>CM076572.1:1046917009-1047503343 GCA_034641835.2 Pinus albicaulis
GTCAAAAGCGTCGGAACCAATTGTTGGAATTTCCCCCAAATGTACTAGTGATGCCTTGGCCAAATTCCGGCAGTATTTGGTAGGGAACAGGTTCAGGGTGAGGACTAATCACAACAGCCTCAGGTTCTTTTTAGAGCAGAAGCAGCTACAGGAGAGGCAGCAGAAGTGGATCAGTAAGATCCAAGCATATGACTTTGACATTGAGTCTGTCAAGGGTAAGAATAACGTGGTAGCAAATGCCCTTTCACGTAGACCAGCCACGTTATCTCTTATGAGCTTGGATACAGATTGGAGGGCTTGACTATTAGTGGAGTACTCCAAGGACAAATTTGCATGTGAGGTTCTGGATGGACAGGTGGCGGATGACAGGTACAGGGTGGTCGATGAGATCATCTACTACAGGGACAGGATCTTCTTTACTGAGGGATTTTAGCTTAAGAAGAAGATACTCCAGGCATCACATGACTCTCCATTGGCAGGCCATCAGGGGTTTACCAAAACCTACAGGGCCATTAGAGAGAGGTTATCATGGAAGGGCCTCAAGGAGGATGTACTCCAGCACATCAGGGAGTGCGATGTTTGTCAGAGGAACAAGGGGGAGATGAGCCATCCCGCAGGATTGTTGCAGCCTCTTCCCATTCCGGAGGGGAAATGGGAGGGCATATTGATGGACTTCATCACAGGGTTGCCCATGGTGCAGGGCAAGGATTGTATCTTTGTCGTCGTTGATCGGCTGACAAAGTATGCGCACTTTTTCGCCATATCCGCACATTACACAGCAGCACAGGTGGTTGAGCTGTTCTTCAAAGAGGTTTTCAGGCTGCATGGTCTTCCTAAGACCATCATCAGTGATAGGGACAGCCGCTTCATGGGCGGATTTTGGCAGGAGCTTTTCCGGCTGGTGGGGACGGAGTTGACACTGAGTAGATGGACAAACGGAGATAGTTAACAAGTGGATAGAGGGTACTTTCATAACTATGTCAATGGGTAGTAGCGGGCATGGCTGAAGTGGTTGCATTTGGGGGAGTACTGCTACAACACGACACATCACATGTCCATTGGTATGTCACCGTTTTATGCTTTGTATGGGTATCATTCCTTATCTTTTGCTGATGTGATGTTCGGTGCTAGCAAGGCTCCTAGAGCCAAGATTTGGATCCAAGAGAGTCAGGACATTCTCCGAGCTCTCAAGGACAACATGGCTACAGCACAAAACTAGCAGAAGTTGTATGCCGACAGAGGTCGGGTGGAGAGACAGTTTGAGGTAGGGGACTTGGTCTACCTACGATTACAGCCATACCGACAGTGGTCGTTGAAACAGAAGGGAGCTGAGAAGCTCAAGCTGCGCTTTTACGGGCCATACAGGGTGATACGCAGGATTGGGCAAGTTGCGTATGAGTTGGAGCTGCCCCAAGGTAGCAAGATCCACAATGTTTTTCATGTATCATGCCTGAAGAAGGCGTTGGGGCAGCAGGTGACAGTGACCGAGGAGCTACCACCCACGGATGATGAGGGGCATTTGGTGTTGCAGCCAGAGGCTATTATTGATACCGGGGAGAGGCAGCTATAGAGCAGGACAGTCCAGGAATTCTTGGTGAGGTGGAAGAATTTGCCGGATGAGGATGCCACTTGGGAGAGTGAGAAGATTTTGCAGCATCCATCACTTCAGTTGCTTGAGGACAAGCAACATTTTGCTGCGGGAGACTGTAATATTCCTAATTAGCGACAGCTAATTGGAATATTCAATTTTGTTCAGTTTTGCCGTCTATAGTTTGTAAATAAATAAAAAGTGAGTGGAGAGGGTCTAACTCACTTAAGTGGAATAAAACACCCTCCTAGTAGCACAACGTTGTGACTTAAGGGGGAGCCAAGGGGGGACAAGCACCACGTAGAGAGGGGGCCAATGTATGCTCTAGAAGCTACTGCGCAAGAGAGGATGAGCACGTGGCAGAGAGGGAGGCTACGTTGAGGAGATGAGCCTTAGGTTTGGAGGAAGGCCAACGTTATAAAAGAGGGAGGAGCCTTCTCATTTGATTCATTCTGTTGTTGATGATATTGAGCTGGACGTTTTGTCTTCTTGAGCACGCTGGTTGTTTAGCTTGTCTGCAGCACTGTTTAGTGCATTGAGTGTCTCCGGTCAGAGATCTCACCCTTAGCCCCGGGGGACTTCGAGTGCCTGCTCGGGCAATGTTATTTCTTCAGTATTTTGTGAGAGGTTTTGGTGTTTGGGTTTGCTGCGGAGTTGGGCTTTCATAGAGACTGCGCAGTCACTGAGAGGGAGGACGCAATCCATCTTAGAGGTGTTCCGGATCGGGATTTTTGCAGGAGATTGAGCCGAGATTTTGAGCAGAGGATCAGCCTTTACCGTTGGGAGGATTTTGGTGGAGTTTGAGGCAGTGTTTCAGTCATTTTAATTTAGCCTTTGCGCAGAGCCTTGGAGGCCAGCGTAATTCCCCAAGGCGGTATTTTCCAGAGGTTTTCGGGGGTCGGCCATTTTTGATATGGTTTCTGGGTTTTGTCGGGATTGGTGAGTAGAGGAGGATTTCAAATTTTCAGCTCATTCCGGCAAAGGGATCAGCCCCTAGACTTCAGTCCATTCCAGCAGTAACAGCTTGGACGTAGTTCAGAGAACAACCATTTCCTATATATTCTGAGAGTATTTCTTCACTTGCCTTGAGCAAGTTTAGGTGCCATCACTCTGGTCACCTATTGTACTTCATTATATTTCTCAGTTTAATAAAATGGCTTAGCATTTCCTCTCTATATTTCTAGATGAGTTGCCATACATTCTGTCTATGTTATTATATGTCTGCTGCACTGTTATTTTTATATATTCTTGAGCATTCTAGTTCTATACCATTTGGTGTGTTTATCTTTTACTCTTAGACAGAGTCTGGAAAGGGCCAGGTAGCCACCGGATTTCGTCCTCTTTTCAGAGGCAGCATATCCGGTGAATTCCCTCCCAGTCTATCTCTGGTTGGAGTTTGCCGTGTTTTAGAGATATCCCCGAAACGTGATATTACACCCTGGAGGCAATACTCTAAGACCCTGCTGTGCAGCACCGTATGCCCTCGCATACCACCGATCATCCATGTACTCCTTGACATGCCACTGCACACTGAGGCATACCCCTCTACATATTGTTGTACCACCCTGTACCATCTTGTGCCCTGTCTGTGTAAAGGCATCGGTCACTCCTCGCGTGTTCTCAATGTGATGTAGGTCACTCCTACTCCATAATGCAGTCCCACACACTACGGTACCCCACCATGAAACTCCATGTCCACCGGTAGTCCACTGCTCAATGCTAGATGCTCCCACACATCCTTGGATGTGATGGCCTAGATTTGTGTTTCTACATGTCGGACCACCCCCAATCAGTATCATCACCTCCACTGTCGCATCGCTATACCTGCCAACGAATGGATCATCACTCCAAACCTTCCTCGAGGGGTCCGAGAAGTGAATCTCCCTATGTGTCAGTAGTGATACCACCACTCCTCGGCTCCGCTATGACCTCTGTGCCCCACACAAAGGTGAAGAATCCTTGGCCCCATACAAGGCACCATCTGGTGGCCTGCCAATGCCACCTCCTCTGACCAGCTCCTGCCAAGGTATGTTGATCACCGTGTGATCCCGCGTACAAGTGTCATACCAAGATAACCTAGAGAGTCTGCCCATAAACTGGTTGGCCACTGGAGCTAACCAAAACTCCCCTAGCGAATGCACATGCTCAACTGCTAGGCCAACTGTACCCTCCAAGACATAGTCAAACGACCTGCCTGGGAAACGATAAGTAGTCCCGCCTAGATCCCAATGCTAGTCTGAGATACCTGTATTCCCAGAACCTGGAAACTCTTGCTGAACTACACCCGGGTCCACCACTATCTCCATTACCCACTCCACCGGGTACCAACTCAAAATCTCTCGCCATCCAACCTCAACATGGGATGTTGCACCCTGTGCAACTTCGATCGTCTCATCCCTCTATCCAAGTCAACGTATGAGATCCGATTAGGTGGCTCCACCTCTCTCTCTCCAATGGAAAGAGGTGACCCAACAATGCTGCTAGCCCTGTCTATGCATGCCTGAAGGGGGTTGTTCTGACACTCCAATGTGCCCGCTAGCTGTACCATTAGGGAATCCAGTCGTTCCCCAATGCAGGCCAACTTGGCCGCTGACTCGGCACAAATCACTCTCATGCCCTCTAGCTCCTCGTTCTGTAACAAAATAGCCTCTCGTACTGATGTGGCCTTCCCTTTCAAAACTAGAAGGTCGGCTCGAAGCTGATGACACCGTTGTGTGCGACCAACGTCCAATACCTCTGTATCTCCTAGTGCCTCATCAAAGGTGGATACATCTCCTGGCACCTCACCCATCTTCTGCACGCTGCTACCACTCGAAAATTCAGACACTACCCTGGTCATCACCTCAATGGACGACACTACTGGGGTAATCTCTGCTCTCTCCACTAATATGTCAACCAATATGGTCAAATAAGTCTCCAACACAAGTGACCCCTGCATCATACTAGGTGTATCCACATGCTCCCCATGATCCTGTGTGTCCTCATCCTCCAAGTGCGAGGTAGCCATTTTGATGGCTTCCCCCTCTGCTATTCGGTCAAGATGGAAAGAGGTATCCATCTTTTCCACCCGATCCCGAACCGTGTAATCGGTGGATCCATAATGTATGGGAAAAGGTGTCTTCCCAATGGGACGCTGCAACTCTGAACTCTGCATGCTAGATCCCTCACTGTTACTTCCTTCTTCATCCTACCTGAGATGACAATAATCTCTGAAGGGCAAAGCTGCTCTGAAGTTTAACCCCATGGACTGCCATTCGCAGAAATAATCTCCAAAGGGTATATGATCATGCCGCTTCCCTTTCTCACTCGGTACTAGAGGTAAGAATGTAGGCATCGTGATCCTGGTTGGCCTACTGAAGGCTGGTAAATGTTGGTCACACTGTTGTGAGACCCCCATATTTTCCACCTCTACTGTGTTTGGTGGGCAAGATTCTGCCTACCCTCTTTGTTCATAGAAAAATATCCCCACGGCTGAGCCAAGAATGAGGCTTTGATACCACTGTAATATCTCGAAGGGAAATAAACAGTAATATAAAGCACACAAACAAGGTACACAACACTAAAGATAAATCACGAGACAAAATACATAATATGGAGAACGCTGAGCCATTTTATTAATACTGAGAAATAAGGAAAGTACAAAGGCGATCTGAATGATAGCACCTCGAATTGCTCAGGGCAAGTGTAGAAATACTCTCAGAACAATGTATGGAATAGCTACTCCCTCTATCAACTGCGTAATCTCCAAGCTGCTGGAAAATGTTGTCGTGCTGCTGCAACTGCTGGAATGGAATGAGTCTTTAGGGCTGTTCCCCAGCTCGGAAAATGCTGAAACTCTGGGAATGGCCTCCTCTCCCAATACCCAGAAAATCCCAAAGAGCTTTTCAAGAATGGCTAACCCCGGAAAATACCTCCTTTGAGGCACTATGCTATCCCTCAAGGGAAAACGCTGACCCTAAAGGCAATACTGCAAAATATGGCCTCTCTCTCTGCAAAATGTCTCCAATAGGTAAGGGTTGATCCCTTCCCTAATCCTTTGGTCTGAATCCACCCAAATCACCTCAATCCGGAACTCCCCCCAACAAGAACTGCGTCCTCCCTCTGCAAGACTGCGCTGTCCCTCCAAGGAATGCTCCTCAATGACTGAAGCTCTGATCTCTCCCAAATACCTCCAATAGGCAAGGGATGGCCCCTTGCTCACTTCTCCGGTCTGAATCCTCCATGATGGCACCAATCTGGAGCTCTCCCAAAATGAACTGGGTCCTCCTTCTCAAGACTGCGCAGTCCCTAGATGCTCTGCTCCACAACGAAGGCAACTACAAATCCTCCTGCAAAAATGATGGTAGAATACCTCACCCGAGAAAGCACTCAAAGTCTCCCGAGGCTGAGGGTGGAATCTCCGCACAGAGACACCCGGTGTACTTAACAGTACGTGCAGACTAGCTAAACAGCAAGGATGCTCAATTTTTAGAGACAATCTCCAAAATTCATAATCATCAATCATGAGAGAAATGAGGTAGCCTCCTCTCTATTTATCTTGGGTGAGCCTCCCTCTCTCCTTGGCCCCACCATGCTTATGTTGCCTCTCTTTGGCCCACGCTGCCAACTCAACTGTGCTGGTTGGGCCCACGCTGTCTAAGTGTGTCACCCCTCTACGTTGTCGCTTGGCCCCCTTGGCCCACCTTGACCACAACGTTATATCTCCTAAGTGAATTTAGGGAATGTTTTTATCCTAAGTGTGAGTTAAGTGCTCCTTCACCCACTTTATTTATATTTTAACTTTATTAAGGAAAAATTAGTCAAAATTAATATTTCCAATTAGTTGCTACTAATTGGGAATATTACATGTTAGATGGCTTTATTTATCATGCTAGTGACATTTATACAATATCCCTGTAGGGCTACGAAATTTGAGGACTGAAGAAGAAAATGATAAGAAGAAGTAGAGTTTAAAAGCTTTGTTGAATTGATGATATATGATGGCACAAGTGTCCTCTAGTTCATCCTTGGGCATGGAGTCTTCTCATAATCATATTGTGCCACTCCAGTGGTGAACAGGAGTCAAGTATAGTTATGACTATGGATTTTGGATTTTCTAGGTCAAGGAGGCCTCAAAGACAACTTTGCTTAGCATTGGGCAAAAGAAAAAGGAGCTTCAAAGAATTTATACTTCATTTTTCAAAATAGATGGATTATCAAGACGAATTTCAACAATGAAGCATCTCTAGGAACATTTATTCATAATACATGGCCCACACATGAAGCATCACTATCTAGAAACCGATTTTCCACAACTTTGCATAAATGGATGCAATAAATTAGCCATAGTATAGTGAAATCCCAACAACAATGTATGTGACAAAAATAGAAAGAGAAAATAGCATTAAATTTCACTTACATGTATGAAGAGTATACCCAACCATCAAAACTCTTCCAATCAACAAGCCCATAGACAAGAGAAAATAATCCAAACATCAAAATTCATTCCATGCTCCAAAAATTCATCCTCCAAAAGAATAACGAAAATATCACAAAAGAGAATGATCCAATCCAAGTGATGATGTTAAAATGAATTCACATCACTTGTATTTATACACTTCTAATGAGCTTGATTTAGCTAATTAGGCCTACATTAGCCCCTAGAATGTTAGTTTTTGTAGCATTGGATGTGTTCTAGCCACGAAACTTTGTGGAGAGGCTAAAATATATGAGATCTCCAAAACCTAGAAATCGTTTATGGAAATTTATCCTATAAGTTTTTATCACTCAGATTGAACCTCAGGCTGAAGAATGCAATTCCGAGGTAACCTCAAACCACGCTTAGCCAAGTAGCTAGCCCCACTAGGCAAGGAGAGGGCTCTCTCTGTATAGATCATGGTCAAAATGGCTGAGGAAAGAAGATATTAGGCTAGGTATAGTAGCTCAGGGTTTTGATTTTGATTGTATAGGGTTTTACTGGATCAGGAGGAGTCAATTAGTCAAGGCAAGGAAATTAGGTCAA
Organism: Pinus albicaulis; assembly: GCA_034641835.2. Classification (NCBI taxonomy): domain Eukaryota; kingdom Viridiplantae; phylum Streptophyta; class Pinopsida; order Pinales; family Pinaceae; genus Pinus; species Pinus albicaulis. Next base: position 1,046,924,599 of record CM076572.1, read on the forward strand.
GATTTGCAGGGCGTTCTATGGGGCAAGGTAGGTACAATGTTTAACACTTTAGGGTTTTGATGATGGGATGGTTAAGACAGGTGAGGAGCTAGAAAGAGCATGGTGAATTCATGGTTTCTTTCTAAACTGAAGAAATTACAAATTATGAATGTTTACCCAAAACAGAGCATAGAAATTATGGATTCTATTCATCTAACTTGAAAACATTCATTTAAAAGAAATGAAATGATGGGTGAAGTAACAAAACATTCTAACATATGAGCACAAAGAAGAAACTGAAACTAAACACAATACCACATGGATCCCATAAAAGTAGCTGCATATTTGATTAATGTCCAGGCCAAAACTGATACAAAAGTATGTCTCTTGAGATGCGAAAGCTCCAAGTGAATCCAACCCCTACAAACGACTGAGAAAATATATGATATAGACCTCAAAACCACTCTCCCTAGCCTCAAAGAGTCGAATCCATGAGATAGGAATCAGTTTCACCTAATGCCCAACAAGAAACTGAAGACTAGGAAGACTCAACAATTTGCCTCTAAAAGAGAGGAAACTGATTCATTTGACCTCTAGAGGACTCGCCTAATGTATATACCTTAGATAAAGGTAAAAACATAGCATTTACATTGACCATGACCATTTACATCAGTAATTTCTTCATTTTCTCAAGTAAAAATTCAAATTGGAGTGAAATTTCAAAATTTGTTGAAGATGGTGAAAATGCAATTTTCATGGCAAACGCGTAGCACCCTAATAGGAAAAATAACCTCTTTTGAAAGAAACTTTTGGAGGCCTTCCTAGTGTCCAAATCAGCTCCATGATAGCTCATTGGAAATCTCTCTGAGTCTAACTTCCAAATATGCCTCCAGTTTCCAAAATGATGCTCATTTTCCCTGTCAAAAAGTGAATCTCCCAAGACTGGTAAACGCGCAGCGCTTAGGTCAAAAAGGAGGCAGAAACATGAAAATTTGGTGGTTTTTTGCACTTTTGAGGGACCACTTCTCCTCCAAATTTCCTGAAACTTGCTAGGATTGATGTCTTCATCATTCTGAACATGATGGTGGTGGCCATTTGTCAATTGGATGCCCCAAAAGAGAGCGCGCGTTTGGCAGAATTTCTGTGTGCCAAAATTACTCAAAAAACCAAAAACGCACTGAAGTGCCAAGTGTGCCAAAAATTTGCCAAAATTATGAGGATACTTGCTTCTCAAGTACTTGAGGCATGAAGAGACACCTCAACAAGTATGTCTAACCTCTCCTTCTCCCCTTGCTTGGTCAAACTTTCAATCTTAGGATGGGCTCTTTTGAGCTTTACCCTTGCAATTTTGTTCCTCATGGCATAATGCTTTGCCATCTTTCTCTGAATGTCATTGTCCTTTTGAGGCTTGAACAAGAGCTGCTCCAAGTGTTGTTTGACTCTCTAAAGCTATTCTTCTTTGTGCTTTGATGCATCTTACCTCATCAATGGTGTGCTTGGTCTTTAGTTGCTGATTCTCTTGTTTGAGAAAGTTAATGACAAACTTAGACCTTTCAAGATTAGCTTGAAGGTTTCTAATCTTGGCTTCTTTCTCTCGGATGATCAAGGAAAGATCATCATCAATTGTTTCTAAGTTTACAAGTTTCAAAATCTGCCTCTTTCTCATGGAGGCCTACCTCTTCATGTATGTCCACCTCTACCATCTTTTCCTTGCCTTTGTGTACCTGCTTTGTTGGTGAAGAAAGCAGGGCCCCTCCGACATTCTGTGGGGCAAACACCTGCCTATGACCTCTCTGATAACAATGTTCCAATGGCTCAACCTCAGCCATAATTGAATTAGAAACCCTAGGGTGATAGAATGAAATGGAGTAAATGTGAAGTGAAAGGAAGTGTTTTGGAAAATGGAGGGAACGGGAATGTGAAGGGAACCTAGGTTAGTGAAAACCCTAGGATTAAGGGATATTATGAATGGTATTGCTTTAGGGAATGAGGATATGGAAAAATATAACATTGTAGGGATTAGGTTTGAAATGAGAACTAGGGTTTCTTCCTTAGGAAAAGTTTCAAATGATTATAAGGCACAAAATAAATTAATGAGATGATGCTAGGGTTTACTCACTGATAAATGGAGCTTTGAAGATAACCTCTGCAAATATTGAGCCTTAATTGATGGAGTAGGAGGTTGTAAGAGAGTTTTGAACTTTCTGGGCAAACGGGCAGTGCCTCTGGCAAACGTGCAGCGCCGTTGAAAAATACACTGCAATTTCAGTCAAACGCGCAGTGCCAGTGAAACACCTTTTTGAAGTCTACATTTGGAGGCCTTACCAGTGTCCAAATTGTGCCCAGTATAGCTTGCTGAAAATCCCTTGAAGTCTACTTTCCAAATCTACCTTTTTTTTTTCTGATTGGATTTTATTTACATTGTCAAAAGTTGATTTTCCCAATACTGGTCAAAACATTCTGAATGAGGGTACAGAAATGCAGAGTACTGGTGCAGACAACATTGGGAGGCCTTCCTCAACTCAAAATTGAGCTCATGATAGCTCATTTGAAATATCACTCTATCTAGTTATCATTTGACTCATCAAGCAAGTCATTTGGACACTCCAGCTATGAGAAAACTTGATTTTCCCAAGGTCACTCCAGAAGTGCAGCAACTCTCCTGTGGCACCTGTGTTTTTGAAATTTTTCTAAAACCATGACATCTGTGTATAATATGAAGGAGTTTTTTCTTCCTTGACCTATGATGGACAAAAACCTCTCTCACGTTTGTCAAATTCATCTTTGTTTGGTCAGAAACATATTTTGAAGAAAAATTGGCCCTATGAGTGGCAAATGACTTGATTCTTGGAATGATTTCTTAAAAAATGATGGAGACATGATCTTATGAGTTGGAATGGCCTCATACTTACTGATATGACCTACCTTATGGCTCCTCTACTCATATGCCTCTTTTTCATAGCAAACCCTAGCTTAGTGGGAGAGAAAATTAGGGTTTAGTGCTTGTGAACAATGATGACTTGGCACCCTCGGGAAAAGACAACTCCCTTTGACATTTGATGTGTTGGCATGTGGATTTCTGAGTTGGTGGCCTTTGGGAGATTGAATATTTATTACATTTGAACTGACTAAAGCAAATCATGAGTTTATTCTAGGTCACCTTCACACCTTCTGCTGCCCTTTATTGAAAATGAGACAATGCAATGATTTGACCTAATGAAACCCTAGTGACCCTATGAGAAATGAAAGAAACTGACTCAATAAGTGACTTTTACTAAAAGTGGAATGAGAGCAGACTTTTTTTCAGCATGATGAAGACATGGAAGAGGGTCAGCAGGCATATACTTGTGAAGGAAAATGGGACACTTGACAAGGACAACCACCAATGGAACAATTTTATATCATGACCTAATGGAATCATTGAAAATTCATTAGAGTGGGATACCTAAGATGCACATGAAAAATGTGTTTTCATCTCTATTGGAAGTATGCAAATACTGACACTAACAAAAGTGACTTAATTAGATTCTTAACCAAATTTTGTAATGTTTCCTAAGTCTAAACTTAGGAAAATTGGTTAATTAATCAATATTAATTAGGTCAAGGCGAGAATAGTCTAGAAACTCACATGGATTGACTCCAAGATGATCCTAGCCATTGATTATGTTTTAATATTGGTCATTGGTGCTCCAACAGAGGATTATAAGAGGAGGTTGATGTGGTGATGGAGAACACACTTGCAGAGTTCTATTTCATGAGAAGATCAATTTCCAGAGTAGCAACAGTAAGTTTCCAGAGAGAAAGTTAGTGAGATCGAAGCTGTGAGGAAGAGAGGTAGAGACAGTGAATTCGAAGGAAGAATTATAGATCCAGTGAGTTCATTTGCAGAGAGGTAGAAAAGCCATAGAGAGGTTGACGCAAAGGCAGCGCAGTAGCCTCTAGAGGCAATTTCGATTCTGCTGGGGAAAGATGAGTTTCAGTGCCAAATGTTGGATAGAGGTTCCAAAGGCCAAGAGAGACATTTTCCCAGACAACAGTAGATCAGACGACTTGACGAGAAGCTGGTTTGAACTGAGTGCAGAAGGGACTGTGCTAGTGTGACGTAGTAGTTGTGCAGAGCCAGTTTGGACTGCTCACTTGGAGCTGATGTCAGAGCCCGAATTTGCCTATGGAGTGAGGAAATTCCTCACTAGATTTTTCTTGTCAATATTTCTATGTAGGATTGCCAGTTTCGGCATCCAGATGTACTAACATTATTTCACTTCTACTTAATAATAAAATCCTTACCTCCTGCACTAGTTTTCCCGAGTTGGGTTTTTCTGGGGACTTTTGTCCAAAAATAATTGTGTTAATTTTGTGTGTGTGCTAGAATTTCTTCTAGCATTTTATTCTACCGCAATTTTTATTTGTGAAGGTTGCAGTGTATTTATTTCGATATTTTCCGTAACAGATAAATTGTTAATTAAATAACAATTAGGAGAAATAATATTTGTTGCTGCAATAGGATTCTGGTTTCAGAATTTTCACATGGTATTAGAGCATAGTTAATCAGCTGGAGAGCTTAAAGGTGAAAGGAAAGGAATTTTTCTGCTTAGAAAGGGCCTCAAGCCGAAATTCTCAAGGGAAGTGCAATCACTTTGCCAAGAGGCCGAGTTGCTTGAGGAAATTCGATTTTTCTGAGAGGAAGGAAAATTTGAGTTTTCTAGATCGAGTAGATCTAGAGGTAGGGGGAGCAACACCGTATTTTTCAATGGGAATATCTCTAGTTGGATGCAGAGGGTTTATGCAACAGTTGCTAGAGCAGAACCAACGTCAAGTGGAAGAAGAGCACACACATAGGGTAAATTTCTCTCAGGGAACTCTAGTCTCGGAAGTTCGAATTTACAGCTATAGATTGGCAATAGCAGCTAGTAGAGCCACACATTCCAGGAGGGAGTGTGAGTAGCAGACCAGAAGCCGAGCACAAGGGAAGAGAGAGTTTTCTACATTTTTCAGAGATGGCCACTGCTTGGCTTTGTGATTAGGATAGGTTGGATGGAGCTTCCAACTACATCATCTGGAAGGCAAGGATGTCCTTCCTTCTAGATGAATTTGGCCTGAAGACATATATCAATAATGTGGTGGCGCCTCTCCAGGATGCAGATCAGCTGAATGAGTATAGCAAGGAGATGGCACAGGTGAAGCAGTTGATCCAAGATGGAGTCCGGGATCACGTTGTTTCACATATAGCTAGCAAGGATACTACCAAGCAGATGTGGGATTCTCTTGCCATGTTGTATCAGGGTGCTTCTGAGGAGCGGAAGATGTACCTCGAGGAGAAGTTGAGATGCATATGGATGTAGAAAGGGGAAGGCATAGACCCTTTCCTCACCAGGATTCAGGAGGTTCGGGATCAGTTGTCGGTTGTTGGGGCAGTGCCTGAAGCTTCAGAGCTAGTATGGTTGGTGCTCAATAACATCTCAGAGGATTGGCATGTGTTTTTCCAAAGTATATTGGGCAAAGATACGCTACCCGGATGTGACAGGATGTGGATTGACTTGCAGTAGTAGGAGATAAGGCGAGCTCTTTTGAAGAGCTCCATCAGTGGCAGCAGCAGTGGATCGAAGCAGGTGAGGGAGGAGAATGTGGCCCTTGCATCTAAGGCCCCAGTTAGGGACAAGTTGAACAAAGAAGGAAGAAGAAGGACCTGTGAAAGGTCAAGTGCTTCAGATGTGGTGAGCTCGGTCACTGTAGTACCGAATGTCCTCTTCAGAAGAAGGAAAAGGAGGAGAAGCAGGACCAACAGGAAGCTTCTGCCAAGACTGATAGTTTGTCCTCCAAGTTAGACGAAGACTTCGCTATGTTCGTCAATATACCTCCAAGAGTGAGGTGGGGTGACTTTGTATTGTAGCCCCAGAGAGCTACAAATGGGCAGGTTCCTTGAGGATTCCACCTCTCGGAATAGTAACTGGCTACGGGGGTCCATAGTGTTCAGTAGCAAGATGGACCAGTGGCACTTGGTGCAGTCAGATACCAGAGTGACAGTTGCAAACTAGTAGCAGTCAGATGCTGGGGAGCACAGTGTAGAGTTGGCATCAGTGCAGTTGGCATAGTGCAAAGTGAGCAGCATCATAGAGTCCTCAGTGGACAGTGCAGTAGCTAGTAGCAGTCAGGACTTGGGTGAAAAATGCAGCATACTGAACACAATTGGTTTAATATTTAGGATGGTTTTGAGTTGCAGATGTTACAGTAGCAGCAACAACAGAGTTGCAGTGCAGATGTAGTGTTAGCAATAGTTCAGCAAGGTTAGTAGCAACACAGATGCTGTAGATATCAGAGTTTTGCAGTGGTTGGTGGGAAGTCGAAGCCAGACATCAACAATGTGACAAGAGATGGTGCAAAAACAGGGTGTTTCAACCAGGTGTGTAGCTGTGAGGGCCATCATTAGGTATATTATAAGGAGTTAAAATGTCACCTTTTTAGCTTAATTACTCTCTCTCACACACGTTTAATTACATTTTGTCATATTTTACTTAGTGAGAATGGTGTAAAAAGGGTTGTCATGATTTGAGGCCTAATATGGTTTAAATGCAGGAAAATGAAGCGAATAATGCCATTTTTGAGAAAGATTCCATATCAGGGCTCGGAGTAGACAACAAGGAGAAATCATAGGGAGGTTGACCACCTTCTTAACTCCTAAAAGCAGCCAATATCTCTTCAAGATCCTCCTCCAACAGTTCGAATTCAGAGGCAACCGAGCAAGTGAATGATAATAAGGAGCCAAGCTCCACTCTCTCGATTTCCAAGGGAACAAAGACCTAATTTTTAAGGAGCTGTTGGTAGCTACCCTATAGCATAAATAGACAACATAAAGAGCTCATTAGGATTCGGATTTTATAGGCAGCAAGAGCACTCTTGGCTTTATATTAGATATTTTTGACTTTCATTGTTCATGTAAAAGACTGGTTATGAAATAAGATGAGCATTTGGTTTCTTTTCCACTGAGTCGATTTCAGGGAGCTGAGCCCAATCCATTGGATTCAGTCTCTCTTGTGTACATGTGTGCCTTTCTTTTATGCTTTAGTATTTGATTTCTTCCATTGCATTGTTGGTAGCATAGAAAACATTAAAACTATGTTGCTAAGCCTCCCTCTCTCACCTATTCCATTGGAGCTTGATGAGGAAGGTATTCCACCACATACCAAATATATTTTTAGTTTATGATTTCTTGGAAAAGTTAGGATAGTTTTTACTTTGCTTATCATGAACATGTTGTAGGTTCAGAGGTAGATTTCTGTTTCAAATGAATAGGTATATCTATTCAAATTCAACTCATCTTTTCCACCATTTCTATGATAAGTTTGTCAATGATGATTGCACGAGTAGATGTCTTGTTTGCAGGTTTGGATAGAGCAGAAGATAAGGACCCCTTCAGCACCATCATCTTGAGTTTCCACCCTCCATCATAAACCTTCCATTCAAGTCACCTACAACCCTGTTTTTGAGGTCATCATCACACCACCCAGAGCAGCGTTTTGGGTGCAAGATAGGCCTTTTGAGAGCTCTGAGCTTGGTCCAAGGGGTTGGTCATCCTCCATGCACTTGGATCAACCTTTCCCTCACCTTCCCTAACCTTCTTTCCATCATTTCTATCCTCCAAACCTAGCCTATTTCCTGTAGCATTTTAGGACATCCTGTAGCAGTGCCAAACACCCTCTCCTTCACCCCAAAATCACTCCTCCACCTCACCTAGGCCTAGAAAACCCACCAGTAGACCTCCAGTCCTGAATCTTTGGTCCAGGGACACCCTTAGAACACCCAACCGCCTTCTTATTTTGCTGCAAAATAGAGCAATTTCAAAGTGTGATTAGTCCATCATAAAATGCATCATTAATCACAATAGTTCGACATGAATTAGATAGGAGTTAGTTAGTCTTTGATTCAGCATGTGTGCTCTAGAGTAGTTCACTTTTCTGCAAGTCAATTAGGTAATCTAGACAATGAATGCCACTTAGTGTAGTTTCCTTTCTTGTACTAGCATAAGTGTGAATCTTTCCTTCTTGCAAAAGTAGACAATAGTTAGATGAATCAGTGTCATCTAGAGTAGTTTCTTTTCTTTCCATTAGAGTAATGGTTATGATCTGCTTTCAATCTTAGGTTGCAGTTAGAAGTGTGACAAACTTCTTTTTTTAGAATAACCCTAGCACCTCATTGTAGAACTAAGATGAGGATGGCATGAGTATAGCTCATCTATTGTGCATATAGCACTGTCACCTCCAAGTTTGTATGAACCCCAGGTTGATAAAGTAAATTTGAGTAGCCTCTGGGAGTTGCAGCACTCTTGGTGCAATACCAGAGATCACCACTTTATGGTGTCATTGTCAGGGAGGTGTCTAAGTAAATTTATGTTTATACTTGAGCATTATTTTCTGATTCTATTTTAGATTCAGTTCCAAAACATTGAAAAACAAAAAAACAGTTTGAATATCATGCCTCGTAGGTGTAGGGACAACCATGGCAAATTCTTACCCAAAACCCCCACATCCCCACACAGTCACCCTTCACTTTTCTTTAGCGACTGTGAGGTAGAACACCCTTTAGGTGAACACTTGAAAACTTTGAAGAACCTATTGGGGAAGAAGAGGAACTTGGTTCACCAGAGTAACCTTCTTCACCGATTCAAGCCATGGCTGAAACTAGGGACTAAGGAGTCTTTCCCTTTAGAGAAACTGATGGAGAAACTAGAATAAAGAACATCCGTCCTTCAGCCCTTCCACATTTCCATGGCCTAATTTATGAGGATCTTGACACCTTCATGTTTGAGTTTGTTGTTGTCTGTAGGACTTATGACTATGCCTGAGATGAGAAAAAGCTAAATTATTCCCATCCACGCTCAAGGATGCAGCCTTGCGTTGGTTCATGGGTTTGCCTGGGAATAATATCACTACTTGGTAACAGATGCAAGAATCCTTCAACAACAAATATAGAGACTATTGCAGGTCCAAAGAGACCAAGGAGGAGATATTTAGGATGACCTTGGGACTTGATGAATCCCCGGAGGATTATGAAGAAATATTCCAACTTAATTATAAAAGAGCCAATTGCACCATTGATCCTGGATCACTTAAATTGGTACTTCAAGGGATCAGGGAAGAGGTGATAGAAACCCTTAATATGTTTTCTAGAGGAGATATCTACCAGCTACCTTATGAGGACATCAATACTATATTTAGAAACAACTCTAGGGAAGCTAGGAAGAAAGCTAGAGCTAGCCAAAGCATGACCAATACCCCTTCCTCTTCCACCTCCATCAAGCATGAGATTGGAAACATGTTGGAGGACTTCAAAAGTGAGATGATGTAATGTCCCTTCCTAAATTATTTTGGTACATAATTTATTTCTATGTTTTTGGGGGCCAATTTTGGTGTAGTTGGGGGCCATTTTATTTTCATTAGAAGACTTAGGAGTTAGAAGTTAGATAATTTTATGTTATGTTGTTTTGTTGGTAATAAATGGGGACCACCCACACATGAAATATGCATACCCTTAATAACTGGTTTGAAAAGAATGTTTGTGAACAGAGGATGGAGGGAAAAGGTGGGAAAAAGGCTCAAGGAAGATTATATAAGGAAGAAAGCTCACTTCATTTGGCATGATTGGATTATTGATTTTGATCTTAGTTGCTCGAGCTGTTTAGCCGGGTCACTTGTTGTTTAGCAAGAGTTTTCCAAGCAGAGAACTCACCCATTCTTTGGGGGACTTTGAGTGCCACCCTAGTTTGGTTTTCCATTTCATCCGAGAGAGCTTCACTGCGATATCTTCAGCTTTTGCATTTGGGTTCTCCAATAGTGCGTATTCCGAGAGGACGCAGTTGGGTTCTTGTGTTTGTTGTTGGTAGCAAGGTTCATTAGCTTATGAGAGCTATAGGTGAACCTAGGTTCATCAACTTTTCAGCTATAGGAGAACCTCCAAGGTCTGAGATTGACATTCTATATATAGAGTAGCTGTGACGCAGTGAGGAGTTGAGACTGCGCAATAGAGGAAGTCAGTTGCTATGGGGAAGCTGGGTTGTGAAGGAAATCTTCTAAAGCAGCTATTGGAGAAGTTATTGTGGGATTTCAGGAGTGCTGGGGTAGCTTCAATCCCTGAGAGATCAGCTATACGCAGTCCCTATCATTTCATCTTCAAAAACTACGTCATTCACCCAGTGACTCCGCAGTCATTTGGAGGGCAGCATTTAATTAGAGCATTTGTCAAAGTATTTTGGGTTGAGGAGCTAGAGGACTGATTGTAGGTGTATTATTGGAGATTTTCTGCTGATTTGGAGTGCAAAGAACTTCAGTAGCAGATTTCCAAATTGGAGAAGGGTCAAGTAGAGAAGGGTCCAATTTTGAAGTTTGGAGTTTGGGCAATCCGAAGTTTGAAGTCTAGGGGTAGAGCTTTCTGGGTTTTTCTGAATTTTGGGCAAGGATCAACTTCCCAAATTTCTAGTATTTTCTGAGCACTTTTAAGTGGGAAAATATAGTGCCGAAGTTAGTGAGCAGTGGTAGAAATTGGGGGAAAATGCAGTATAAAGAGGAGAAATTGTTGCAGTAGTTGTATCGTTTTGATATTTCTCACTTGAGACCTGTAGTTTGCCTTATGCAAGCCCCGATGCACCTTTTCCATCTTATATTGTACTCCAACCATCTATATTAATAAAATTTGGTGTTTCCGGTTTTTTTCTTGTATCTATGTTGTTGCAAATAAAATTTATATGTTTATTTTATTGCATGTTTCCTATATCACTGTAAATTTTCTATTTGGAATATTACAGATGTTACACACCTTTTCTTTGCAAATGGACACAATGCAGATAAAGAGGAAACAAGAGGAAGTAGAGAGGGCCTTAGCTATCTTTTGCCCTAGATGTACCAAGAAACACCCTCGAAATGAATGTCCACTGAATATCATAGTGGTTTTCTTAGTCTGTGAAGAGAATCATGCCACAGATAAATGTCCTTCCTTACTTGGTCTCAAAGCTGTATATCAAGGTGGGGAAGGAGGACCAGAGCAACTCTGTTTCATAAATCAGAGAAGGCCTCAAGGGCATCAACCATATCTACAAGGCATGAAAGGTTCACGTTACTCCTACTTGTGAAAATTCTGCAAACCTATGGAATCCTATTGCAGCAACTGGAATATATTCACCTAACTGTTAATTTTTACTTAACAATATATTTGCAGTTTACTACGACAAACACTGAATACATCACACTGCAGCCTACACAAATAAACTGCGGAAGAAATACAAGTGCGGAAACAAATCTGAGGAGCAGTCGTTGCAACAACTATATCGTTTTGATATTGCTCACTTAAGACCTGTAGTTTGCCTTGTGCAAGCCCAGGTGCACCTTTTCCATCTTATATTTTATTCCAGCCATCTATATTAATAAAATTTGGTGTTTCCAACTTATTTCTTGTATATGTGTTGCTGCAAATAAAATTTTATGTGTTTAGTTTAATGCATGTTTCTTATATCACTATAAATTTTCTATTTAGCATATTACATTTGTTGATTTATGGTAGCATCGGATGTGCTCTAGCCTTGTAATTTTGTATATAGGCTAAGACACACTTATTCCATAATACCCAGAAATGGTTTTCGAAAATTCCACTTAGAGATGGTTTAATTAAAATAATTAATTGTTTTTTAATGTTTTCCTAAGTCTAAACTTAGGGAAACTGATTAATTAAAGGGTATTAATTGAGCTAAGTGTGAATATTCTAGATAAAGTCATGGATCACCTCCAAGTTAGTCTTAGCCCTTGATTATGTTTTAATCTTGGCCATTGAAGGGTCAACGGAAGAATATAAGGAGGGTGAGGGGCCCATGGAAAATACATTGAGCACATTGAGCATTTGGCATTTTCGTGTTTGTGTGAGGAGACACAAATTTTGATCACAATCGAATCACTAGGGCAGGGTTTGCTAAGTGATTGTGATTCAGTGATCAAATCCAGAGAGGGGCAGAAGCAGAGACTGGTCAGGAGGACTAGGAGTGCATTTTAGAGAGAGGCAATACTTACGTAGAGAGAGACAACGCAGTTTTCTGAAGGGGTGATGCAGTCCCTGCAGAAAATCAGACAGTGTCTCTTGGAGTCAACCTGAAGATAGCTAGAGAATGGGGTTTTTGAGCCAGGAGGGCCAAAATCCAATCTCAGATCAGCTAGATCAATTGCAGAAAGAGGTGACGCAGTTTCTCAGGCTTTCCCACGCAGGCTTACGTAGTTCCAGTGTAGGCACTCACACAGAGGCAGAGAAGAGCTTCACCAGCGCTGTTTAGATCAGCCGGAGACTTGTAGAGTGAGGTATATCTCACAATTATATTTGTTGTCTATATTTCTCTGAAGGGTTTGCCAGATGTTGGCACCCTAGTTGTACTCAAGATTCTGCTGCTTAATAAATACAAACCCTCATATCTGTTGCACCGGTTTTCCCGAGTTGTGTTTTTCCGAGGACTTAGTCCAAAAATAACTGTGTCAAATGTGGTTGTTTTTCATTACATTTTGTTTAGTTTGTTTCAGCACTTAGATTTACTCCGCAACATTATTTGTGTAGACTGCTTCAGTAATTACTTTGGTATTTCAATGTAATGAAATAATTATCAAAATAATAGGAGAATTAATTTAGATTTGTTGTAGTAGGAATCCAAATCTAGGATTTTTCACATGGTATCAGAGCTTATTCAAGCTGAAGTGCAGGAGAAACAAGAGTGAACCAGCAGATCAGCGCAGAAGAGACTGGGATCTGCATAAGCAGCAACAAACCCTCCTAGAGATTACGCTGTCTAGGCTACAAGGGCAATCCAGTGCAGAAAAATGCTCCCTCTGAGAGAGTTGACAAAGGGGTAAGCATTTTTTTCAGTTGTAGAAGAAGTAGCGTAGCAGTCCAGTGTAGTTGAAGGATGCAGTTACTACACAACGGTAAGAGTTGGTGCATAAAGCGTTAGAAAAATTCTGAAAAACACAATTTGGGGATTTCTTGATCTCAGAGAGATTCTTACTCAAAGAAACTCAGTTTCTCCCATGCAGCAACAGAACCAGTGACTTACTCCACAAGGAGTGCGTAAGTCCAGCTGAGCAGAGGGTTAGAGAGAGAAATCGACAGTTGAGGAGATGGCCAGCAACGGACTGTGTGACCAAGATAGATTGGAGGGTGCCTCCAACTATGTCATTTGGAAATCAAGGATTGAGTTTCTCCTTCATGAGCATGATCTGAAAGCCCTCATAGAGAGCGCATGTGCAGAACCCTTGGATGCAGCACATCTAAGACAATTCAAGAAGAATATGGCAAAATCCAAGCGATTGATCCTGGATGGTGTGAAGGATCACATCGTACCTCACATAACAGCAAAAGGCACTGCTAGAGAGATGTGGGTAGGGCTAGAAAATCTATACCAAGGATCTTCCAAGCAGTGGAATATGGACCTGGAGAAGAAGATGCGTAATACCAGAATGAAGAAGGGAGAGCGTTTTGACTCCTTCCTATCTCGTATTCAGGACAACCGAGATCAGTTGTCAACAGTAGGAGCAACACCTAAAGACTCAGAGCTTGTAAGGCTCACTCTGAACTCTGTTTCAAAAGACTATCAGGTCTTTGTCCAGAGCATCCTCGGCAGAGAAAGGCTTCCACGATGGGAAGCGATGTGTGCAACCTTGCAGCAAGAAGAGCTGAGGAGAGACCTCCTCAAAATCTATTTTGAGGATGGCGGTAGCGTTTCAAAAGTCAAGAAGGAAGAAGAAGATAACACTGCCCTTGCATCAAATGGGCAACAGAGGCACAAGAAGAAAGATCTGTCTAATATCAAATGCTTTCGGTGTGGGGAAATGGGACATTATGCCACACAGTGTCCTCTTAAGAAAAAAGATAAAGAGGAGAAGGAAGATCCTCAAGCAGGAGCTGCCAAGATTGAGGCAGAAAGAGATTGTGCTACGTTAGCTCATCTTCCGAAAGGAGAGAAATGGGTTGATCTGGAGTTGTAGATCCAGAATCTACATTTGGTAGGATCCTTGAGTATTTCCAAACTCTTGGATCACATATTAGCTACGGCAGCCTAAAGACAGTAGCAAGATGGACAGTTGCAGTGGAAGATGAGAAGACGGTGCAGTGGCTAGCAGTACTAGAACCTGATCAGTGCAGAGAGGGAGCAGCAACATCAACAGTTGAGTAGCAGCAGCGCAGTGCAGTGCAGTGCTCACGCAATGCATAGTAGCAACAGCGTAGTATTTTCAGAGAGCTAGTGCAGAAGCTAGCAGCGGTCAATCTTATTTTCATTTGCATATTTTCTTGTCCAATTTCGTATGTTTTCCTATTGCAAATAGCAACAGTGCAGCAGCAACAGTAGTTGAGCAGTAGCAGCAACAACACAGTGCAGAAGTGGTGCAACGCAGTGCAGAGTGGTGGTCACGTAGTGTAGAGTTGTGCTCACGCAGTGTAGTAGCATGGTTGCAGAATTCAGAGGGAGTTGAGTACAGTGGCAGTTGGCAGCAGTATGCAGAGTCAACAGCAGTATAGATGCAACATTTTCTTGTGCAGTGTTGGTGAGCAGCATCAACAGCACAACAATAGATGTTCCAGAAGTCAAAACAACAGCATATTGAGTTGTTTTGCTAGAGAACTTTCCTCGCTAAGAGGGAGTGTTCATTTATGGTAGCATCGGATGTGCTCTAGCCTTGTGATTTTGTATATAGGCTAAGACACACGTATTCCATAATACCTAGAAATGGTTTTCGAAAATTCCACGTAGAGATGGTTTAATTAAAATAATTAATCGTTTTTTTAATGTTTTCCTCAATCTAAACTTAGGGAAACTGATTAATTAAAGGGTATTAATTAAACTAAGTGTGAATATTCTAGATAAAGTCATGGATCACCTCCAAGTTAATCTAGCCCTTGATTATGTTTTAATCTTGGCCGTTGAAGGGTCAACGGAAGAATATAATAAGGAGGGTGAGGGGCCTATGGAAAATACATTGAGCACATTGAGCATTTGGCAATTTCGAGTTTGTGTGAGGAGACAGCTTTTGATCAGAATCGAATCACTAGGGTAGGGTTTGCTAAGTGATTGTGATTCGGTGATCAAATCTAGAGAGGGGCAGAAGCAGAGATTGGTCAGGAGGACCAGGAGTGCATTTCAAAGAGAGGCAGCACTTACGCAGAGAGAGACAACGTAGTTTTCTAAAGGGGTGATGCAGTCCCTGCAGAAAATCACGTAGAAGAAGCGTAGTGTCTCTTGGAGTCAGTCTGGAGATAGCTAGAGACTGGGGTTTTTGAGCTAGAAGGGCCAAAATCCAATCTTAGATCAGCTAGATCAGTTGCAAAAAGAGGTGATGCAATTTCTTAGGCTTGCCCATGCAGGCTGACTCTGTTCCAGTGTAGGCACTCACGCAGAGGCAGAGAAGAGCTTCACCAGCATTGTTTAGATCGGTCGAAGACTTGCAGAGTGAGGTATATCTCACAATTATATTTGTTGTCTAGATTTCTCTGAAGGGTTTGTCAGATGTTGACACCCTAGTTGTACTCAAGATTTTACTACTTAATAATACAAACCCTTAGATTTGCTACACCAGTTTTCCCAAGTTGGGTTTTTCCGAGGACTTAGTCCAAAAATAACGATGTCAAATGTGGTTGTTTAACATTACATTTCATCAATTTGTTTCAGCACTTAGATTTATTCTGTAGCATTATTTGTGTAGACTGCTTCAGTAATTACTTCGGTATTTCAATGTAATGAAATAATTATCAAAATAATAGGAGAAGTAATTCAGATTTGTTGCAATAGGAATCCAGATCTAGGATTTTTCACAACAGTGGTATCAGAGCATGTTCTTGGCCAACTGTGGGGACGCTAGCAAGATCACGGAGGTGTTAGACTCACATTCACAGTGATTGGTGAGCTTATAGATACTCCAATCATGTAAAAGGGGAAGAGTACACACGGGATCATGGAGGAGTTGATGAGGAAAAGCCAACAATTGGTGAGACAGAACCAACAGATTCTAGAGGGAATGAAAAAAATGATACAAAACCAGCAAAGAAGCCAAGCATGTGCATGCACAACCCAACAGTACAACACCCATATGTATGGCCAGTTGGGTCATCCTACCATGCCTCATTTTCTGGATGAACCGGAGAAGCATAGGTCAAGGATGGGATCATCAAGTAGAGGACCACAGTTAGAGGGTGACAGGGTCGTTTCTGCTGGTGGAGTCCTGGTTTTAGATATCAAGAGCGTAAGAAGGAGGTTGAGAATGAAATTGTGGGAGCATAGGAGTGTGAGGAGCGTGCTGATGTGTCTAGTGTGACGCAGGAGTCACCCTTGTTGGAGATCCCTTTCGTAGCTCCTGTTGACACCCTAGTGGAGAGTGTAGAGCATACACTGAAAGGGTCATCTATTGATGAGGTGCCAATCATGGATGAGGTGTCATCCACTGTTGAAGGATCCATTGATGAGGTGTTCAGGGCCATGTCCAAGTTTCCAGGTGATAGCATCACACAAGAGGTTGATGAGGTGCTGGGAGACATATCCATTGTTGATGAGTAGTCGATAGGTACAAAGGCATCCAGATCTGTGATGGATTTTCCAGATGATAGCTACATGTCGTTGATTGTTGAGGATGTTATACATGATGAGCTATCTTTGGAGGGACAGTTAGAGGCTCATGTTGAGCCCATGGTGGAGGAGGATGAGCAATCATACTTTGGGCTAGCCGCCGATTTAGACTAGATAGATGCACAGACTGTTAGCAGAGCTACAATGCTTCTAGACAATAGCTCTCTTTAGGCCTATATAGATGGAGCTTGTAGCATTGCTAGGCTACTTGTATACAGGGGTGAGAGAGAGGTGGAGTTACCTAGACATATTATATGTGTTGACCAGACAAGCAAGATGAGGCAATATGAGTTGCATAGCGTGCAACGTTTGCAGGTTGGAGGGCTAGTTCAGTGTACAGGGGTTTGTGCTTTCGATCATTTCCTTGGCGTTGGATGGCGACAGATTCTGAGTTGGTACTTGGTGGAGTGGGCTAGGCTTATTGAGTCGGTTATAGGCCAAAGTGAGAGTCATTAGGCATGTTTAGGCATCAAGGATACTAGAGGCCTAGGCTGGCATTGGGATCCAGGTGGGACTACCTTGTTGATTTTTGGGTAGCATCGGATGTGCCCTAGCTCCGAAACTTTGTGGAGGGGCTAGAACACATGAGATCTCCAAGACCCAAAAATCGTTTGGAGAAATTCCACCCGGAACCTAAGTTACTCAAAATATTAATTATTTTGATGGAGACCCTAAGTCTAACTTAGGGAAATTAAATAATTAAAGTGAATTAATTTAGACATGTGGGTGAGAATTTTCTAAGTGACGAGGATCAAGTCTTTTATGATCTTAGTCGTCGATTAGAGATTAGATCACGACCGTTGATTGTTCAACGAGAAAATATTTAAAGGAAGGCTTGGGGTCAGTTGGAGAAAACACACATAGTGGCAACACTTGAGCTAAGTCGAAATTCTGGGCCACAGTTTGCTGAGAATTTTCAAGTGAAACTTGCAGTGCAATGAGGGGCAGATTGGCAGTGGGATTTCTGAATTCGAGGCCGAGAATACAATTACAGAGAGGCATATCAGTACCAGAGAGGCAGTGCAATCCATCAGTGGTGACGCAGAGGCAGCATAGGCCCAACAAGGGTGATGCAGGACCAGCAAGAGGAGCGCAGAGGCTCGCGCAGGCCTAGAGGGCTGACGCAGAGCTAGGAAGAGGCTGTGCTAGGGTTTCAGTGGGCCAAAAATATCTCGTTTTTAGCAAATCCAGAAGGGGTGACGCGGCCACACTGAAGGGTGTAATATTTCCAATTATCAGCAGCTAATTGGCAATATTAACTTTGCTCAGATTTTGCCTTTCTAATGTTCAGTCATAAAATGAAGGGGTGATGGGACCCATAACCCAAACATAGGATAAAATAACTCCCTAAAGTCACTTAGACATATTTGGATTTCATCATGGGGCCTAGGGGAGCCAAGTGATAGCATAGGGAGAGGGAAAGTGTGGAGGCAGCGTGGGCCAAGACAGTGCAGTCTAGTGGGGACAACACGGCATGAGGGGACATCATAGTTGAGTGGGGCCCAAGGGAGAGCTAGGGTCTCAGGCATAAAAGGAGGGAGAGGCTAGCGACTCACTCATTCTATTATGCATATTTAGATTTTCTGTCTATCAGACATTGAGCACGCTTACGTTGTTTAGCGAATTCTGCAAGTGATGTTCAGCACACGAGTGTCTCCGAGCAGAGATCCTAACCTTAGCCTCGGAGGACTTCGAGTGCCCGCTTAGGTGAGAATCTTCATCATCGATTTTCAAAGCAAAGCACGCAGTGCCTTTTAGCTAGGAGCCACACAGTCACTAAGGCAGCGCAGTCACACTCAAAGATTACGCAGTATTGGAGGGACGTAGCACTGGGAGTGAAGGGAGATCAGGGATTTCAGTCTGGGAGAAGTGTGAAGGGATCAGCCCTTCACAAGTCATCTTTCAGAATAGGAGGAGGCCATCATTTCTAGTTTTGCAATTCGATGCCAACATACTCACCCAAAGTGCATAATTTTCCCAAGGGGGGTCAAATTCCGGGGTCAGCCTTTCCGGAATTCCTTCCTGGGTTTTTCCGGGTCTTTGGAGGGGAATCCATACCCAAAGTTTCATAATTTTCTGAGTAGGGCAACAACCCCAAAGAGAATCTCTATTCTAGTCAGAGGCAGCAGTAGCAGCTCAGGGAGTTATGCAGTTAGAGAGAGAGCATCCATTCACAGTGGGAGTCTGAGAGTGATTTCAACTTGCCTTGAGCAAGCCAAGGTGCCATCATTTTGATCACCTTTTTACTCATTTTCCTCTTTCAGATTATAATAAAATGGCTCAACTTTTCTCCATGTTTGCAGTGTTTTTCATGATGTCTCTCTATTTGCTGTAGTTATTGTTTATGTTGCTTTATATTGCTGTTTATTTCCTATTTGGAATATTACAATGGTATCAGAGCTCATAGACTTGGCTCAGCCTGTGGAGCAGATCAGTCTATGACACCCGGAGGAAAGGAATACATCACTTACCAGACAAAGCGGTACAGGAGCCGAGAGCGGAGGCTCGAGGCCACATTTGGAGAAGGGGACTGCGTTCTAGTGGTGGATGTAGAGGAGGAAGAACCTATGGTAGAAGAAAGAGATGACGAGAAGGAGTTCAGGAATTTTCTCCTGAAGTCTGTGCAGGAGATCTCGAGGAAGATAGTGGAGATGGGTCAGAAGTTTGCTGGGGCTAACAGACAGCGTGAAACCCCAGGGGGTTTTCACATTGGTGAGGGATCTAGCACTATGAATTTTTGAAGATGTTCTATGCTTGATGCAAATTACTTCAAACTTATAGAGCCGGATATCAAATAGCAATCACATAAACAATAAAGTAAAATGTTGATAGAACATACCAATAGATCGACGGAAGACAAGCCAAAAAATACACTTAACTTTGATCAGCAAATATATATATGTTGTGGTGTGTTACGGCGGTCAATGGGATGCTTCAACCAGCAAATTCTCCTCATGGTCAGCCAACCAGAAGTGTCACACAACCCTCAAGATAGCTCCACAAAAGTCAACCCAAAGTCAACGTTGTCTAGTCAATGGTCAACACATAACAGCAGCAGCAAAAAGTCAACGCAGAAGGTCAAAGGTCAACGTCTAGCCTCGTTTTTTGTCCCAATGAATTCAGCCTTCAGAAATCGGAAGTTTGGTGGAGTTTGAGGTCAAATGGACCAAGCGTTGACCAAAGTCAACGCTGGTCAAACCTTTGCTAAAATCCTAGAGAGATCCGTATAGAAAACCCTAGCTGTTGTTCCACACGTGTGAGAATAAAAGCCTCTAAAGGGTGTTGGAACCAATCAGACACAAGAGAGAAGTGTGTGATGAGTGGATGATGAAATGACCTCTAAGTTTGTCCAATTTATATCCATCTTTGAGGGTGTGTGACACATCTATTGGGGCTCCAAGCGTACTTTACAATTCTGGCTTACCTTGCACATAAGTGGAATAAATTCAAAATAAATGTTCTGCTCATTTGATCAAGATGATCTTTAGATCAATCTTGTACCTTTCCGAAAGAGGAGTCCAATAAAAATGTTGGCATCATCATCTGAGCAGTACAAGATGGAGTTTGGACCTAGTTGCCCAAAATTAACACTCCCTCTTAACTAGGGAGAACTCCATCCACCAGTGCCATCCAAACATCGTGCATCATTCCGTTGTAATTTGCTTTGCTGGCTTCTTTATTTCAAACGATGAGTCACAAAGACATCACTCTTGGCTGACCCGAAGTCAATGCAGAGGTCCAAAACCTCTATAGGACTCGAAGGAGTCTCATACTAACCCGAAGTTAGTTTAACTGACCCGAAGCCAATTGGAGGTCCAAAACCTCACTTGGACTCAAAAAGAGTCATATACTAACCCAAAATTAGTTTAACTGACCCGAAGTCAGTTGGAGGTCGAAAACCTCACTTGACTTGATCCTAGATCAAGTGGTTGGACACGTGCCATCCTAGACACAGAGAGTACGGCAATCTCTGATGCATCCATCGATCTTGCTATCGGTCTCTATCCACATTTCCCACCTCATTGGCCAAGATAAGAGGTACTTCCCATGAGTCTGGTACTCCATCGGTAGGATGCGTACGGGTCATAGATCAAAGATAGGTAAACCAACTCAATATCATCACGGTGGGGCGAAAGCACACAAACAAGGTTCGGCAAGCCTAGCCCTGTGGTTGCTTATAGCTCCGAGAAGCTATCCCCAAAGCCCCCCTAGAGCTCCCACAGCTCATTGTCCAACAGGACCCTCTGAATAGGCTCATTACATGATTCCAAGATTCTCACAGAAGGTTAGGAACTTGACCTTCCCCAAGGACTTTGTGAGAATATCCATGACCTGCTCATTAGTTCCTTTATGATCGAGCCTTACGACGCCTCGCTGTACCATATCCCGAATAAAATGGTACCTGATATCAATATGCTTGGATCGATCGTGGAACATAGGATTCTCTGACAAACGAATCCCACTCTGGTTATCACAATGGATAAAGGTGGTATCTAGCACATGTACAAACAACTCACTGAAGAGCTTTCGCAACCAAATAGCTTCACAACAATCCATACACGTTGCAATGTATTGGGCCTCAATGGTGCTCAAAGCCACCGACTTCTGCTTCCTGCTCATCCAAGATATTGAAGCAGAACCAAGTGTGAAGCAGCATCCAGATGTGCTATTGCGAT
The DNA here is from genome assembly GCA_034641835.2 of Pinus albicaulis. Lineage (NCBI taxonomy): Eukaryota > Viridiplantae > Streptophyta > Pinopsida > Pinales > Pinaceae > Pinus > Pinus albicaulis. Next base: position 1,046,945,887 of record CM076572.1, read on the forward strand.
CCACGACACTGCCAGCCCAATCGGCATCATTATATCCATGGAGTCTCAAACTCTCGACAGAGTATTTTAGCCCATGATTTATCATGCCTCAGAGATATCTCAAGAGATTCTTGGCACCAATCCAGTGTGTTATGAGGATCAACCATATGTTGAGTCAAAGTGTTCACTGCAAAACATACGTCCGGATGGGAGTTCACTAAGAACATCAGGGCCCCTACGAGTTGTCGATACTTGGTAGGATTTGCTAGCACGGGCCCAACAACATTTCCACTCAACTTCTTAATGTTGAGTTCCATCGTTGTCGACACGGACTTAAAATCCACCATACCAAATATTTCCAGCAGCTTCACAATGTATTTTCCTTGAGAGAGGAAAATCTTGTTAGGTCTCTGCCAGACCTCTAAACCTAGGACATAATACATCAGTCCTAGGTCGCTCATCTCAAACTCGGAAGCGATATCCCTCTTACACCGATGAATAACAGGATCAACACTTGTCAGGAAGAGATCGTCCATATAGAGAACCAGAATGAGAGGCATTTCTCTATCAACCTTGAAGTAAAGGTTCAGATCAGCATTACGTCGAGTGAAGCCCAACTTCATCAAGTAGCTATCTATCCTCTCGTACCAAGCCCTGGGGCTTGCTTCAACCCATAGAGGGATTTCTTCAACCTGCATACATGAGAGTCTCTATCTTGGACTTCGAACCCCAGAGGTTGCTCCACATACACCTCTTCCTTTATCAAACCATGCACAAAAGCGGTCTTCACATCCATCTGATGGAGACTCCATATTTGCATTGCAACAAGGGCAATAATAGATCGGATGGTGGTATAGTAGGCCACAGGTGCAAATACAATCATCATAATCTATGCCTTCCTTTTGAGAGAAGCCTTGGGTAACGAATCTTGCCTTGTACTTTTTAGCACTACCATCAGGTCCATGCTTGATCTTATAGAGCCATTTCGAGGTGACAACAGCTTTGTCCTCCGATCTCGGGACCACATCCCAGACATCATTCTTCATAATGGACTCGTACTCTTTTTGCATAACATCCTTCTAAACTTGATGCTTTACGGCTTCTTCAAATAATCCAGGCTCAGATTGTATGATAGTACTCATGGTTGCTAGATACCCTTGGTATCTATTTGGCTTCTTGCTTTCACAGAATGTTCCCCTTGGGGCCATATGTCTCTCGACATCCTCGAGAGTATTCCTAAGCCATGAGGGTCTACTCTTCATTGACGGAGGTGGATCAATAGGGTCCATTGGTCCTTCAACATCGGGCATCATCTCATCCTTCGGATCTAATCTTATATCATGGTCTTCCTCGGAGCTAGGAAGATTTATCTCTTTCCTGAGGGAAGCATCTTCATCGAAGGTGAGTATCATGGCATATCTCCACTTCTCTTTCCGCACAACCCTGACATACACCTTCATGATCATTGTTCAATTCAGGCATCCCTATCACCACATTCCTTGCTTCAAGAAGGGCTTTGTAATGAAGGTTTCCAAACCTCTAGTGCTATAATTCAGTTTGATGAATTGTATCACATGTCATAGCCCCCAATGGACTTCCTCCAACCTGGTAGAGTGTATCAACTCTAAAACCAATAGTGAGGGCTTCCTTGAAACTCTTCTTCCAAATGCGTATCTTTCCATCGACAAATGCCACCTTAAAACCTTTGTCTTCCAGTGCCAAAATAGACACAAGGTTCTTCTTCAAATCAGGTACATACAATACATCTTGCAAACAGAGGACTTGACCTTGAGAAAAATGGAGGGTCACAGTCCCTGTCCTTTTCACAGGATAGGTGGCATTATCTCCAAGGATAATTTGCAGATTAATATCCTTCTCAATCAAATGAGAGAGGGCTTCTTTAAAACCAGTGAGGTGCCTTGAAGCACCACTATCAATCAACCATACATCCAAGGTGTTGGGTCTTTCATTGTCAACAACATTAGATTCTTTATACCCAGAATTTCTTGACATTTTGAAAGGTTGCCCATTTCCATTTTGACTAGAGGGAGCCTTCCTCTTTCCTTTGAACATGTTGTTCCTTTGATTGTCACTCCCCTTGTTGTTGTCATCATCCCCAGGAGAATCCCTTCTATTAGGGAATTCTCTAGCATAGTGGTCAAACTTGTTACATGTGTAAGATCTTCCTTTATTTCCTTTGGCCCCTGCTCTTCCATGGTTCCTTAGACCACCATTGTTCTTCTTCTTAGCATGAGTGGTGAAGGAAACATTACCTTCATTTTCAAATTCCATCATTCTTGTCTCCTCTTGAGTGCATCTTGACAATACTTCATCAAAATCAAAAATCACATTATTATTGAGAATGGTAGTAATGAATACATTCCATTCATAGGGGAGACCTCCAAGTGCAATGAGAACCATTTCTCGATCAGCAATTGTTTCTCCAATGGCGAGAAGGTTATTCTTGATTTTGGTCAACTTCAGAAAATAGGATTAATGGATTCATCCTTGCCTTTCTTGAGATTCTTCAATTGGTTCTTAAAGAAAAGACCTCGATTTGCATTGCTAGCCCTGAACATATTGATCAACTTATCATACATCTCCTTAGATGTGCCCAGCTCAGAGATGTAAGCAACCAGAATTTTGTGGATGGAATCCCGAATAATCAGCTTAGCTTTGATTTCCCCTTTTCTATAATTCGTCTTTGTGGTAGTGGGTGCAGATGATGGAGGCTCTTGGATTTTTCCCTGCACATAGTCCATGACATCTTGATCTTCCAAGACCAATTCCAAAGACATATTCCAAGCATGATAGTCAGACTTGCTAGTCAACTTATCATCAGCTTTGAAGCCATTATAATTTGAGGTACCCATGGGTCCTTGACAAATGCTACTACTTCGGTGATTGATCTGAACACAAACTTGGGCTTTGTCTTCACCTTAGCTCTGATTCCATGTAAATTTTTGAAGATGTTCTATGCTTGATGCAAATTACTTCAAACTTCTAGAGCCCGGTATCAAATATTAATCACATAAATAAGAAAGTAAAATGTTGATAGAACATACCAATAGATCGACGGAAGACAAGAAAAAAATACACTTAACTTTGATCAACAAAATATATGTGTTGTGGTGCATTACGATGGTCAACAGGATGCTTCAACCAGCAAAGTCTCCTCATGGTCAGCCAACCAGAAGTGTCACACAACCCTCAAGACAGCTCCACAAAATTCAACCCAAAGTCAACGAAAGTCAACACTATCGAGTCAATGGTCAACGCAGAAGAGCAGCAAAAAGTCAATGCAACAGGTCAAAGGTCAATGTCTAGCCTCCGTTTTTGTGCCAATGAATGTGACCTTCAAAAATCGTAATTTTGGTGGAGTTTGAGGTCAAATGGACCAAGCATTGACCAAAGTCAACGCTGGTCAAACTTGCACTAAAACCCTAGACAGATTTGTACTGAAAACCCTAGCTGTTGTTCCACACGTGTGAGAAGAAAAGCCTCCAAAATTTTATCGAACCAATCAGACACAAGAGAGAAGTGTGTGATGAGTGGATGATGAAATGACCTCCAAGTTTGTCCAATTTATATCCATCTTTGAGGGTCTGTGACACATCTGTTGGGGCTCCAAGCCTACTTTACAATTCTGGCCGACCTTGCGCATAAGTTGAATAAATTCAAAATAAATGTTCTGCTCATCCGATCAAGATGATCTTTTGATCAATATTATACCTCTCCGAAAGAGGAGTCCCATAAAAATATTGGCATCATCATCTGAGCAGTACAAGATGGAGATTGGACCTAGTTGCCCAAAATTAATAGGCACTTCCCATCACACACAGGAGCAGAACACAGCACAGCAGGTGGTGCCACACACTACCCCACATTCCATGATGCCCGCATTCTTGACGACCGGTACCTGAACGGGAGGACCCCAAGAGCCGAAGAAGGCTCATTACGGGGACTATTTTGTAGAGTATCAGTCTTATGGGCGAGAGTTTGGGGAAGCTCTCACTTTCCACGACTTTTTCCAGCTCAAAAACAACATCAGACTCATAACCAGAATAGAGGTGGAGGGTACACGCAGGGAGGTGAGATGCAACGTACCATGGGCATATTTTTCTTGCCAACATATGATGGGTCATCTAAATGTTCAGCGAAAGGTTGGGTGGAGAAGCTGGACATTTACTTTCAACTTAATCAGATGGCAAAGGCGAAGGCCATCAAGGTGGCAGCACTGCTCCTTGAGGGAGAAGCCCATGACTGGTGGTTCCATGGGATGGCCACGCTGGGTCACTCAGCAGTGACAGCGTATGTGGAGTTCACCCAGAGATTGGTGGAGAGGTTTGACCAGAAGGATCCGGAGGAGCATTTTGTCAAGCTGACCAAGCTCAAACAGACTAGGAACCCGGAAACTTACATTTCCGAGTTCTTGAGACTTTCAGTGATGGTACCAGACTTGTCTGAAGCCAGGAGGATTTACATGTTCATTGATGGGTTGGCAGAACCTCTGCGTGGGCTAGTCAGATCCACGAGGCCTGCTACACTTCAGGATGCAGTCGTGAGGACGAGAGACTTACAGGATGCTTTACCCAAGACTAGAGCTCCTTTCTCCTAGAGACCGATATTTTAGCCAAAGGGGAAGGACATGAGAGTTCCACCGCAAAAGGGGAACCAAGGCCGAGGGCCTTTAGACGATGACACTCGGAGAGACTTGAGATGGAGGGAGCTATGCTTCACATGCCAGGATCCATGGGCACCGGGTCATTGACGTGCTGCAGGGAAGGCACATTACATAGAGGTCTTCTCCGATAGTGAGGGAGAAGAAGATGCCTATGAGGAGATAGAGGGAGAGGCCAGCATTGTAGTGCAAAGAGGGGATCATCCACCACCTCCTCCCCCAGGAGCAGGAGGGGCAATGTTTGAACCCACAGGAGGGGTCCTTGCATCTTTGCGAGGAGTCCCGAAGTATTTGATATTGCGTGTCTGAGGCACCGTTTAGGGACAATGTGTTTCAGTTCTGGTAGATAGTGGGGCCACTCACAACTTTATTGATGCCCAGTTGGTAAAGAGGAGGGGCATACCAAAGGAGAGTTTTGATGGCTTCTCAGTACTAGACTGGGTGCCAGAACTATACAGTGTGCGAGATATGTCCCGGCATTAGCAGTGACTATGGGGACCAACACTATGACCAATGATTTTTTTGTGGTCGACATTCCAGACACCAACGTGGTGCTGGGAGTGCAGTGGTTGATCACGCTGGGAAAGGTCACCACGGACTGGGAGACATTGGATATGGAGTGGATGAATAAGAAGAGTGGTAAGCACGTGATGATCAGAGGCATGCAAACATATCCTCCGCAGATAATTTCAGCACACCGGATGGAGGAAGACTTCCGGAAGGGAGACAGAGCGAGCAGTAGAACTGCATATTTTAGAGGAAGGGGCCACAAGGCAGGAATTTCACCCAGATATGCAGTCGATATTGGATAGGTACTCCACTTTTTTTGGGGACATACAACAAGGACAGCCACCGGACCAGGGGTTTGAGCATACCATTGAGCTGGAGCAGGGGATTCGGGCAATAATCACCACACCCTATAAGCATTCCAAAGCCTACAGGGATGAGATTGAGAGAGCCATTCATGAGTTCTTAGCACTGGGACACATCCAGCCTAGTACTAGCCCATTTGCTTCTTTTGTTGTATTGGTGAAGAAGAAGGATGGCACCCTGAGGATGTGCATCGACTACAGGGCACTCAGCAAAAAGACGATGAAGAACCAATAATCCATCCCACAGATTAACGAGTTGATGGATGAGCTGAGGGGATCAAAATTATTCTCCAAGATCGATCTGAGGTCGGGATACCATCAGATCTGAGTGAGGGACCATGATGTCCCCAAGACTGCTTTCAGATGCTATTATGGCCACTTCGAGTTTTTGGTGATGCCCTTCGGGCTAATGAACACACTGGCCACTTTTCAGTCTTGTATGAACCACATCCTTCGTGGTTAGTTGAGAAATTTTGTGTTGGTGTTTTTCGATGATATCCTTATATACAGCCGCACTTGGGAGGAGCACTTGCAGCACATTGAGGTTGTACTGCGTATTTTGGAGGAGTAGAATTTCTATGATAAGCTCTCCAAGTGCAAGTTTGGTTTTACAAAGATGCTCTATTTGCGGCATATCATTGGTGTGGATGGAGTGAGAGTCGATGAGGAGAAGATTCGGGCCATCCAAGAATGGCCAGAGCCGAAGAACGTGACAAAACTCCGGGGATTTGTAGGCATCTGCACTTACTACTGGAAGTTTGTCAATGGATTTTCCGAGCTTGCTGCACCCATCACAGATCTCACCAAGAAGGGGGCATTCAGCTGGACTGATACTGCACAGAGATCCTTTGACAGGCTCAAGGAGGTGATGCCATAGTTTCCTAGTGTTGGCTTTGTCGGATTTTAGGCAGCCCTTCATTTTGGAGTGTGATGCTTCAGGAGATGGAGTGGGCATAGTTTTGATGCAAGGAGGTCATCCCATAGCTTTCGAGAGCAGGAAGCTACTACTGCATGAGAGGTTGTATCCTATATACAACAAGGATATGCTATCCATTATGCATGCATTGACCAAGTTCCAATAGTATCTGGTGGGCAACCAGGTTCGGGTGAGGACTGATCACAATAGCCTCCGGTTTTTCCTTGAGCAGAAACAGTTGCAGGAGAGGCAACAGAAGTGGGTCAGTAAGATCCAGGCTTATGACTTTGACAATGAGTATGTCAAATGGAAGAACAATGTGGTGGCGAATGCTCTATCACGCAGACCAACAGCGGTGTCCTTGATGAACATAAATACAGAATGGAGGGCTTAACTACTGGTGGAGTACTCCAAGGACCGCTTTACTTGTGAGGTGCTGGATGGTCAGATTATAGATGACAGGGTACAGGGTGATATATGAGATCATCTACTTCAGAGACAGGATCTTATTGACTGGGGATACTTAGCTCAAGGAGAAGATACTACGTGCCTCCCATGATTCACCATTATCGGGCCATCAGGGATTCACGAAGACTTACAGGGATATCAAGGAGAGGTTCTCTTGGAGAGGCCTCAAGGAGGACGTACTCCAGCATGTCAGGGAGTGCAAGGTATGTCAGAGGAACAAGGGGGAGATGAGCCACCTAGCCAGATTACTATAACCGCTTCCCATTCCAAAAGGAAAGTGGGAAAGCATCTCGATGGATTTCATTACTGGGTTACCCATGGTGCAAGGCAAGAATTGCATCTTTGTGGTCATTGATCGACTAAAAAAGTATGCTCACTTCTTCGCCATATCAGCACGGTACACAACTGCACAGGTGGCGGAGCTGTTCTTCCGTGATGTTTTCATGTTGCATGGTATTCCGAAGACCATCGTCAGTGACAGGGATAGCCGTTTCATGGGCGGTTTTTGGTAGGAGCTCTTTCGTTTGGTGGGTACAGAGTTGACTCTTAGTACCAGCTATCACCCTCAGACGGATGGGCAGACGGAGATAGTGAACAAGTGGCTGGAGGGCTACTTGCGAAACTATGTCACGAGACAACAGAAGGCATGGCTGTGTTGGCTGCATTTGGGAGAATACTGCTACAACACCACTTTCCACATGTTTATCGGTATGTCTCCATTTTATGCTTTATATGGATATCATGCTCTGACTTTTGCTAATGTTATGTTTGGAGCTAGTAAGGACCCCAGGGCTAAGGACTAGATCCAAGAGAGTCAGGATATACTTTGGGCTCTTAAGGATAACTTAGCCACAGCACAGAATCAAAAGAAGTTATATGCAGGCAGAGGGCGAGTAGAGAGACAGTTTGAGGTAGGTGACTTGGTCTACCTACGACTTCAGCCATACTGGAAATCCACACTGAAGCATAAAGGGGCCGAGAAGCTCAAGCCCCGCTTCTATGGACCTTACAGGGTGATCCACCGGATAGGGGAGGTTGCTTATGACTTGGAGCTACCATCAGGTAGCAGGATACACAACATCTTCCATGTGTCATGTCTGAAAGCATTGGGGCAGCAGGTGACCACAATAGAAGAACTCCCACCTATAGATGATGAGGGGCATTTGGTGTTACAGCCAGAAGCCATCTTAGACACCCGGGAGAGACAGCTACAGAGCATGATAGTCAAGGAGTATTTGGTGAGATGGAGGAATTTGCCAGATGAGGATGCCACTTGGGAAAGTAAGAAGATTTTGCAGCACCTATCTTTGCAATTTATCGAGTACAAGCAACATTTTCGTGGGGAGGACTATAATATTCCCAATTAGCAGCAACTAATTGGAAATATTAATTTTGCTCAGATTTTGCCGTTCTAATGTTCGGTGATAAAATAAAGCGGTGAAGGGACCCATAGCCCAAACATAGGATAAAATAACTCCCTAAAGTCACTTAGACATATTTGGATTTCAGCATGGGGCCTACGGGAGCCAAGTGACAGCGCAAGGAGAGGGATAGTGTGGAGGCAGCATGGCCCAAGACAGCGCAGTCTAATGGGGACAACGTGGCATGAGGGGACAACGCAGTTGAGTGGGGCCCAAGGGAGAGCTAGGGTATCAAGCATAAAAGGAGGGAGAGGCTAGCTACTCACTCATTCTATTATGCATCTTTTGATTTTCTGTCTATCAGACATTGAGCACGCTTACGCTGTTTAGCGAAGTGAAAGTGTTGTTCAGCACACGGGTGTCTCCAAGCGGAGATCCCAGCCTCAGCCTCGGGGGACTTCGATTGCCCTCTCAGGTGAGGAGCTTCATGATCAATTTTCAAAGCAGAGCACGTACTGCCTTTCAGCCAAGAGCCATGCAGTCACTAAGGCAGCGCAATCACACTCAGAGATTACGCAATCTTAGAGGGAGGCAGCACTGGGAGTGAAGGGAGATCAGGGATTTCAATTCGGGAGAAGTGTGGAGGGGTCAGCCCTTCACAAGTCATCTTTCATAATAGGAGGAGGCCATCATTTCCAGTTTTGTAGTTCAGGGCCTACATACTCACCTGGAGTGCGTGATTTTCCCAAGGGGGGTCAAATTCTGGGGTCAACCTTTCCGGAATTCCTTCCTAGATTTTTCTGGGTTTTTGGAGGGGAATCCACACCCAAAGTTTCATAATTTTCTGAGTAGGGGAACCAAAGAGCAGCTCCATTCCAGTCAGAGGCATCAGTTTCCAGCAACAGCAGTAGCTCAGGGAGTTACGCAGTCAGAGAGAGAGCAGCCATTCACAGTGGGATTTTGAGAGTGATTTCAGCTTGCCTTGAGAAAGCCAAGGTGCCATAATTCTAATCACATTTTTACTTATTTTCCTCTTTCAGATTATAATAAAATGGCTCAGCTTTTCTCCATGTTTGCAGTGTTTTTCATGATGTCTCTCTATTTTCTATAGTTATTGTTTTTGTTGCTTTATATTGCTGTTTATTTCCTATTTAGAATATTACAAAGGGTGATGCAGTGACTGCGTAGGCACCTGTGGGGTTCTTCAACCTTAGCTGAATCAACCATATTTTCTGTCTCCGAGAGATAGAGGTACTTTTGCCAAGATTTTCTCTGTTGGGAAAACCATGTCTGGTGCCCTAGTTTGCATTCAGAATTCTGCTTAATAATAAAACCCTCAAGAGCTGCTACACCAGTTTTCCTGCATTGGGTTTTTTCAAGGATATTTTTCCGAAAAATATTGTGTATCCTTTGTCAAATGTGTTCATTTCTTCAGTTCCTAGTCTGTATGTATGTGTAGGATGCAGTAGTATTTACTTTGATGTTTTACTGAATAATTCAGGAAAATAAATTGTTAAATATATCAGAAAAGTAGGAGAAGTAAATTAGAATAGTGCAGTAGGGTTTCTGTAATTTATATTCAGAAATTTTCACATACCTACCATTTTCCAGATACGCAGATTCACTATGGCATTGGTGGTATAGTTGACCCAACGGTCAAGCGCACACATTTGCTAGGGAGGTTTCAGTCAGCATCAGTGGCTAGTTATTTTGTGAGAGAACTCCATGGGTCATCGGGTTATGTTGTGTATGCATGGAGTCACGAGATAATCAACACACTTGGCAAGAGGTTGTTGGAGGAGGTGGCATTGGCAGGCCACCAGACAATTCCTTGTATGGGGTTCAGGATTCTCCACAATTATGTGCGGCACAGAGGACATGGAGGAGCATAGCAGTGGTGGCATTACTACTGGTACCTAGGGAGATTCACTTCTTGGGTCCCTCCAAGAGGATTTGGAGAGGAGATCCATTCATTGGAGGGTATGATGATGAAAAGGTAGAGGTGACGATGACATTTGGGTGCAGGTAGATGCGTACTGTCTCAGCGTTTGGCCATGATATCCAGGGATGTGTAGGATCATGCAGTGATGAGCAGTGGCCTATAGAGAAGCATGGAGATGCATGGTTGTTTGTTGTAGCATGTTGGTGTGTGTTGTGGAGGAGGAGGAACGACTCCCATCGCACTGAGTACATGCAGGGAGTGCCAGGTACAATGACACAGGTAGGACACAAGACGATACATGATGGTCCAGCAGTGGCATGGGGTATCCAGTGGTGTATAGGGATACGCCACAGGGAACAGTGGCATGTCGTTGAGTACAATGACACTTGGTGGTATGCAATGGCATATGGTGCGGCACAGTGGGATCTTGGAGCATTGCCTCCATGGAGACTTATGGACAGGGCATTATATGGAGACATTGCTCTCTCATTGATGCATTGGGCCTTGGAGCTACTGAGGTTAGACATGGTAGCATTATTCCCAATTGCATGTGAGGATTTGGGCCACTTAGGTGTACTTGGGAAGATGAGGATGTGTAGATCACATTGTGGTGGGTGCACTAGCACAGTGGTGGATGCATGAGAACATATGGGATACCCTATGGTACATGGTGGTATGGCATTGAGCATTGGCATCCAGTGGTGCATGGAGTTGCGCCACGAAGTTCAATATTATGCAAAGGAGTGTAGGGGTACTTATTTGAGTGCAGCAGAGGATGAAAGAAAGAAAGAAAGTATTTTTAACGTCCACGAGGCTAAAAATAGCCCATGGGATAGATTTCTTCTCCATCTGGATCTTGTATTTGGTCCTTTTCCTGTGGAGTTTTACAATAAATGCTCCTAGCTTCTCGACAAAATCTTTGCTGAATAGATTATCCCAAGAGATAGCTACCAGAATACTTGCATAATTTTCCTTGCTATCTTTGAAGGCCTCACATTCTAAAATGAAATGTTTTTCTGTTTCCAATTTTCCGGAAGAGCAAAAAGTACATACTCTTTCCTCCCACATTTCTTTTGGCCTTTTCCAGCGCCCTGTTTCACACCATAGTTGATGACAATTAGTCTTTAACTGAGCAATAAGAATTTTATATCTCCAAGAAATATTGGCCCCTATGTATGCTTTTTGCTGATGATTATGAGTGGGGTTAAACTATTCAATGTAGTAATTCTTCTTTCTCCCTAGCTCTTTCTACCAAGTACGTTTGTGGAACTTATCCATAATAAAAGTTTTTATCTCTTTACTGTTTGTAGGACACATGCTCAAGAAAATACCCCATTTACTAAACCATTTGTTATTTTTCCACATCCAAGTCTTCTTTCTTTTGCACAATCTATCATTAAACACAACCTTAGGCCATCTACCCTCTTCCATTTTCTCAATTTTTTTCAAATACCTTATGACTCGCACCATAGCAATTGCTTCAATAGGAGCAGCCCATGTTTCACTTAACAAGATAGCATAAGGAATTGCACTTTTAATTTTGAATTTATTTGTAATCAAATGCTTCTAAATTTTCTCAATTTGTTTCCACTGCATCTCAGTTGTGATGTTGGCCCACAATTCACAACCGTAGGAATCACCAAAATCACTAGAAGCCCAAAAAGAGTTAGAGTGGTTTTCCAGTCCCACAGCTCTGCCTCTCTACACCTGTTTTGAAGAGCATAAAATGCTTTACAACCCCCCAAAGTTATTTTCTTTCTACAACCATCCCAACTTAAATTTCTGTTGAAGTCAATTCTGAGGTATTTGTATTCTGCAACTTTTTCCATAATGTTGCCTTCAAAGTAGAACTTATGCTCGTTATTCTTTCTTTTGTTAGAGAAAACCACTACTTTCGTTTTACTAATATTGACTTGCATCCCCACCTTTCTAGAAAAATGCTCAAGGGAACGTAAGTGCTCTTGCAAACCAAGAGCCGATTTAGCAATCAATATAAGGTCATTTGCGTACAAAAGAAGCCTTATAATGAACTTGCCCAAATGGATACCGTCACCCCCTTGCGAATTTAGCCACTCTTCAAGCTTGTCAATATATAAACCAAAAAGGGTAGGAGACAATGGGCAACCTTGCTTGACCCTGATATCGCTTCTAAAACTTTCAGAAATGCATGCTGAAGTTCTAATTTTGACTTTCACCTCTTCATACAACCTATGCACAGCTGCTCTCAAATGCCTCAGAACCCCGAGTTCCTCCATTCTGTGCCAAAGCTTATCCCTAGGAACTGTGTCAAAGGATTTTATGAAATCAACAAAGCAACAAAAAACTTCTTCCTTTTTTTCCCAAAATTTTTCAATGATGTGCCTTAAAGTTATACAATGATCAACTATGGAATGTTTAGGTCTAAAACCTGCTTGCCCTTTACAATGCTTATCTCTTTCTTCTTCCCACTTGCTGTTTTTATTTTCTAACATGCTTCCAAATAAATTTGAAAACAAGGGGTTTATCATTATGGTTCTATAATCGGAGGGATTATTGACGTCACCACTCTTGAAAAGAGGTATTGCCATACTAGTTGTCCAATCTGTGGGCAACCCCTATCGTATGATGTTGTTGAAAATTTTTGTGATGTGAGGTGAAAGAATTTTTAAGCCCCACTTTAGATACTCTGCTTGGAGTTCAACTAAGTCTTTTGATTTTCCAGCACCCAACTTCTTGATACCCATCTCTACCTCTTGCACTGTGAAGATTTTTTGTTTGTGTTGACCAAGGGAGGAGGGTCAACCTTGGGATCCTGCTCAAAAAGTTGTCTTGCATTGTTGAACCATTTAGAAGCTATAATGTTGTTTTTAGTTTGCACCTTTTTCGGTTGGAGCTCCTTCCAGAATAATTTGGGGTTATTTTTCCCAAGGAATATTAGTTCTTCTCTCCTCGAGACCATGAAATCAGCCTTTTTCTTTCTTAATATCTACTTGTAAGCTTTGAGCTTTATGTTATTCTTGTCTGATTCCTTCTGCATTCTCCTTTCCTTTTTGCATTCCTCATCAAACCAAGCATTAATCGGAAAGCAATTTGTTTTAGACTTCTTAATTTTTTCTCTTTTGCACTCAGCAAGTGCACTTTGAATTAAATGTGTTAATTCGTGACTATGAAGGCCCTGAAATGAGATTTCCTCCTCGAAGATCCTCTCTAGCGTTATTTTGAAGGTATTACAATTCTTTGGAGTCAAAAGAATTCTGCCCTTTGGGGGATTTTATTGAACACACTGAGTTTTTGACCCTAATTGCTTCTTTCCGGTCCAAGATAAACTTAAATAAGTTGGCTTGTGATCTGATTTTAAGTCCCAAATTTGATCTCCAATCAACACTTCCTCCATTTTCTCACACAAACTATGCGAGCAAATTACATAATCTACTACACTTGCTCCATTGTAAGTATCGCAAGTGAAATTACCGGACTTTTCCCGTCTAGTCAAACCATCACAAATGACTAAATCGAAAGCCCCACATAGCGTAAGCAATTGTTCTCCAAAGAGATTGCACCCTTTATCCTCTAAAATTATTTCCCACTGATGATTACTCTATTCTGTAAGCTAGATAGGGTCACAATATTCTTTACAAAAAGGAATGCTAGCATGTTCACCTGCAGTTCTCCCATTGAAATCCCCCACTATAAGGACTTCACCTAGATGAGAATATATTGGAATATCTGCTTTTAGGGCTGCAAAGGGATATTTGTGGTCAAGCCCTCTACTTTTGTATATTTTTGAAACTTGCAACACAAAATAGCATGCTACAATGCTGATGTGATTTCCATTTTCTGATATTTTAAGCTAGACAAATTGTTTATTTGGGTCTTCTTTTTCTAGCTAAATGAAACAACCTTATTTTTCTCTCACTAATACCATGATACCCCCGTTCCCTTTGCCATTCCCTGCTGCCTTGTTCCACACTGCTATCTTCCAGTTCCCTTCAAACAAAGGTGTCTTGCACCCTTCATGCTCATGTGTTTCTATGAGGCAAATTATGTCTCTACCTTCCGCAATAAGCCCTAACCCAGGTCCTCGTCTTCATGGGTAACCCCTAGAGTTCCAACAAACTAATCTTAGGGAAACCTGGGTACGACTTGATTGCTATTTGTTTTTTCATGCAAGACTCATAGTTGAGTCTTTGTCCCTGCTTGCCCATACTAACCTTGCTTCCTCGTTTCTTGTTGAAGAGTTTGCTGCCTCTTCTTTGTTATCGTTTTACTGCCTTGTGTTATCACTCTCAATTTTTCAAATTTGTTTTTAATAGGGTCATCATAAGCTTCACCTTGTCTCATTAGGTTAGATCATTCATTTGATGAGAAATTCACTTAATCATGTTATTAGAGGTCATAGACACTTCATTAGTCTTGTCATTAGGGTCATATCCACAATAATCCACCTTGGGTTCACTTGCATAGTCATCAAATTTTAAAAAAGAGCCAATTGTCTAGTTTTTCACAGTTTCGTAATGAATACAGTGCAAAATAGGCAGATTTTGCTATGAAACTACCTAACAATTTCGTAGCGAATCTGAGGATTTCTCTGTTTTTTTACTTTTTGAGCAGTCAGCTTCAAGGGCAGTTTCTGGGAAAATAGAGAAGAATTATAAGAAACTGAGAGAGGTTATTGTCAAGCACAAATCAAATAACATTAACCTCTTTCACTTTTCTCAAATGTGCTACAAAATGGGAGATTAAGAGATGTCTTTCGGCTCTATTTTCATAATGCGTTTTTTTCCTGTTTGATACATGTTTTTAAAATGTAGTTCCCGGACACCTGGAGATGTTTTTCAAAAAACCAAGAGAGGTTTTTATTTAGAAAAAACTGACTTACAAAATTCTCCTTCAGTTTTGAAATAGCTATCAAGGATATGGAGATAGGAGCTCATCTCTGAACCCTATTTGTTCAGAAAAACAGTCATTTTATTGGTAAATAAACTTGCTAAAGGTGAAAAAGATTCTTTTTGAAGAGGGTAAGAGGCATTTTGAACCAAGTTTGCCTTATCATCCTTCATAATATCAATTTTAAGACCTATAGGTGAAATTTTGAAGAAAAAGAGAGGATTTTGAATTTTTCTGCAAAGTGAGGCAGTTTCGTAGCGAGCTCCAGGCTTGACGGCCGAAATTCGCTACGAAATTTCTGTAGGATGTTTTTTTACTTAAAAAACAATTTTGATGGAGATCCAAGGAGGGAAAAAAATTGTGTTTAGCTCATTAGCCCCAAGGAAGATCCTCCAACAATCAAAAAGGTCAAAGGCTATGCAAAAGGTGGATTTTGGAGTTTTCTACGAAATGAGCACTATGAAATTTTCTGTACATGATTGTTTTAGCAGTCAAATTCAAGTTTGATTTTTGACCAATTGAAAAAGGATATTGGAAATATGAAAGAGGTTTTTCTTCATCATAGGCCTATCTACAAAAACCTCTCTCAGTTTCTACAAATCCATCAGGGTTTGGAAATTATACACTCATCTTTGAAGCCTATTTTTCAGAATTTTCACTAACCATATTTGTGAAAAAATTGTAAAATTCGACTTGGAGGAGGTCCAACTCAGCATCCACGTGGCATAATGACACATCAACACTCTATTGCACTTAGAAAATTTGTTGGTTGCAGTTGATAAGGGTTATTAAATTGATTTGTTGAACTATTAATGAAAGAAGAGTCCTTTTTGTATTCAAACTCTACAAAACAGAAATATCCCTAGGAAGTCTCCAAGTGATGGAATCATGTTTGAAATAGGTCTCTGGGGTGGGAATTTGAGGTGAGAAAGGTAGCAAATAATTTGTATGAGTCCTCACTCTATAAATGAGATTTTTAGAGTTAGAAAGGGTTGGGAGATTATTACTTAACACTACCACTATTGTAATATTTTGATATCAGAAATATACAGTTGCAACATGCCTATTTCAGACCTGAGATTCTTCTCTGTATTCTTATGTAAGTTTGTTCTATCAGTATTTTACTTTCTCTCCAGTGTTCTAGTTGTATAATCACTTGGAATTCATGATTACATGCTCCAACTTCCTTTATACACCTAGTCTGTTGTTTTGTCATGTTTTATTAGTTTGCTTATGTATAATCACTTGGAATTCATGGTGACATGCTCCAACTTCCTTTATACATATAGCTTGTTGTTTTGTCCTTCATGTGTGGTTTAATAAGAATACAATTGCATAAGCTTCCATGAGATAAGTTGAATTGTGACTCAGTTTTCATATTGACTCTATAAGCCCAATGGTAGTAAACCCCTTACATCTTTCACCTACACAAAAACAACACATTCAATCTAATTCAGAGTTAGTCGTCTGTTTTCAAGATTACTCATTGAATATCATTTATTATTTTGAGAGAGTCCTCTCAGACTGGAGAGGCTAATTTCCGGTTGCAAGTGGTTTGAAAGAGTTACTCCAAGTTGACCATTGAATCAGCCCAACAGGAACTCAATTTGGTGATAAAATTTTGGTGCGTCTGCCGAAAGTCTAAAGACATATTTCCCGAAGTTTGTGAGCAAACGGTGAAGTTGAACTCTTGGAGCTAGCAGGAGCTCAGAATTTTTCGAGGCTGCAGAAACTACCTTGGTGACTCCACTACAAATTTTCATGCTTAAAGGTGGCTTCCAGAAAAAGATATACAAGGAGCAATCCAGATCCTAACCCACCTACCATTGTGGATAATCCAGAGAGGATCCTCAGAGGCATTGAAAGCAGCTCTTCAAAATCAGGTATTCCATCACATTCAAGAGCTTTGTCCTCTGAAATTATTCGAAGTCCTTAATATAGGCAATTTGATGATAAAATTCAAGAATTTTTATTTAGGTCTAAGAGTGAAAATGAATTGACTGAGATAATTCTAGACCTGTGTAATATTCCCAATTAGCAATAGCTAATCTAAAATATTAATTTTGACTATTTTACCTTTATAAAGTTAAGTTATAAATAAAGTGGGTGAAGAGGGACACTTAACTCACACTTAGGATAAAAAGTATTTCCCAAAGTCACTTGAGAGACATGACTAATTGGCAACATGGGGCCTAGTGGTCAAGTGGCAGCATGGGATAAGGGACAGCATAGGCAGCGTGGGACCAAGCCAGCACAGAGAGAGATGGACAGCATGGCTCAAGGAGACAACGCAGTTGATGGTGGGGCCTAGGTGAGAGCAAGGCTCTCCAAGCATAAAAATGGAGAGGGTCTCCTCATTTTGGATTCATTCTGATTATGCGTCTATGAGATTTGTCTTTTGGCATTGAGCACGCTTGCTGTTTAGCAAAGTCTGCACATACTGTTTAGTACACCGGAGGTCTCCGTGCAGAGATCCCAACCTCAGCCCCAGGGGACTTCGAGTGCCTGCTCGGGTGAGGAGTTTCATCCTTTTTTTGCCGGAGGGAGTTGTAGCAACCACAGTCGGGAGCATTCACTCAGAGAGACAGCGTAGTGAGTGAGAGGGAGGACGTAGTCTTGGGAGGAGGTGATTCTGGATTGAGGGTTTGTCAGTGGATTCAGCGCGAGGGAGTTGGAAAGGGGTCAGCCCTTCCCTATTCTAGCATTTTGGTACAGTCAGAGGCCATTATTTGCAGCAGATTATTCAGGGCCATCGTTTCTCATTGGGGAATAGTGTAAACCCTCAAGGGGGTCATTTTCAGAGGTCAGCCATTTTCGGAAAGCTTTCTGGGCTTTTCTGGGTATTGGGTGGAGAGGCCATTCCTAGAGTTTCACAATTTTCCGAGGTGGGGAGAAGCCCCAATTTGTCAGTTCATTCCAGCAGTAGCAGCAGCACGGTAGCAGTACCAGCAGCACTGGAGATTCGCAGTCTCTGAGGGAGCAGCCATTCCGGGCCATTTTCTGAGAGTATTTCTATGCTTTCCTAGTGCAAGCCAAGGTGCCATCATTCTGATCACCTTTTGTACTCATTCCATCTTTCAGTATTAATAAAATGGCTCAGCGTCCTCCATATTGTTTGTTTTTTTTATGATCTCTCACTAGTTTTTGTATGTCTTTGTTTATGTGCTTTATATTGCTGTTTATTTCCATTCGGGATATTACAACCTGCAAAGAATAGGCATTGATACATCATCCCTAGTATCCAAAAAATAAAAAGAGGAATTTTGGGAAATAGTTACATCAGAACTGTTGTTAGAAAGGGATTCTTTTGAAAAGTTAAAAGAGTTAGATCCATTTGAATTCCTGTTGAAAAGAAAATCTGCTATACCCTTGCCTGAGTGGAGTTCATTTGTATCTACACTACAAAAACCAACTACACCACCTCCTAATAGCTCATCTTCTCCTACTGTTTTTCCAAGAAATCAGAAACCAATATCATCTGTTGTCCTTTCTCATATCTCAATTCTTGTCATTATAGTTGGAGTTGTCCCACCTCCACTTCCTCCTGTTGCACCTGCAAGATATGCTCCACTGGTCCTCCTTGTTGTTCTTCATGACCTCCCAAGTAAATACTTAGCTAGAATTAAAACCTTTGGAAGTGAAGAGAAAATAACAGTTGAGGAACATGTAGATCAATTCAATGATTCAATTGACAAAGAGGAAGTAGACCATGAAGATGTCAAAATGATATTATTTGCTCAAATTTTCACTGGTGAGGTCAGAAAATGGTTTAAAGCCCTAGCTCCAGCAAGCTTGCAGAATTGGAACCAGTTTGAAGATAGTTTTTTGAGAAAATGGGGGAATAGGAAAAATCCATTGCAAGCCCTGACTGAATACAATAGTTTAAAAAGAGCCTTAGATGAATCTCTCTGAGACTTCTCTAAGAGGTTTAACAAAGTCTATAACTCTATATCTGCTCATCTTAAACCTCCCCCAGGAGCTGCTCAATTACACTATGCAGAGGCATTTGATTATGATTTCTCCATTCTGCTTAGGGAAAGAGAGTCTGCTTCTTTAGCAGAAATGAACAATGATGTTGTGAAGGTAGAAGTGAACATGATAGCAGCAAAAAATTCTAAGATGGGAAAAACAAAACTAAAAAAAGAAGAGAAACCTTCCTCCTTAGATGATAAGTTTGACTCTATGTTGAAGAACATGGAGAAATTCATGGATATACTCGCTCTCGGAACAACTTCCTTACCTCCTGCACAACATGATCCGCAAATTAGAAGCCCACAGTTTAGGAGCCTCGGAATCAGAAAATACAAAGAGAAAACAGAAATCAACCTGACCCTCAAGTGAGGCCTCCCTTTCAGCAGAATTTGATTGATGAAGAAGAAACTCAGCCTGAGATTCAAGAAGATACTATCCACTGTCTAGATGAAAACATGTCTGGGATGTTTCTGACCAAGGAGGAGCATGATGAGTCTCGTCATGATTTGAATAAGGATGAGGGACAATCTGATTACCTAAAGGGTTATCAACATGCTATATTTGAAATGCAAAAACAATACAATCTTAGAAACAAAAATGTTCCCATCACTACAAACGAAACACAGCCAAAGAAGGATGCTCCTAAAGCAGTTGAGCCTAGAAAGACCCACCACTTCCTCCTCTTTCCAAAGAAAATGAAAGATCACTTATGTTTTCAGTTTAGAAAATGAAATCTCCAAAATTAAGATTCCTGTCCCATTTGGAGAAATTATCAAGGTCAATGAGTATAGAAGCAAAATTGTGAATATGTTGAATTCTTAGCTAGGACCTTCAGATATCCTTAATCTGCAAGAAGACCATCCTACCATCTACCTAGCACCAAGGTTGGAAGATGAGCAGAATGAAGAAGTCCCTCCCTTCTATGTCAGCCTTAATATCCATGATATGACCTTACACAATGCCATGTTGGATTCAGGGGCTTCTCATAACCTCATGCCTAAGGTGATTATGGAGAGGATGGGTTTGGAGATCACTAGGCCATACAAGGATTTATTTTCTTTTGACTCTAAAAGAGTCCAATGTATAGGACTGATCAAAGATGTTGTGGTTGGCTTGGCACAAGTGCTTACCAAGACAGTGGTGATGGACATTGTGGTGGCAGATATTCCCCCCAAGTTTGTCATGCTCTTATCCAGATCTTGGGCAGCAAAAATCAAAGGCACCATGCAGATGGACATGACATATGCCACCATTCCTGTTTTTGGTGAGCAGAGAAGGTTGAACAGGGAGAGTAGGATGGCCTACATGGTAAGCAACAAGGATAAACCTCAAATTTTTCCCAATTATGCTGTTGAAACTGAATTAGGATCAGAAATTCTTTTCAATGAGCTAATTGATGAGGTAGAAAGTGAAGGGGAAATATAAAATCAGCAAGTTGAAAATTAGGAAAGTGTAGAAGAGAAAGCAGAGGGCTGGTGGCTTCTACAATTTTATGGATCTGTTGGAAAAGAAGGGGCTGGAGCAGGCATATGGATCACTACTCCTGATGATGAAAGTAAGTTTTATTCCTTTAAACTTAACTTTGACTGTACCAATAATATGGCTGAATATGAATCTTTGTTTTTGGGTTTGGAAATTTTGAAAATACTGGGTGCCAAGAAGATATCAGTGTGTGGAGATTCTGAGTTGGTAATCAAACAAGTTGAAGGAATATACCAAACTAAGGATGTAAGGATGAGAGCTTATAGAAATATTATTATGGAAATGCTTGAAAATTTTCAATAATATGCATTTATTGTGAAAACTAGAGATCAAAACTCAGTGGTTGATTCTCTAGCTGTTTCTACAAGTTTGTTTGTCATCCCTACACATTCTACTGAGAAGTATGAAATTGAAGTCCGGCATAGGCCTGCCATCTTATATAATATCATCCATTGGCAAGTGTTTGAAGATGACCAGCAAGTCAGAAATTTCCTAGAGTGAAAGGAGGAGTTTGAAAACACACAAGTGTATCAACAAAACATGTTTGTTGAAACTAAGGTTAATTCTAAAGTTTTGCAGCTAAAAAATAATTGTATACCCAAGGGTCTTATTCCACTTGAGAAACTTTTTTATTAGCATGATGTTTTTAAATCTCCTAGGATGCAGGCTAATGATGAGGAGGTAGAAACTTGTAATGTTGGTACAGTCTCAGCGCCTAAAATGGTAAAGCTTTCCAAATTTGTTTCTATGGGGATGAAGCAGAAATATATTGAGATGATGAGAAAATACATTGATGTTTTTGCATGGAGCTATGCTGATCTGAAAAGGTGTGATCCTAGTATTATACAACATACTATTCCTATCAAAGAAAATGAGAAACCTTTCAAACAGAAATTGAGAAGGATTAACCCATTGCTCATGCCTCTGATTGGGAAGGATATTAAGAAACTTTTTGATGCAAAGATCATTGTTCCTATAAGATTTTCAAAGTGGCTTGCTAATCTGGTACCAGTCAGAAAGAAGAGTGGTGAGATCAGAATCTGTATTGATTTTAGAAATTTGAACAAGGCTTCCTTGAAGGACAACTATCCTCTTCCAAAGATGGATCAGATTTTGCAGAATATTGTTGGCTCTCAAAGGATGTCCATGCTGGATGGATTTTCAGGTTATAACTAGATATTGGTACACCCGGAAGATCAAGAGAAGATTGCTTTTACCACGCCATGGGGAACATTCATGTATGCCAATATGCCTTTTGATTTGATGAATGCAGGAGCGACCTTTCAAAGAGAAATGGACATTGCCTTTGCTGAGGAGAGACAAATTAGTTGTAGTCTACTTGGATGACATAACTGTATTTTCAAGAAGGGAGGAAGATCATCTGAAACATTTGGAGAAAATTATGCAGAAATGTAGAAGATTTGGTATCTCTCTTAACCCCACTAAAATTATCTTTGCTCTAACTTCTGGAAAATTGCTTGGACATATTATATCAAAGGATGGGATAAATATTGATCCCAATAGAGTTAATGCTATTTAGAAGATAGACCTACCAAGGAACAAGAAAGAAATTCAGTCCTTTCTCGGGAAGGTAAACTTTGTTAGAAGGTTCATCCTAGACTTTGCTGAAATTTTCAAGGACATTAAGAAGATGTTGAAGAAAGGAGCTGATATCAAGTGGACTGTTGAAGCCAAGAAATCATTTGAAGAGATAAAGAAAGCCCTTACTCAAGCTCCAATGCTTATCAGTCCAATTTTTTCAAGTGAATTTCTGGTTTTCACATTTTCGTCTGAAAATACCATAGCAGGAGTTTTATTGCAGAAAGGACAGCAAGGTACAGAACAACCAATTTTATTCTTTAGCAAAACTCTTGCCAACTCAGAGCTAAAATATAATATTTCGGAAAAACAAGCATATGCTTTGATCAAACCTATCAAAGATTTCAGAATTTATATTTTTCACTCTCATATCATTGCATTTGTACCTAACACTGTGGTTAAAGAAATTTTGACACAAGCTGATCCTAATGGCAAGAGAGGGAAATAGATAGCTACTTTGCTAGAGTATGACATAGAAATCAGGATTACAAAGTTGGTGAAAGGACAGGGATTAGCAAAATTGATGGCACAATCCAATTTTGAATGTCTTGACATGAATCTCATTGCAGAAATTTCAGAGCTATCAAAGGAAGATGAAGAGTTGATACATATTGAAGAGAAGTTCATTCTGTCTTAATGGTAAAGAGATATTGTTTTTGTCTTCCATAATCATAGAACTCCTTCAGAGTTGACCAAATCAAAAGCAAGGTTTGTGAAGCTAAAATCATTAAGATTTTGCATTATAGATAAAAATTTGTTTTGGAAAGA
Organism: Pinus albicaulis; assembly: GCA_034641835.2. Lineage (NCBI taxonomy): Eukaryota > Viridiplantae > Streptophyta > Pinopsida > Pinales > Pinaceae > Pinus > Pinus albicaulis. The sequence goes on from CM076572.1 coordinate 1,046,968,793, forward strand.
TATTGGTGGAATCCTTTTAAACTGTTTTATGGAAGAGGAGGCTGAAAATATTATTGAAGAATTTCACAAGGGAGATTGTGGAGGACACCACTACTGGAAATCTACAGCAAAAAAAATACTCAGAGCAAGTTACTATTGGCCCACCATGTTCAAGGATGTCTTCAAGAAGATCATTGCTTGCCATGAATATCAAATTTTTAATGGTAAGAAAAAATTGATTCCTTTAACTTTGATGCCAATATATGTTGAGGCGCCTTTCCGACAATGGGGGTTGGATTTTATTGGTGAAATAAACTCATCATATTCAGGGCAGCATCGTTGGATCTTGACAGCCACAGATTATTTCACTAAATGGATCGAAGCAATCCCAACAAGGTAGGCCCCTGATTCAGTCATCATTCAGTTCTTGGAGAACAACATTTTTTCCATGTTTGGTTTCCTATGAAGATTATTACTGACAATGCACAATCTTTTAAATCCAAAAAATTAATTAGCTTTTGTCATCAGTATCATATAACACTTGGACACTCAACAGCCTATTACCCCCCAAGGTAATGGCCTTGTAGAATCCTCTAATAATATCATTGTGAGAATGATCAAAAAGGTACTGCAGGAAAAATAGAGATCATGGCATCTGAAATTGAAGTATGCTCTTTGGGCTGATAGGGTCTATACAAAGCGATCCATTGGTACCTCACCTTATGAATTAGTGTATGGAGCTGAAGAAATTTTTCCCACCTCCTTGAGAGTTCTTGTAATGAAACTGCTGCAAGTACTTGAAGAGTAGTCCAATGCCATTCAGAGAAGGATAAACCAGCTCATAGATATGCAAGAAAAAAGGGAGGAGGTATACAAAAGCCATCAGCAGTCACAGAAAAGAGTGAAGAAAACATTTGACAGAAAGGTCAAAGAAGAGAATTTCCAAATTCAAGATGTAGTTTTAAAGTGGGAAGCTAGAATTGAGGAAAAGGGGAAGCGTGGAAAGTTTGAAAACATATGGAAGGGACCTTTTGTAGTAGCTACTTATCATGGCAACAATACTTATCTACTTCAGGAGATGGATGGACAACTTTGTGCTGGAGGATCTGTCAATGGCAGGTTTCTAAAGCATTACTCCCCTTAAATTTTACTGAATTTTCACTCCATTGTATATATTTCGTTTTATTATATTGTCCTGCTAATAAAGACAGGTTGATCATCAAACTTGAGCTCGAGGATAAGGCCATAAGAGTTTGAAGAAGGCTTGGTGAATTTTAGAAGTTTTATTTTAAAAAAGGATAGCACTGGAACTACATGTTCTTTGTTGTACCACAGGGGTACATCATCCCCAGTGGAGCCACTATTATCACTCATTAGTTTAAACAATTCCATTTGATAGGGTTCATGCTGTCTCATAAGTCATTTTCATGAAATTGACTGAAAAAATTTGCACTTGGTGATGTCCATCATAAGTCTAAAACCCATCCCAAACCATGTCATATCATGTCAAATCAACCTAATATCATCTAGTTTTCATTCCCATGCATTTTAATAAAAAAATATTACACTTATCAGTTTTTCATAGTTTCATAGCGAATTACAAGGCAAATCAGCAGATTCTGCTACAAAACTGCCTAACAGTTCCGTAGCGAATCTGTCAGCAGCTAAATCGTTTTCACTATGAAACTGGGTTTTTCTGCAGAAAGTGTCAGAGTGGTGTGAGGTGTCAATTTTCGATTAGAAAAGTAAAGGGTGAGGTCATTTGAGTTCGTTATGATGATTCCAAAACATGCATAGCCGTATTTTGCTGTCATTATTGTCTTTTATGGTCACATGTGCTATCATCAAAATCCGAGTTGTCAAATAATATTTAAAAAACTTTACCCCAAGCTGCTCTTTGTCATCTACTATGCAATCCTTGCATGAGAAGTACCCCACTATCGATATTTTAGAGTTGCTTCACCACACAAAGCAAATTGTTGTTCGAATTTGGTTCTGCAAGTGTCATCAACAAGCGAGGCAACGAAGAGTATAAAGCATCATGGCATCGAAAAAGAAAACAATTAAGGGTGGTCATTGTGTAAGGTATGAACCCATGAATTTGAAGCTGTTGAATGAAGATCCCACTACTATGGAGGCTTTCAGGAAGACAAGCTACCTACATTTCTGCTAGAAATTGCGGGGTTTCCATGCACAGATTTCAAAATACTTTGCCACCAATTTTACAGGGACAGCATCAAAGGTTGGGATTTTGAATCTCACAGTGTCACCAAAGATCATATCACAAGCTACAAAAATTCCTAGAAGTGGTGAAGAATGGTTTAAAGGCACAAAGTTCAGAATGCAAGGCTGTGAAGAGTTTCTCAAGCAGGAGCACAAAGGAGATGATATGACCAATGGCATCCCCAAGAGTTATATGAAAGACAATTATGCAAAGTTGTTGCTGGTGATACAAAAATACTTCACCTGTGAGGGGAGATTCTACATGGTTTACTCTTACCATATTAGACTCCTTCTACATTTTGTTGGTAAGCAACCTCTTGACCTACCCTTCTTTTTATACAGGAGTTTGGTAAAGATGTCAGATAGAGTTCAGGTCAATTCAGAAGGTAATGAGACATCAGTGTTTCACCATGGTCTGATAAAACTATTAATGCTGGAAGAGTTGAAAAGGTTAAACAGAGATTGGACCTCTTTTCTGTTTATGAGTGGGTATGAATTAGATGTATTGACTCCAAAGAAAGTTTTTAAACCTAAAACTACTACATCCTCTACATCCCTAGCTGCAACATAAGATATTGGTGAAGAAGGAAGACATTTTCCTGTAGTACCAATGGACATTGAAAAAGAACCTTTCCAAGAAACTAATATCCCTCAGCCAACACCTGCAAAACAGAAGATTAGAAAACAAAGCAGTAAGAGAATAACAAGGATTCAGACAATGGCCAAAGGAAATCTGGAAGACATTCTACATGAAATAGATATTGAGGAGTCCCCAATAGTGCAAGCAGAAGACATTGAAGGTGATGGAAGGAAACTAAAGAAAGGTAAGTCTGTCAAGAAATTGGATTTTGCAGGAGAGGATGTTGGCTTCATATTTCAGCCAAGGAAGCCAATGACCAGGATTGCAAAGAAGGCCATGGAAAGAAAAAGGGCAAATAAATTCAGGGAAGGTATGCAGCTAGAAAACATCATAGATTTATCCCCAACATCAGAAGAAGAAGTTTTCACTGTGCAGAGAGGGAAAGGAGAAAATGGTTGAAAAATCAGAAACAGAACTCCTCACAGAACAACAAAGACAAGCAAGGGAAGAAATACTTGATTTGAAGTTGGAAGCAGAGAATCACAGGTCTGAAAAGGTTGAGTTTGATCAGATGATGAAAAAATGGGACAGCCAACTCTCAAATGTTTCAAAATCTATGAGTAATGCCAAAAGGCTACTGAAAAGGACCCAGCTTGTAAGACTTATAGCCAAACATACCAAGAAGATGAACTTGCACCTGCAAGCTGAAAACAAATCATTATAAAATCAAGTGGAAGACCTTCGAAACAAATGGGCATGATTCAAGATGAGTTGGAGAAGAAAGGACTGAAAATGAAAGTGATTGAAGAACCTGAAGGTCAACCTATTGTTAATGAAGATGAAACTCCCAAAGATTGAAGAGTTGAGCTGAGACATTTTCGTTAAGGTTTATAGCTTGCAAGGGACATAAATTTTGGCTCAAAAGATCAATTTTGAAGAAAATTACAAAATCTGCAAATTCCGCCTTATTAGGCAGTTTCGTAGCGAGCTCCAGGCTTGAAGGCCAAAATTCGCTACGAAATTTCTGAAGAGTGTTTTTTGTCTCTAAAAACAGTTTTATGAAGGTTCAAGGAGGGAGGTTGATGGTATTTACCTATTTTGACCTGACAAACATTATTTGGCTAGCAGAGGTGGCAGAAGGAAAGGTTAAAGGACAAAAAGAACCTCGCTACTAAACTACGCTATGAAACTGCCTAAGATGCTATGTTTTATAGCGAGATGTTTTTAAAGGGTTTTTTTTGAAGGTTTGAAAGTGTTTTGAAGCTTAGCCAACCACGTGGAGGTATTAAAGGATATCAGTGGAACAATATAACAGAGATTTGGCCTTTGACAAAGCTGTCTTCTTCACCAACTTAGCAAAGGACAGTCAACAAATGCCATGTCATCATTTCCTTAAGAATAGGATGACCTTTTTTTAGTTTAGCAAGGGCATTTATTCTTTGATGATGGATAGTGCCATTCGAGCACCTAACTACTTTTGATGTAATTATGCACTCCTTTAGTTAGTAGTTGTAATAAATATAATTAGAGTCTTATTAGGAGAATAACTCTTAAATGGATAGGTGTCTTTTTATGTTTCCAGAAATAGAGTGTCAGTTATGATTAGCTGTCAGGGTGAAGGTTCGATAATCCAGAATCCTATGTAATGTAAAAGAAGTCTATTTATAGACAGAAGATCGAATATCAAAGGGTTAGAGAATATTGTACTAAACTGCTACTCTGTAAAAGTTTTCAGTTTCAGTAATATATAGTGATATTTTGCTTCTTTACCTGAGATTCGAATGAGGTGTTAAATTTGTTATATGTTCTATATCTTTCATGTTTAAATATCTACAGTTAGTTTTATGTCTAATTACTCAGAACTCATGGTAACATTCTCTGACTTCCTTTAGAGGTAAAACTGTTGTTTTCTTCCTGTGTTGTGTGTGTGTACCATCTTTTCATTGAAACCTCCATTTGCCTCAGTTTCCATAAGAAGAATTATTTTCATTTATTTTACTGATGTTGACCCCATAGCCCAATGGTAGGAGTCTTTTCATTTTCAACCTGCAATCAATCACAATCAAGTCATAGTCATAGAGTTAGCCATCTAATAGAATTTCCATTGAAAATCATAAGTTACCTTGAGAGATCCCTCTCAAACTGAAGAGGCTAATCTTCAGTCAAAAGTGGTTTGAAAGATTTACATTAAGTTGATTGATGAGTAGCCTATCAGAATAAATTTGGTGATAACACCTTGTTTTGGAAGGAGGTCCAAATTGCACTGTCACAGCTTTATCTTTATAAATCCATGCTCTTTTTCCCTCATCTCTTGTTGCCCTAACAGGTTGTTGCAATGTTTTCGCTAGAGAGATCTCCTGATAAGGGCATCAGGCGCACTATTGGGTTTGGAACACTTGTATTTGGAGAGTGATTTGACCACAATGTCGATTGTGAGCTTCCATTTATCATTCTCCAGCATTACACATCGACACAGGGAACTTGGATATCGTCTCTTGATGCTCACATCACGAGCAACGGGATCCAAGAGGATGGTCTGAGACAGTTGGATGGGACACAATGCATCAGGAGAGAGGCTTTCCAGCTATGGCATATGGTCAGGGCGCGAGTTGATGGATGCATGCTTGGGGATAGTCCGATCTTCTGTAGAGTTAACATTTTGACCACCCTTGAGCCCACACTTAGGGAGATGCATGACAACCTTTTGGTGAGACATTGTGAGGTGTCTCAGGAGCATCTACAGTGGTTGGTGGGCCTTACTTGCAGATGGATGTTTAGACTCCAGGCAGTATTTGGGAGCACTTGCAGGAGGTAAGATGACAGATTCCACTACGTGGTTTGGCCGGTGGAGGGTAATTTCTCACACACTAGATTGGTTCATGATGTAGGGAGTCCATATATTAATTGCACGTAGGGACTTGAGACGTGGTACAGGTTGGTGCCAGTAGCTGTCAGAACTATGTTGCAACCGTTCTGGTTTTGGGATCCGAGGAGTTGGTTGGTTTATGGGACACTCTGTTTTGTGATGAGTGGGATTAGAAAAGACAATAACCCAACTCACACTTGGTTTGACATGTGGGGGAGCATTGAGGCCTTTGTCACATGGCAAGGTTGGTTTTCCCTGTTGCTGCTACATATTAAGGTGAGTGTTGCATGGGTAGGTCCTGACATCGTGGAGATTCCTAGGCCGGATACGTTGGGGATATATAATATTTTTCCATCAGGTCCTAGGAGAGGAGGATACAACCTGCACATGATGGGAAGACCATCATGGTCAGAATTGCACAACGAGAACATGATGGCACCCTTTTTAGACTAGCATGGGATCCTGGAATCATAGGATTTGGCAGTACAGCTACCCTGGGGAATGGACCAATTTCTATAGGGGGAGATCATTCAAATATTCCATTGGATTTTAGTGATTCTTTGTTGGCATGGGGGACTTCACTGGCATGGAGGGATGATTAGCAGGGGGATTTCAGGGGAAGCTCGTGCAGGTAAGGAATAATTTCCACGGGAGTCAGATTGTATCGTCAGGTGCCCATCCTTGGAGTACATGATATGGATGACTTAGTAGAGCAGTTGCACATGGATATAGATAGGAATTTATATTATTATGATCTTATATTTACTGATGGTATATAGAGGGCTTCTGGTACTTGTATTCAGTTGGATAGCGAGTGGAGCAAGGTGTGCATCACATTTATTATGATGGCTTGGGATCCTAGTATCTAGGGATTCCTTCATGTCGAGACATTTCTAATATTGGGGATGAGTCAATGGTACATTTGGGACCCTGGCATTATTGGTATTTACAGTAGTGATCAACAATCAGAGAGTATTTGGTGTGTTGGAAGAGCTTGCCGGATGAGGATGCCACCTGGGAGGGTGAACACATACTTGAGCATCCAACACTAGAGTTTCTTGGTGATAAGCAACATTGGGAGGGGAGGACTGTAATGTCCTTTCCTAAATTATTTTGGTACATAATTTATTCCTATGTTTTGGGGGGCCAATTTTGGTGTAGTCGAGGCCCATTTTATTTTCATTAGAAGACTTAGGAGTTAGAAGTTAGATAATTTTATGTTATGTTGTTTTGTTGGTAATATATGGGGACCAACCACACATGAAATATGCATGCCCTTAATAACTAGTTCAGAAATAATGTTTGTGAATACAGGGTGGAGGGAAAAGGCGGGAAAAAGGTTGTGATATTCCTTTTTTTTGGTGTTCCTTATGACAGGGTTAGGATGGATTTCCAGAGTTGGGAGCAGACAAGTCACAGGTATAGATCAGTGTCATCAGCAGGCCCAAGGGCTTTTTGGAGGAGTTTTGAGGAGTTTCTATGAGGACCAGTGCATTTGCTTGATATACTCCATCAGCCGCACAATTTGCCTTTCATTTTGGTGCATTCTGACAACTTTCGGAAAACTGAGTTATTTTTGGGCTTAACTCAATTAATTACGCTCAAGGTGGCATTCCGGGAGCAATACATGATAGAACACCTTAGTGTAATAGCTCGTAGGAACCGAAACGAGAATACCTACATGATGGGATGGTTCGACATGAGTTTCAGTGACCTAAGGAGACATGGTAGCCGATTTACTCTTTCCTGCATTAAAAAAGAATATTTTAATTGGAAAATAAGAGGGAAAAGTGATCCATGACTAAAATAATAATAAAATAGAAGGCTCTAGAGGGGTCCATGAGATCTATTAAAGAAGAGGAGGCCATTGAGGATCATCTTGGATTTCATATCTTTCCTTGTATGTGAGGGTGAGAACCTGATTCTCTACTCCATTGGTAGCCCCAAGACGGAAACCCTCGGGTGTGTTGTCGAGTGTTGGACGGAAACCCAACTCTCTTTGAGGAGACTTCATTCAGGAGTTTCACAGAGCTTTAGGGATATTGGAGTGAGGTTCATCCAGATCCTCAATTGGTGCTTCATTGTCTTTAGTTGATTCAGTGGAAGCTGTTGTGGAGGGGGAGTGCAGTTGTTCAGTTTTGGAGGCTGGTGCAGTGCAGTAGATTATATTGGATGCTAACTTTCCATCTCAGTTATTTTTGGTCAAATATGCATGTAGCCCCAGTTTTCTATTTATAATAAAAACCTGAGATTCTTTCTGGTTCAATGTGTTAATGGATTGCAGTGTTCTATTTGTTTTAACTTTACATGGAAATCTTATGTTAATAAAATGTTGATTTTACGATGAAATTTTGGGTTAAGTTATTTTTTGCGAATTTAAGCGTAATATTCCATTCGGGATATTAAAAAGGCTCAAGGAAGATTAAAAAGGAAGGAAGCTCACTTCATTTGGCATGATTTGATTATTGATTTTGATCTTAGTTGCTCGAGCTGTTTAGCCGGATCACTTGTTGTTTAGCAAGAGTTTTTCGAGTGAAGAACTCAACCATTCTTTGGGGGACTTCGAGTGCAATGCTAGTTTTTTTTTCCATTTCATCCGAGAGAGCTTCACCATGATATCTTTAGCTTCTACAGTTGGTTGCCCCAACAGTGCATATTCTGAGAGGACGTAGTTGGGTTCTTGTGTTTGTTGTTGGTTGCAAGGTTTATTAGCTTACGATAGCTATTGGAGAACCTAGGTTCATTAGCTTTTCAGATATAGGTGAACCTTCAAGGGCTAAGATTGACAGTTTATTTTTGGAGCAATTGTGTCACAGTGAGGAGTTGAGACTGCACAATAGAGGAAGTCAGTTGTTGTGGGGAAGCTGGGTTGTGAAGGAAATCTTCTGGAGCAGCCATTGGAGAAGTTATTGTGGAATTTCAGGGGTACTGGAGCAGCTTCAGTCCCTAATAGATCAACTACATGTAGTCCTTGTCATTCCATCTTCAGAAACTACATCATTCACCCAGTGACTCGGCAGTCATTTGGAGGGCAACATTTGGTTAGAGAATTTGTCGAAGTATTTTGGGTTGAGGAGCTAGAGGACTGATTGAAGGTGTATTGTTGGAATTTTTCTGGTGTTTTTAAGTGCAGATATCTTTAGTAGCATCTTCAGTAGCAGATTTCCAAATTGGAGAAGGGCCAAGTAGAGAAGGGTCCAATTTTGAAGATTGGAGTTTGGGACAGAGCTTTCTGGGTTTTTCTAGGTTTTTGGCAAGGATCACCTTCCCAAATTTCTAGAATTTTTTGAGCACTTTTCAGTGGGAAAATCTAGTGCCGAAGTCAGCCAGCAGTTGTAGAAATTGGGGGACAACGCAATATTAAGAGGATCAGTTGTTGCAGCAGCTGTATCATTTTGATATTGCTCACTTGAGACCTATAGTTTGCCTTGTGCAAGCCCGGGTGCACCTTTTCCATATTATATTGTACTCCAACCATCTATATTAATAAAATTTGGTGTTTCTGGCTTATTTCTTGTATCTGTGTTGTTGCATATAAAATTTTTGTGTTTACTTCCTCTTGTTTCCTATATCACTATAAATTTTCTATTTGGAATGTTACAGATGTTGCACACCTTTGCTTTGCAAATGGACACAATGCAGATCAAGAGGAAACAAGAGGAAGTAGAGAGGGCCTTAGCTATATTTTGCCTTAGATGTACCAGGAAACACCCTCGAAATTAATGTCCACTGAATATCATAGAGTTTTTCTTAGTCTGTGAAGAGAATCATACCACAGATAAATGTCCTTCCTTACCTGATCTCAAAGTTGTATATCAAGGTGGGGAAGGAGGACCAGAGCGACTCTGTTTCATAAATCAGAGAACGGCTCAAGGGCCTCGACCATATCAGTATGGCATGCAAGGTGCACCTTACTCCTACTTGTGAAAATTCCGTAAACCTTTGGAATCCTATTGTAGCAACTGGAATATATTCACCTAATTGTTAACTTTTAACTTAACAACATATTTGCAGTTTACTATGACAAACAATGAATACATCACACTGCAACCTACACAAATAAAATGCAGCAGAAATACAATTGCAGAAACAAATCTGAACAAGACTAGATCACACATACATTTGACACAGTTATTCTTGGAAAATGTCCCCTGAAAATCCTAATGCGGGAAAATTGGTGCAACAACTGAGGGTTTATATATTATGCAATAATTATTTCTGAATACAAACTGGATGCCTTTCTAGATATCCTCACAGAGAATATGACTAACAAGAAAGCTGGTGAGATTACCTCACACACTGACACTGGAAGCACAACTGTCCAAAACCCCAGATGGCAAGCTCCTCACTACCTTTGGGTCACTCTACGTGGGGACTATGTGGCTTCTGCATTCTGGCTCTTCGGCTGGCTGGATCTAACCCTTTGGCCCTTTCCGGTCTCACACCCCGACTCTTCGACACTAGATCTGACTTATCCTCAACTGATCAACAAGCTTCCTCAAGACTGCAGTGTTGCCTCTGCATGGCATTGCATTGTCTCTGCGTAGCTCTGCGCCGTCCCTGCGTAGCTGCTACGCTGGCTCTGCTGGTGCTGTTTTCTGTCTTCTCCACTTTGTAGTCTTTGGCTCAGGAATAGACTGTTCAACCAGAATTACTGCCCCTCTCTGCAAAAGATCTCACGATCAAATTTTCTTCCTAAGCACTGCTCACTAAAGAAATCGATCTCTAATCTCTACCAAATGTGTTTTCCAAATGACCATTCAATCCATTCTTATAGTCTTCTCGTTGAAACTTCAACGCCCCATATTAGATCTCTAATCAATGGCTAAGATTAACTTTTGACTTGATCCGCTTGTTCTAGATCATTCACACCCATATTCTATTAATTCACTTTAATTATTTTATTTTCCTAAGTTTAGACTTAGAGTCCCTTTAAAAATAATTATTTACTTCTATAGAATACAATTCGGGTGGAATTTCACCAAACTATTTTTGAGTTATCTGGAATACATGTGTCTAAGCCTCTCCACAAAATTTGAGACTTAGAGCAAATCCGATGCTGCCCCAAATCAAGACACCCTCTTAGGGAGGAATGTGCTCTATCAATATGCCCTCTGCACATTGCTCTGACCCTAAAGAATCTCCCTCTGCGCTAGTGATGTCTGACACTCTGTCCATCAACTCAGCGCAAACGTTGCATCTATCATGCGGCACTTTGCCACCTCAACATTGCATGTCTTTAGCTCCTCCCAGTTACCATGTTTGTCTTTGCGACTCCCTTTGAATTACGCATGCAGCCAGGCGACTCCTTTGAATTACGCATACGTATGTGTTGTGTGAGATTTTGTGTATTTGGGGTATAGGTTGTACTCTAGGTGAAATTTTGAGAAGGTTCCAGTTCACATAGTCTACAAGACCCATAAATAGATTTGGGAAATTTCATCTAGTTTAGGAGATATTAAATTAATTAATTATTTTAATGTATTTCCTAAGTTAAAACTTAGGAAAATAAAATAATTAAAGTGAATTTAATTAAACATGTGATTAAATTGTCTTAAGTCACACAGATCAAGCTTTATTTTGATCTTAGCCATTTATTCTAGATCTGATCATGGTCGTTGATTTGTCAACGAGAAAAGTATTAAGGAAAGGGTTGGGGTCATTTGTAGAGACACACAGAGGCAGAGCACTGAAGCTAAGCTGAGATTCTAGGGCGAGGTTGCTAAGAATTCTCAGAAGTGCTTCAGCTGCAGAGAGGGGAATTTAGACCAAGGGGATGATCTTATCCCAGGGTCTAGAATACACAAGAGGCAAAGAAGAGATCAGCTCAAGGACAGCGCAGAGGAAGGCAGCAACAGTAGTAGCAACAGGGACAACATAATTTTCAGGAAACCCTTCAGGGGTTATGCAAAGACCCTTAGGGGCAGCGTAGTGACTGTGTCACCCATTCTGGGGTAACGCAGTCCCTTCTAGGAGCAGCGTTGAGGGTATGGAGGCCATCCAAGGCTGACACAGAGGCTTTCAGGGGTAGCACTAGGGTTTCTAGGCCTGGATCTGACAGATTTCTGTAAATCCCGTTTGAGGGTGTGGATCAGTCAGTGTTTTTGGTCATAGATCATCCAGGAGCTCTAGATCTAGAGTTTTCTCTGTCGGGTTTTCCAGATCAGGAACCCAGAGTTGTGTATTCAGAAATATTCTTAATAATAGAACTCTTCAGCAGCCAGAGACTGATTTTCCCACATTGGGTTTTTGCAGGGATAGTTTGTCCATAAATAACAGTGTCACTTTGTCTATGTGTGCATGTGATTATTCTAGATCTGAATTGGTAGAGATCTGTTATGTGTTTTTCTTCGATGTTAACTTGAATTTATTCAGTTGATAACTTATATAAGTAGGAGGAGCTTAACCGGATTAACAGTAATAATTTCTGCATAAGTATAAGGATTCAGAAATTTCTACATGGTATCGGAGGAGTTGCAGATATAGAAAGGGTCGCCAGCTAAAGAATCTGAAGGATATAGTTGCAGAAAGCAGCTGGAAAAGCAGCAAAGAAGCATATTTGAAGGGACAACGCAGTTTTCAAGAGCAGATTCATGCAGAGGGAAGGGTGACACTGTCCAGCACTGTGTCCTAGCAAGCCCACGCAATTACTGCATAGAGGCAACTCAGAAACAATGCTGGTTGGGTCTGAAGCCAGCCAGTGTGATTCAGATCTGAATCTGTCAGATCCAGAAAAGACTGTAGAAAAGCTATAGAAATTCAGAAGAGCTGGTGGGGTTAAATTTATGAAGATTTCATTTTTTAGCCTTAGCACAAGTGACAAATATTGGGAGGAGATCAACTTCTCAGAGAGTTTCTTGCCAAAGGAAACTTGCAGTTTGATCAGAGGATCAAGGAAGAAGTTGAATCATATTTGATTTGGTAGATTTCCAAGGAGGGAAATCAAGTGTGAGCGGGAGCAGAGGGTGCCCAGTTCGTAAAGGACCCTAGATCCAGATCTCTATTACAGAGAGGAGCTCCGACACATTCTGAGTAGATGGATCCTCATGGACTGCGTGATCAGGATAGATTAGAGGGCCTCTCAATATTTTCGGTGTGGAAAGCAAGGATCCTAATTGTCCTTGAGGCATACGGTCTAAGAGACCATGCAAAGCAGACTCTGGCCACACTGACAGATGCTGATCTCCTATGGAAGCATAAGGAAGCTGATGGGCATGCCAAGCGGCTGATAATGGACAGTATCAAGGACCATATTGTACCACACATAGCTGAGAAGAGGACAACTAAAGAAATGTGGAAGCCCTTGAGTTCCCTGTATGAGAGAAAATCAGTGCAAAGAAATATGTTGTTGGAGGCCCAAATGAGGTCATTCATGATGACCAAGGGAGAAGACATCGAGCATTTCCTCTTCAGATTGTAGTCAATCAGGGATCAGCTGACTACAACGGGTGCAACTGTATATGATGCGGTGATAATCAAGACTGCCCTCAATGCAGTCATTAGGGGAATTTTGAGGTCTAAAATGGGCCTCCTAAGGAAATAATAAAATAATAGCTAAACCAATAAAATAATATTTATAAATTTGCAATTCACTTTTTGCACCAAAAACCATATAACCATGGTTAAATTCAATTCAAAAGTTGTACCAAAATAAAATTAATAAAAAAAATGTATTGATGTGACTATAAATAAGAATGATATTTTCAAGAAAAATTCATTATCATTGCACAACTAATGCATTTTTCCTTTGTACTTAAATAACTTAAAATGAAATATAAATATAAATTCATAAATTCTTAATTATAGAATAGACTATTAATTATAATTTATATTATTTAAATTATATAATAACATGTAATTAATATACAATATGAAAATAATCTAATAAAATATATGTAATATATTTTTTTATATATATATTTTATATTACATATTGAATTGATTTGATTTATAATATTGAAATGAAAATAATAATATTTTATTCAAAAAGTATGAAATGACATTTATTATAAGTACTTTACTTTAAGACTTTAAAAGTACTTAGAGCACTACCATGGTTAACCATGATTTTTTATCCACCATTGAGAATGTGACAAGTAAGTACCTTTAACTCAAACAATGCCACCTCAACCATTAGGGATAATGTCATCCCCTAAAATGTGATTGGTTCTCATAATGTGAATTTTGATTGTACATTTTCCTTAGGAGGCCCATTTTAGACCTCAAAATTCCCCTAATGCACGGATGAGTGGGAAACCTTTGTCCAAAGTATCTTGGGCAGAGTGGACCTCCCAGATTGGGACAGCTTGTGGTCAATCCTGTGGCAAGAAGAACTACACAGATTCCCCAAGAAGCAGCACAACCCTGGGTTGAACAAAGTAAAGAAAGAAGATGAGGAAGATGCAGCCTTGGCATCAAAGAAGCAGCCAAAGATGAAGAACGATCTCTCAAAGATCAAGTGCTTCCAGCGTGGCGAAATGGGACATTTTGCCAGCCATTGTCTAGAAAAGAAAAGGGACAAGGAAGCATCTTCTTCCAAAGCAGCGGTGGCAGATGATGGGTCAGGAGATGATGCAGCCATGAATGCTCATGAACCACAGAGGTGGGGTGACATGTACATGTAGAGGAGCTACATGGAAGTAAGGTGGGATCCTTGAGCAGCTCATCTCTTGGATCACAAGCGAGCTACAGTAGCCTTAAGACAATAGTGAGACAAGTGGAGTAGTGGGTGCATAGATCACAGATGAGGCAGAAGCAGAGGTAGATCTGAAGGCTGGAAGGAGCAACGCAGAGCAAAGTAGCAACAGTGTAGAAGCAGTAGCAACATAGAGGCTGATGTGACTTCAGTAGCACAGAGTAGTGTTGCTTACGCAGTGCAGAGTTGCAGTAGTGCAGAGAGATTCAGAGGGACAATGCAGTGCAGCAACAATGTGATAGATTTTAGCACAAGGAGTTGATGTGACTTAAGTAGTCCAGAGGGAGTCTGATTACGCAAGCAGAGCTGTAGTTGTGCATCGTTCTTTAGATGAAAACACAAATCTGTAGCCTATGGAGCTTCAGTGATGAGGATGCAGCCCATCATACTTGTCTGTCAAATATTGGGCAGGAGATTCAGTTGTTACTCTCAACAATTGAAGTTGCAGTGCAATAGATCAGCAGTGGCAGTACAGTATAGTGGTTGCAGCAGTTGCAGTGGCAGTGGAAGAGTCATGAGCAGCAGTACAGAATGGTAGGAGCAATGCAAAGTTGAGTGGCAAGAGGCCAAGCTTCAGCAACACAAAACCAGTGCCCAAAATCATGTAATGCATAGTGTGATGTATTGCTAGAGCACACCCTTGATGTTAAGAGGGAGCGTTGAGATTTTGTGTATTTGGGGTAGCATCAGTTGTGCTCTAGGTCCCAAATTTTGAGGAAGTACTAGAGTTCACCTGATCTACAAGACCCAGAAATGGATTTAGGAAATTTCATTTGGTTTAGGAGATATTAAATTAATTAATTATTTTAATGTAGTTCCTAAGTTAAAACTTAAGAAAATAAAATAATTAAAGTGAATTTAATTAAACATGTGATGAAATTGTCTTAAGTCACACGGATCAAGCTTTCTTTTAATCTTAGCCACTGATTCAAGATGTGATCATGGTCGTTGATTTTTCAATGAAAAAAGTATAAGGGAAAGGCTTGGGGTTATTTGTAAAGACACATAGAGGCAGAGCATTGAAGCTAAGCTGAGATTCTAGGGTGGGGTTGCTAAGAATTCTCAAAAGTGCTTCAGCTGTAGAGAGGGGAATTTAGACCAAGGGGATGATTTGATCCCAGGGTCTAGAATACACAAGAGGAAGAGAAGAGATCAGCTCAAGGACAACGTAGAGAAAGGCAGCAGCAGCAGCAGCAAGGACAACGTAATTTTTAGGAAACCCTTCAAGGGTTACACAGAGACCCTTAGGGGTAGCGTAGTGACTGCGTCACCCATTATGGGGTAACGCAGTCCCTTCGAGGAGCAGCGCTGAGGGTTTAGAGGCCATCCAAGGCTGACGCAGAGGCTTTCAGGGGCTTCAGAGGCTGACGCAGAACCTTTCAGGGGCAGCGCTGGGGTTTCTAGGCTTGGATCTGACTGAGTTCTGTAAATCCCGTTTGAGGGTGTGGATCAGTTAGTATTTTTGGTCATAGATCAGCCAGGAGCTATAGATCTAGAGTTTTCTTTGTTGGGTTTTCCAAATCAGGAACCCAGAGTTGTGTATTCAGAAATATTCTTAATAATAGAACCCTCCAGCAGCCAGAGACTGGTTTTCCCAGATTGGGTTTTTCCGGGGACAGTTTGTCCAAAAATAACTGTGTCACTTTGTTTATGTGTGCATGTGCTTATTCTAGATCTGAATTGGTAGAGATCTATTATGTGTTTTTCTTTGATATTAACTTGAATTTATTTAGTTGATAACTTATATAAGTAGGAGGAGCTTAACCGGATTAACAGTAATAATTTATGCATAAGTATAAGGATTCAGAAATTTCTACATGGTATCAGAGGAATTGGAGATCTAGAAGGGTCACCAGCTGAAGAATCTGAAGGATCTAGCTGCGAAAGCAACTGGAAAATCAGTAGAGAAGCAAATATGAAAGGACAACACAGTTTTCAAGAGCAGATTCATGCAGAGGAAAGGGTGACGTTGTCCAGCCCTGTGTCCTAGAAAGCCCACACAATTATTGCGTAGAGGCAGGTCATAAACAATGTTGGTTGGGTCTGAAGCTAGCCAGTGTGATTCAGATCTGAATCTGTTAGATCCAAAAAAGATTGTAGAAAAGCTGCAGAAATTCAGAAGAGCTGGTGGGTTTAAATTTATGAAGTTTTCATATTTTTAGCCTTAACACAAGTGACAAAGATTGGGAGGAGATCAAATTCTCAGAGAGTTTCTTGCCAAAGGAAACTTGCAGTTTGATCAGAGGATCAAAGAAGAAGCTGAATCATAGTTGATTTGGTAGATTTCCAAGGAGGGAAATCAAGTGTGAGAGGGAGTAGAGGGTGCCCAGTTCGTAAAGGACCATAGATCCAGTTCTTTAGTATAGAGAGGAGGAGCTCTGACACATTCTGAGCAGATGGCTCCTCATGGATTGCGTGATCAGGATAGGCTAAAGGGCCTCTCAAAATTTTCAGTGTGGAAAGCAATGATCCTGATTGTCCTTGAGGCATACGGTCTAAGAGACCATGCAGAGCAGACTCTGGCCACAACAACAGATGCAGATCTCCTACGAAAGCATAAGGAAGCTGTTGGGCATGCCAAGCGGCTGATAATGGACAATATCAAGGACCATATTGTACCACACATAGTTGAGAAGAGGATAGCTAACAAAACGTGGAAGGCGTTGACTTCCCTGTATGAGGGAAAATCAGTCCAAAGAAAGATGTTGTTGGAAGCCCAAATGAGGTCATTCATGATGACCAAGGGATAAGACATCGAGCATTTCCTCTTCAGATTGCAGTCAATCTGGGATTAGCTGACTGCAACGGGTGCAACCATAGATGATGCAGTGATAGTCAGGACTGCCCTCAATGTAGTCACGGATGAGTGGGAAACCTTTGTCCAAAGTATCTTGGGCAGAGCGGACCTCCCAAATTGGGACAACTTGTGGTCAATCCTGCGGCAAGAAGAACTACGCAGATTCACCAAGAAGCAGCACATCCCTGGGTTGAACAAAGTAAAGAAAGAAGATGAGGAATATGCAGCCTTGGCATCAAAGAAGTAGCCAAATAAGAATAATGATCTCTCAACGATCAAGTGCTTCCAGTGTGGTAAAATGGGACATTTTGCCAGCCATTTTCTAGAAAAGAAAAGGGACAAGGAAGCATCTTCTTCCAAAGCAACGGTAGCAGATGATGGATCAGGAGATGATGCAACCATGAGTGCTCATGAACCACGGAGGTGGGGTGACATGGACATGTAGAGGAGCTACATGGAAGTAAGGAGGGATCCTTGAGCAACTCGTCTCTTGGATCACAAGCGAGCTACGACAGCCTTAAGACAGTAGTGAGACAAGTGGAGCAGTGGGTGCATAGATCATAGATGAGGTAGAAGCAGAGGCAGATGTGAAGGCTGGAAGTGTAGAAATTTCTGTTTCCCACCCTGGTTTTTAGTTTCTCCTTATTTCTCCTTATTTCTCCATATAGTTAAATGCCCATTCCCATAGCCATACATTCAACAAGCTGAAAAGTAATATTTTCTGAAAACACAAATTCTGGAAATTTTCAAATGCTGGAAATACAGAAATAAAACTCAGCAAAATAAATCAGCCACACAAAAAAATAGACACGCTGATTTTTGGTCAATGTGACCTTGGAAAAACCCCCTACAACTCTTGGGGAAATCCAGTTTGAAAGCTCCTTATTTCTAGAAAAAATGCCTTTAACAGTGAGAGAAATACTCAGAAAAATCAGCAAGTAATAAATACAACTTATCTCGTTTTCTGTGCGTAACCACTGCCTTGAAAAACGTGTACACAACAAAAACAGAACAACAATAAATGTTGTATAGCCTACTTGATTTTTGTGCCCAGATTTACAGCATTAAATGCTGATGTACTGACTGTCTCGATTTCTGTGCAAACAACATTAAATGCTGCTGTACGGATTTCTCGATTTCCATGCAGAAAAAACAGCAAAGCTACTGTACGTTTTTCTGCCTCGTTTTTTGTGCAAAAGGACAGCCACTTGCTGTATGGCCTGCCTCGAAAATTGTGCCAGAAAATCAGCAACTCGACTCCTCAAAATCTGTGCCAAACCCTGCTGTATGGCCTCCTTGGAATGCGTGCCAAATCTACTATACGATCTGCCTTGAAACTCGTGCCCACTGCCTAGAAATATGTGCCTCTCCTTGCTGTACGGACTTGCTAAAATGCTACCTCGATTTGTGTGCCAAGTTCTGTCCTCCTCCTCACTGTCCAAAAATATCCTTTTCTCTCCTCTCAATCTGCTCATGAAAGAATGAATGCCCTTTTCCCTCCTTTTCCTCCTTTAACTTAACCCTAAGTGACTTTTGGGGAATCCCTAAATCCAATGGCTGAAAAAGCTTTAGATCTAGGGCTGAGATTAAATGCTCATTTATATCTCACTTTCTATTTTTTAATTCACCCCACTTTAATAAAGACCCACTTAGTCATTTATTTCCAAAGTCACTTTTCCTTTCTAATTTTACATTGACTTTATTAATGTCACTTTAAAATTAGACTTTAGTAACTTTATCACTTAAAGTCACTTTAAAATTAGATTTGACTTTATAAAAATTATAAAGTCACTTTAGGAGAAAAATTAAATTCTTTTTGGACACTTTTCCCTAGGCCAAAGATCAAAGCCTTAGGGAACCACCTGTCCTCCGGTAACCAAATTTCAACACTCCCTCTTACCGAGGAAGGTGTTCCTCACCACACCCATCTTGTCTCTGAAGTAGACATGCTTGCCCCGTGGTAAGGCTTTCGTAAGAATATCTGCAACCTGCTCATCAGTGGGAATATACTCAAGCTTCACAGCTCCTTTCTGAACATAGTCTCTGATGAAGTGATATTTGATCCCGATATGCTTTGACCTATCATGAAATACTGGATTCTCCGTGAGTTTAATGCAACTCTGATTATCACAGTAAATCACTGAAGGTCTCAACGGCTGACCAAATAAGCCAAACAACATCTTGCGAAGCCAGATGGCCTCACAACTAGCCAGACTGGCTGCCATATACTCTGCTTCCGCTGAACTCAATGCTACTGACTGCTGCTTTCGGCTGAACCATGACACAACTGCCGAACCCAACCCAAAACAGCACCCCGAAGTGCTCTTCCTATCAGAAGCACAACCTGCCCAATCAGAATCAGTGTAACCTGCCAATCTCACTCCATCCCCCTGCCTGTAGTCCAGACCATAATCCACTGTCCCCTGCAAGTACCGCAAAATGTGTTTTTCAGCCACCCAGTGAACCTTCCTAGGCTCACACATAAACTGACTCATCGTGTTGACTGCAAAACAAATATCTGGTCTAGTGTTGACCAAATACATCAAGGAACCAATCGGTTGTCTGTACAATGTGGGATCCACCAACTCGGAATCTAAAGCATGAAGCTTCTTCCAGTTGGTGATCATCGGTGTCGACATGGGTTTACAATCCTCCACGTGGAATCTGCCAAGGATATCCACAATATACTTCCCCTGCCCCAGGAAAAAATGCCCCTCCTCCTGCCACACCTCTAAACCCAAAAAGTAATGCATCAAGCCAATGTCCTTCATCTCAAACTCCGATGCAAGATCTCTCTTGCAGTGCTCTATGAGTCTCTCTGCACTCGTAATGACCAAGTCATCCACATACAACACTAGAATGAGAGGCTCCTCACCTATCACAATAAAGTAAAGGTTCGGATCTGCCTCACTCTTTGTGAAACCCATCTCCTGCAAGTATGTATCTATCCTGGAGTACCAAGCTCTGGGAGCTTGCTTCAGGCCATAAAGGGCCTTCTTCAGTCTGCACACATGGGACTCCTTCCCATGCACCTCAAAGCCCTGTGGCTGCTCAATGTACACCTCCTCATGTATAAAGCCATTGAGAAATGCGGTCTTTAAATCCATCTGGTGGATCTTCCAACCCATCTCTGTTGCTATCGATATGATGGAGTGAATCGAAGTATATCGAGCCACGGGTGCGAAGGTCTCCTCATAATCTACTCCCTCTACCTGGGAGAACCCTCTAGCCACAAACCTTGCCTTGAATTTCTCAATGGTTCCATCTGAAGCATGCTTTACCTTGTAAAGCCATCTGGAAGTAACCACGGATTTGCCCTCAGGCCTCAACACCACCTCCCAAACATCATTCTTCATGATAGAAGAATAATCCTCCTGCATGACCTCTCTCCAGACCTACTGGCTAGCTGCCTCCTCATAGCTAGAAGGCTCAGAGTCTAAGATGTTGGCAACCATTGCCATATAGCTACAGAACCTATTAGGTGGTCTGCTCTCTCTGACTGGCTTCTTAGGCCCAGCAACAGATGTGGCCTCTCTCAAGGTATCCTAAAGCCACTTGGGCTTCCTCTTCCCTGAGCACACTTCTCCCACTGGAGAATGAAACTCCTCTTCCTCATTATCAGGAGCCTGAACTCCTGACTGTCTATCTGTTGTCCTCCTGCCTGCACTTGAACCTGTAGATGCTGAAGTACCGTGTGAACTGTCCATCAGTGGACTCCCTAGTGAACTGCTCTGCGGACTGCTCTTCATGCTGCCCGAAGCACCACCCCTCTGACTCTGTGCGCCACTGCTCACTGACGGACCTGACACCATAATCGATGTACCTCCAGATCGTCCTGATCCCTGCAATTGACTCAGCTACTCCTGAGGGTCTAGCTAGTCCAGATACTCTAACTCTCGTGACCTCCTGAAGGCCCTGTCCTCCTCGAACTTCACATCCTGCCTGACAAAAAACTCTCCTCTGTGTGGGAATATAAATCCGAAAGGCCTTCGAGGTCTCACTGTAGCCCACAAAGATGCCTTTCTCTGCGATGGGCTCTAGCTTGGTCCTCTTGTCCTTGGGTACGTAGGAGTATGCGATACACCCAAAGATACAAAGATGACCAACATCAGGCTTCTTCCCAGAAAAAGCCTCCTCCGGAGTCACATGCCCCAAGGCACGATGCGGACTCCTGTTCTGCAAATATAAAACAGTGTTGCAGGCCTCTGCTCACAAAAACAATGGCAACCCTTGATCATGTAACATGGCTTTGGCAGCCCCTCCGATGGATTTGTTCTTCCTCTCCGCAACCCCGTTCTGCTGGGGGTTGTAAGGAACTGTGAACTCCCTCCTAATGCCTGCCTCTGCACAATAGTCAACAAACTCTCCAAGGGTGTACTCTCCTCCATTGTCTGACCTCAGGGACTTGAACTTCCAACCTGTCTGGGTCTCCACAAGAGCTCTCAACTCCTGAAACTGCTTGAAGACCTCACTCTTGGTCTTCAAGAAATAAATCCAGGTCCTCCTAGAGTGATCATCAATGAATAATACATAATACTCATATCTACTCAAGGAAACATGAGACATCCGACTGCTCACATCGGAATGAATCAAATCAAGTATCCCATTCGATCTGCTGTCACTGCTGGGAAAAGGGGATTTGGCAAACTTTCCCACCGCACATCCTCTACATGTATCAAAGTGATCAGTACTGAAATATGGCACACCTGTAGTGGTCTCCCGCAATGTCCTCAAGGCTCCATGATACATGTACCCCATCTTGTGATGCCAAATCTCACACAGCTCTGAACTACTAGCTCTGCTGTCGGTACTACTGCTCAATGCCAAAAGGGGCTGAAATGCAAACTTGTACACCTTTGCATGGCATACACCAATCACTCTAGCTGAATCAGCTGGAGCGCCCCTAAGCTATATCAGCACCTCTCCTCTCCTGAACAATATCTCATACCCTCTGTCCTCTAATGTTGAGATGGATATGAGGTTCTTCCTCATCCCTGTCACATATAGAACATCTGACACCTTCAAGGGAGGTTTGGGTTCCCTATCAAATGTCAATGTCCCCACACTGATTGCTATAACAACATTGCCATCTCTGAGTACTCCCTCTATATCAGTGCCACTCTCTGAAAGCTCTGAGAAGTACTCACAGACTCCTGTCATATGACGTGAAGCCCCACTGTCAACATACCAGACCTGAAGATGCTCCGCTAGTGGAGGGAAATGCACACTCCCTCTCAACCTCCATGGCAGGTGATCCTACTCTAGTGGACTCACAAGCAATGAACCCAAACTACCGGTCAAAGCAATCTGTAAAGTCCTCTACCTCTGTTGATGCTGCCATGTTCTGGTTCTTCCCCTTCTTCTTCTTCTCTGGACACACAACTGCATAGTGTCCCATCTTCTGACAATTCCAACACTTCACCTTGGAATAGTCCTTCTGCATGTTCCCCTATTTACCTTTACCTTTGCCCTCACCACTACTTGTGGAAGCTTGCTTCTTTCCCTTGCCTTTCTTGCCTCTTGCCAACAGTGCTACATCTACATCATGCTCAACTGGTTTGGCTGCCCCAAGCTGGCTCTTCCTGATTTCTGTCTGTATGCAATCATCCTAGAACCTCTCCCAAGTGGGAAGGGTCTCACGTGACAAACCCCATCAGAGAAGTTTAGCCATGAACTGGGGAGGCCATTCACTGCAATCCACACCAACTCAGTGGGTGGAATGACCTCTCCAACTGCTGTCAACTCAATTCTCACATTAGTAATCTTTGTGAGATATCCAGCTGCACTATCAGTCTTACCCGTCTTAATGGTCTTCAGCTTCTCCCTTAGGACCATTTTCCTGTTCTCATTGGTACTCTGGTAGAGATTGGTTAATTTTGTCCACATCTCATGAGCATTTCTATTTCCTCTCACATGAGGAATGCAATGGTCTTTGATTCCATCTAGAATCAGTATCTTACCCTTGTTATTCTTTTTATTATAAGCTGCCAACTGAAAAACATTAGTAGGCACATTAACAGGGTGTTGTGCGGTATGCACCATGATATCCCAGACTTCTGCCTCCTCAAAGATACTCTGCATTCTCTCCTTCCAAACACTGTAGTTACTATGTCCATCCAACCTATTCTCCACCCTCAAGCCCAAAGACATGCTTATTGTCCTAAATAAGCTGAAAATAACACTGTTGTAGTAAACATAAGATTTTCTGTGTGAAAAATCAACTTGCTGTAATTTTTTAGTGAAAAATCAGCTTGCTGTAATTTTTCCTTCTTGCTGTCCCAAACTGCCTTTTCAACAAAATAGCTCTGATACCATGTAGAAATTTATGTTTCCCACCCCAGTTTTCAGTTTCTCCTAATTTCTCCATATAGTTAAATGCCCATTCCCTTAGCCATACATTCAACAAGCTGAAAAAATAATATTTTCTGAAAACACAAATTCTAGAAATTTTCAAATGCTAGAAATGCAGAAATAAAACTCAGCAAAATAAATCAGCCACACAGAAAAATAGACACACTGATTTTTGGTCAATGTGACCCTGGAAAAACCCCCTACAACTCTTGGGGAAAACCAGTTCGAAAGCTCCTTATTTCTAGAAAAATTGTCTTCTATAGTGAGAGAAATACTCAGAAAAATCAGCAAGTAATAAATACAACTTATCTCTTTTTCCGTGCTTAACCATCGCCTCGAAAAACGTGTACACAGCAAAAACATAACAGTAATAAATGTTGTATGGCCTCCTCGATTTTCGTGCCCAAATTTACAGCATTAAATGTTGTAGTACGGACTGTCTCGATTTTTGTGCAAACAACATTAAATGTTGCTGTACAAATTTCTCGATTTCCGTGCAGAAAAAACAACAAAGCTACTATACAGTTTTCTGCCTCGTTTTCTGTGCAAAAGAATAGCCACTTGCTATACGACCTGCCTCAAAAATTGTGCCAAAAAATCAGCAACTTAGCTCCTCAAAATCTGTGCCAAACCCTGCTATACGGCCTCCTTGGAATGCGTGCCAAATCTACTGTATGGTCTGCCTTGAAACTCGTGCCCATTGCCTAGAAATCTGTGCCTCTCCTTGTTGTACGAACTTGCTAAAATTCTGCCTCAGTTTGTGTGCCAAGTTCTGTCCTCCTCCTCACTATCCAGAAATCTCCTTTGCTCTCCTTCTCTCCTTTCAATCTGCTCATGAAAGGATGAATGGCCTTTTCCCTCCTTTTCCTCCTTTAACCTAACCCTAAGTGACTTTTGGGGAATCCCTAAATCCAATGGCTGAAAAAGCTTTAGATCTAGGGCTGAGATTAAATGCTCATTTAAATCTCACTTTCTATTTTTTAATTCACCCCACTTTATTAAACGCACATTTAGTCATTTATTTCCAAAGTCACTTTTCCTTTCTAATTTCACATTGACTTTATTAAAGTCACTTTAAAATTAGACTTTAGTAACTTTATCACTTAAAGTCACTTTTAAATTAGATTTAACTTTATAACTTTATAAAGTCACTTTAGGAGAAAAATTAAATTTTGTTGGATATTTTTCCCTAGGCCAAAGATCAAAGCCTTGGGGAACCACCTGTCCTCCGGTAACCAAATTTCAATAGGAAGGAGCAACGCAGAGCAAAGCAGCAGCAATGTAGAAGCAGTAGCAGTGCAAAGGCTGATGTGACTTTAGTAGCGCAAAGCAGTGCTGCTTACGCAGTGCAGAGCTGCAGCAGCACAGAGAGCTTCAGAGGGACAACGCAGTGCAGCAGCAATGTGATAGATTTCAGCACAAGGAGCTTATGTGACTTCAGTAGTGCAGAGGGAGTCTGATTACGCAAGCAGAGCTGTATCTGTGCATCGTTCTTTAGACGACAGCACAGATCTGTCGCTTATGGAGCTTCAGTGATGAGGATGCAACCCATCAGACTTGTCTGTCAAAGATCTGGCAGGAGATTCAGTTGTTCCTCCCAACAACCGAAGTTGCAGTGCAGCAGATTAGCAGTGGCAGTGCTATGAGCAGCACAGATATAGCATATTGAGTGGGAACTGTAGTACAATGGTTGCAGTGGCAGTGGCAGAGTCATGAGCTGCAATACAGAATGGCAGCAGCAATGCAGAGTTGAGTGGGAGGAGGCCAAGCTTCAACAGCACAGAACCAGTGCCCAAAATCATGTAATGCATAGTGTGATGTATTGCTAGAGCACACCCTTGATGCTAAGAGGGAGTATTGAGGTTTTGTGTATTTGGAGTAGCATCAGTTGTGCTCTCGGTCCCAAATTTTGAGGAAGGACTAGAGTTCACGTGATCTACAAGACCCAGAAATGGATTTGAGAAATTTCATCTCGTTTAGGAGATATTAAATTAATTAATTATTTTAATGTATTTCCTAAGTTAAAACTTAGGAAAATAAAATAATTAAAGTGAATTTAATTAAACATGTGATGAAATTGTCTTAAATCATACGGATCAATATTTCTTTTAATCTTAGCCATTGATTCAAGATCTGATCATGGCTGTTGATTTGTCAACAAGAAAAGTATAAAGGAAAGGCTTGGGGTCATTTGTAAAGACACACAAAGGCAAAGCACTGAAGCTAAGCTGAGATTCTAGCAGGGTGCTAAGAATTCTCAGAAATGCTTCAACTACAGAGAGGGGAATTTAGACGAAGGGGATGATCTAATCCCAGGGTCTAGAATACACAAGAGGCAAAGAAGAGATCAGCTCAAGGATAGCGCAGAGGAAGGAAGCAGTAGCAGCAGGGACAACGTAATTTTCAAGTGTCCCATCTCGCCACACCGGAAGCATTTGAGATTTGACAGATCCTTCTTCCTCCTGCGCTGCTCTTGTTGTCCCTTTGATGCAGGGGCCGCATTCTCCTCCTCCTTCTTCTTGATCTTCAAACTGTTGATGCTGCCGCCCTCAAGTTGACACTTGAATAAGTCTCTCCTCATCTCTTCCTGCTAAAGAGCTACCCACATTGAATCCCAGTCCAGCAAGTTCTCTTTGCCCAGGATACTCTGGAAAAAAACTTGATAATCCTTGGATACTGAGTTGAGGGCCAATCTAACCATCTATGTGGCCTTAGGAGCTGCTCCTACGACTATCAACTAATCTCGGTTTTCCTGAAGTCTTGACAAGAATGAATCAATACACTCTCCCTTCTACATCATGGTGGTCCGCATTTTCTCCTCCAGAAACATCTTCCGCTGCCTAGAAGACCCCTCATATAGCATGGCCAACCCTTCCCACATCTCCCTTGTTGTCCCTTTGCTGGAAATGTGAGACACGATGTGATCCTTCACTCCATCGAGGATCAATCTTTTGGCCTTTCCCATATTCTTCTTGAAGGCCCTTAATGGTGCTGCATCCACCAGTTCAACCTGAGCACTGTCGATAAAGTGCTTGAGGTCATGCTCATCTAGAAGGAAGGAGATCCTTGCCTTCCAGATTACATATTTGGAGGCACCCTCCAACCAGTCCTGGTCACGCAATCTGTTGGTGGCCATCTCACCCAACTGTTTTCGATCTGCTGCCTCTCACCCTCTAAGCATCTATCTTTACACACTCCTTGTGGAACAAGTCACAAAATCTGTTGCTACTGCACGAGGAATCTGAGTTTGTTGGGAAAGAAACTCACTGAGGTCAGAAATCCCCAAAAACTGTGTTTCATCTACTCTTCTTGACACTCTACACCAACAATAATTATTGCGTAGTCAACATCGTCCCTCCAGCTATTGATCTATGTAGATTTGTTGCCCTGCTCCCTCTGCTTTGGACAAACAAAAATCTGGAACAATCCTATCTCTCTGTTGGCTCATTCAGAGAGAGATTTTCCTATTGGTCTAGTCCTCCTGGCTTGGAATACGCAATCAACTGGGAGATCAGTCTGTTGCTTATGCATCTCTTTGATTCCAACTTTACCAACGCTAAATATGCTCTTTGCTTCAGCTGCACTCAGCTTAATCAAGCGTTGATACCATGTGAAAATTTAGTAAACCTCTGGAATCCTATTGCAACAACTGGAATATGTTCACCTAACTGTTAATTTTTAACTTAAAAATATATTTGTAGTTTACTAAGGTAAACACTGAATACATCAGAATGCAACCTACACAAATAAACTGCAAAAAAAAGGCAACTGAGGAAATAAATCTAAAGAAGACTAGTTCACACAGACTTTTGACACAGTTAATTTTGGACCAATGTCCTCAGAAAAACCCACTATGGGAAAAATGGTACAACAACTAAGGGTTTATATATTATGCATTAATTATTTTTTAATACAAACTAGATGCCTTTCTGTCTATCCTCACAAAGAATATGATTGACAAGAAAGCTGGTGAGATTACCTCACACCCTGAAACTGGAAGCACAACTGGCCAAAACCCCGGATGGCAAGCCCCTCATTGCCTCTGTGTCACTCTGCGTGGGGACTGCAAGGCTTCTGCTTTCGGCCCTTTTGCTGGATGGATCTGATCCTCAGGCCCTTTCTGGTCTCACACCCTGACTCTTCAACACTGGATCTGATTGATCCTCAGCTGATCAACGATATTCCTCAAGACTGCAGCGCTGCCTCTGTGTGGCACTGTGTTGTCTCTGCATAGCTCTACGTTGTCCCTATGTAGCTGCTACGTTGCCTCTGTTGGTGCTGCTTTCTGTCTTCTCTGCTTTGTATTCTCTGGCTTAGGAATAGACTGTCCAATCGGAATTACTGCCCCTCTTTGTAAAAGATCTCACGATCAAATTTTCTTCCTGAGCACTGCTCACTAAAGAAATTGATCTCTGATCTCTGCCAAATGTGTTTTCAAAATGACCCTTCAATCCATTCTTAAAGTCTTCTCATTGAAACTTCAACGACCCACCCAAATTAGATCTCTAATCAATTTCTAAGATTAAATTTTGACTTGATCCACTTGTTTTAGATCATTCACACCCATATTCTATTAATTCACTTGAATTATTTTATTTTCCTAAGTTTAGACTTAGGGTCCTTTTTAAAATAATTAATTATTTCTATAGAATACAATCTGGGTGGAATTTCACCAAACGATTTCTGGGTTATCTAAAATACTCGCGTCTAAGCCTCTCCACAAAATTTGAGACTTAGAGCACTTTCGATGCTACCCCAAATCAACACTACTACCATGCAAACCAGAATTCACCTCTGTAGCCTTGGTATTCCTTCACTCCTCCATCATGGCCTACACCTCCTACTTGGCCTTATGCGCCTCCATATCACCCTCAGCCTGTAAATCAACCTTTCCAGCAGTATGTTTCTCAGCCACCTCAGTGGAGCAACCCATCAGAAGGGTGGAGGCCCCAATTCAACTAACCACCTGCTTTACAGTCTCCACCCTAACCTCAACCTCAACTCACTCATTCTACTCCACATAAGTTGCCTCGGATGCCTACCTAGACTAATCTGAACCCGAACAATAAGAAGACACAAAAGGTCTATAGTGGAGATACATCATATCCAACCTATGTTGTGGAGATACATGAAATCAACCTTAGGTCTGGGAGAGTGCTTCCAGAAAATCATCCTCCATCTCCACCTCCAGAGGTTGAGGAGTAAAAGGAAGAAAGCAACCCTCAAACCAATCAACCCCATTTTCCTGAGCGACTGGTCCACCCTAGCCAGCACACCCTAGAAGAGACTGAACTTCTAGGAGAACTAAAGAATCTATGTGTAAAAATACCCCTTCTCTAGGCCATTAAGGATGTTCCTATTTACAATCAACTCATCAAAGAAAAATGCTTTAAAAATCCTGGGAGAAAGAAGAAAGACACCCCCACCATCAATTTTGTAGGACAGTTGTACGACTTAATGTTGGGAAGGGTGATCTTCCCAAAGTACTTGGACCCTGGGAGTCCAGTAGTAGATGTACACATCGATGGTGTCATTGTCCCCCACACTTTGATTGATCTTGGGGCTGCCATCAATGTGATGACCATGGAACCCATGCTTAAACTCAACCTCCAAGGAGTCTTGAGAAAGACCACCACAGTTCTGTAACTTCAAGATAGATCCACAGTACCTTTGGAAGGAGTTGTTGAGGATGCTATGGTCTCGATTGACTCCTGGGAGTATCCCACCGACTTCCTGGTCCTTCAACCGAAAACCAAGTTTAATGGATATCCTATCATTTTAGGAAGACCTTGGTTGGCCACTACCGATGCTTATATCAGTTGTAGGGCTGGAAACATGACTATCAAGAATGGGTCCTTATCCAAACAACTGGTATTATGTCCTCCTGACCAACCTTCCATTGACCATGACCTACCCTTGTGGTTGGAGGATGAAGAAGAAGAAGATGAAGTGTACCATACCACACCCTACCCCATTTGTACCATAGATATTGTTCTTAGATGGGGGCAACCTGATGAGGATGATCTCATTGACAACATCCTTCAAAGCCAGCCCCCCACTTCCATTTCACTCGATGAACTAGTGAGAGAATCTGAAAGCCACCCTTGGATTGAGTTGCACTCAGTTGACTCAACCTCTGAAGCCACCAAGGTTGTGGAATTTGGCCCATCTAGCTCCCTAAATATTAACTCATTCCTCTCATCCAAAGAAGAAGAGCAGTTGTGACAACTCCTGAGGGAAAACTTAGACGCTTTTGCTTGGGACTACAAGGACATGAAAGGGTTGCATCCCTTAGTGTGCACACATCATATCTATATTAAATATGGATGTATGCCTATGCGCCAGCCCCAAAGGAGGATGAACCTAGCCTTAAAGGACATAGTAAAGGATGAATTGCAGAAGTTGTTGGATGCAAGGTTCATCTACCTCATATCAGACAGCGAGTGGGTGTCTCCTCTTGTTCTAGTCCCAAAGAAAAATGGGAAGTGGTGAATTTTTGTTAACTACCGAGAACTAAACAAAGCCACTAAGAAAGACCATATCCCTTTTCCCTTCATAGACCAAGTCTTGGATGGATTCAGTGGATATAACCAGATTCATATCAGCCCTGAGGAGCAGGAGAATCCCACATTCACATGTCCTTGGGGCACCTTCGCTTACAGAGTCCTTCTCTTTGGCCTGTACAATGCCCCTGCCACTTTCCAAAGAGCAGTCCTGAGCATTTTTTCTGAACTTGTCCATGATTCTGTGGAGATCTACATGGAGGATTTCACACCTTATGGGTATGATTTCCAAGAGGCTCTCTCTAATCTGGTTAAGGTGTTGAAGAAATGCATATCTCCCTGAGTCCTGAGAAGTGTGAATTTTTGAAAAAGGCAAGGATTGTCCTCGGCCACTCCATATCCCAAGCAGGAATACAGGTAGACCCAAAAAAAATCACCATCATAAAAAGGGTGCCTATTTCTTAGAAGCAGAGAGATGTCAGAAGTTTCTTAGGTTTGGCTGGCTACTAGAGGAGGTTCATCAAGGACTTCAGCAAAGTGGCTTCCCAATTATTTGGATTGTTGGCCAAGGATTCTGAATTTTGTTTGTCTAATCTTTGTTAGGAAGCTTTTGATATCATCAAGGAAAAACTAACCACTGCCCCTATACTTCGAGGTCCCAATTGGGCTCTGCCCTTCCACATCCATATAGATGCATCAGATAAAGTTGTGGGGTCAGCCCTGGGACAATTGGATGATAAATTCCCCTATGCCATTTATGTCATTAGCAAGAATTTTTCTAAGGCTAAACTAAATGATACTGTCATTGAAAAGGAGATCTTATCTATTGTCCATTCCCTAAATAAATTCAGGCATTATATTACTAGTTATTAAACTTTTGTACATATTGACCATGTAGAAATTAAGTACTTAATGAATAAACCCGATGTCAATGCTAGAATCATTAGATGGTTGTTATTGTTGCAGCAGTTTGATTTTACCATTGTTGATAAGCTAGGAAAAGAAAATGTTGTTGCAGACTTCTTATCTAGACTTACTTTATCTGCAGATGAGGAAGGGATGGTTGATGGTCAGCTTCTGGATGAATACCTATTTTCTATCTCACCACTCTCTCCTTGGTGTAATATCCTGAAAGGGAAATAGCCAGTAATACAAAGCATACAACAGATACAAAATGCTATAAACTGAACATGGAGCATATAGACATGAAATAGAGAGAATACTAAGCAAATTTATTATACTGAGAAATAGAAATGAGTACAAGAGGTGATCAAAGTGATGGCACCTCGACTTGCACCAGGCAAGTGTAGGAATACTCTCAGAATAATGAAGTAATGGCTGCTCTCTGCTCTGCGTCCAAGCTACTGGAAAACTGCCATGCTGCTGCTACTGCTGGAACAAGATGAGTATTTGGGGCTGCTCCCCTACTCAGAAAGAGCTGAAACTCTGGAATCTGCCTCTACTCCCAATACCCAGAAAATCCCAGAGAGCGTTTCTGAAATGGACGACCCCTGAAAATACCTCCCTTGAGGATCTACGCTATCCTCCCAAGGGCCGCGCTGACACTGAATCAAATCCTCCAAAATATGGCCTCCTGCTCCGCCAAAAGCCTCCAATAGGTAAGGGCTAGCCTCTTGCTCAATCCTCCGGCCAAAATCCTCCAAAATAGTACCACTCCGGAGCTTCCTTAAGATGGACTGCATCCTCCCTCTCAAGACTGTGCAGTCTCTATGGCTCTGCTCCTCCCACGAATACCAACACCGATCCTCCTGCAAAATACTGATGAGACTACCTCACCCGAGCAAGCACTCGAAGTCTCCCGGGGCTGAGGGTGGGATCTCCGAACGGAGACACCTGACGCACTAAACAGTGCTGCAGACAAGCTAAATATCCAGCGTGCTCTAAGTCGAAGTAACCAGCTCAATATGCATAAGCTCGAATGAGCAAATGAGGAGGCTCTCCTCCTTTTTATAATGCTAGGCCTCTCTCAACCCTAGGCCCCACCATCTCCTACGTTTCCTCCTTGGGCCCACGTTGCCAACTCAACTGCGTTGGCCATGCTCACATTGTCCAAGTGGGTCCCTCTTCACGCGGTCACTTGGCCCCCTTGGCCCACCTTAGTCACAACGTTGTCTCTACTAGGTGACTTTAGGGAGTGTACTTTATTCTAAGTGAGTTATACCCCCCTCTTACTCACTTTTATTTATATTTTAACTATAGAAGGCAAAATTGATCAAAATTAATATTTCCAATTAGCTATCGCTAATTGGGAATATTACAGTCTCCCCTGGCAAAATGTTGCTTGACCCCAAGCAACTGTAGTGATGGATGGTGCAATATCTTCTCACTTTCCCAAGTGGCATCCTCATCTAGAAAATTCTTCCACCTCACCAAGAACTCCTGGACTGTCCTGCTTTGCAGCTGTCTCTCTCTCATATCAATAATGGCCTCTGGCTGTAGCACCAAATGCCCCTCATCATTTGTCGGCGAGAGCTCCTTTTTCACTGTCACCTGTTGTCCCAAAGCCTTCTTCAGGCATGATACATGAAAGATGTTATGAATCTTGCTACCTTGGGGCAGCTCCAAATCATAGGTAACCTGTCCAACCCTGCGTATCACCCTGTAAGGTCCATAAAAGCAAGGCTTGAGCTTTTCAGCCCCGTTCTGCTTCAAAGTCGACTTTTGGTATGGCTACAAGCGTAGGTAGACCAAGTCCCCTACCTCAAAATGTCTCTCCACCCAACCCCTGTCGACGTACAACTTCTGCTAATTCTGTGTTGTAGCCATGTTATCCTTGAGAGCTCGAAGGATGTCCTGACTCTCTTGGATCCAATCCTTGGCTCTCAGAGCCTTGCTAGCACCAAACATCACATCAACAAAGGATGAAGCATGATAACCATATAATTCATAGAACGGAGACATACCGATAGACATTGATGCGTGTTGTTGTAGCAGTACTCTCCTAGGTGCAGCCACTTCAACCATGCCCTCTGTTGCCCACTGACATAGTTACGCAAGTAGCCCTCCAGCCACTTGTTAACTATCTCGGTCTGCCCATCCGTCAGTGGGTGGTAGCTGGTGCTCGGTGTCAACTCTGTCCCCACCAGCCGGAAAAGCTCCTGCCAAAATCCGCCCATGAAACGGTTGTCCCTGTCACTGACAATGGTCTTGGGAAGACCATGCAACCTGAAGATATCCCGGAAGAACAGCTTTGCCACCTGTGCTGCTGTGTAATGTGCGGATATGGCAAAAAAATGTGCATACTTCATCATTCAATCAACGACGACGAATACACAGTCCTTGCCCTCACACTCCCTGACATGCTGGAGTACGTCCTCCTTGAGGCCCTTCCATGAGAACCTCTCCCTGATGGCCCTGTAGGTTTTGGTAAACCCCTGGTGGCCAGACAATGGTGAATCATGAGAAGCCTGCAATATCTTCTTCTTGAGCTGAGAGCCCTCGGTCAAGAAAATCCTATCCCTGTAGTAGATGATCTCATCCATCACCCTGTATCTATCGTCCGTCACCTGTCCATCCAGAACCTCACAAGAAAACCTGTCCTTGGAGTACTCCACCAAAAGTCGAGCCCTCCAATCTGCGTCCAAACTCATCAGAGACAACGCGACTGGTTTGCGTGAAAGTGCATCAACCACCATGTTGTTCTTCCCTTTGACATACTCGATGTCATAGTCATAGGCCTGGATCTTACTGACCCACTTCTACTGCCTCTCCTGTAGCTGCTTCTGCTCTAAGAAGAATCCGAGCCTGTTGTGGTCAGTCCTCACCCTGAACCTGTTACCTACCAGGTACTGCCGGAATTTGGCCAAGGCATG
Source organism: Pinus albicaulis (assembly GCA_034641835.2). Classification (NCBI taxonomy): domain Eukaryota; kingdom Viridiplantae; phylum Streptophyta; class Pinopsida; order Pinales; family Pinaceae; genus Pinus; species Pinus albicaulis. The sequence continues at coordinate 1,047,002,620 of CM076572.1, forward strand.
CATGATGGCCAGCATCTCCTTGTCATATATGGCATATAACCGCTCATGTGGAAGGAGCTTCTGGCTCTCAAAAGCTATCGGGTGACCTCCCTGCATCAATACTGCACCGATCCCCTCTCCCAATGCATCACACTCTAGAACAAATGGTTGCGTGAAATCTGGCAATGCAAGTACTGGGCAGCTGCTCATCACCTCCTTGAGCCTGTCAAAGGCCTGTTGCGTTGTATCTGTCCAACTAAATGCCCCCTTCTTCGTCAAATCTGTCAGGGGTGCAGCAAGCTGAGAGAAACTCTTGACAAACTTCCTGTAGTAGGTGTAGATACCTACAAACCCTCGAAGTTCTATCACGTTTCTCGGCTCTGGCCAATCTCTGATGGCCCTGATCTTCTCCTGGTGGACCCTCACTCCGTCCACCCCTATAATGTGTCCCAGATATAGCATCTCCGTCAACCCAAACTCGTACTTGGAGAGCTTAGCATAAAACTGCTGCTCCTCCAAAATATGCAACACTGCCTCTATGTGTTGGAGATGCTCCTCCCATGCCCTGCTATATATCAATATATCATCAAAGAAGACCACCACAAACTTCCTCAGGTGACTACAGAAGATGTGGTTCATGCACAACTGGAAGGTGGCCGGTGCGTTGGTTAGCCCGAAGGGCATCACCAAGAACTCAAAATGGCCATAATGGCACCTGAAAGTGGTCTTGGGAATGTCTTGTTCCCTCACGCAAATCTGGTGGTACCCATATCTCAAATCAATCTTTGAGAAGAACTGTGCTCCTCTCAACTCATCCATCAGCTCCTCAATTCGTGGTATAGGGCACCTGTTCTTCATTGTTTTCTTGTTCAGGGCCTTGTAATCTATGCTCATCCGCAATGTACCGTCCTTCTTCTTCACCAACACTACTGAAGAAGCGAAAGGACTGGTGCTGGGCCGTATGTGTCCAAGGGCTAACAGCTCACGGATAGCTCGCCTAATCTCGTCCCAATAGGCCTTGGGGTGCCTCTAGGGTGTGGTAATAACGGCCTGAATGCTCGACTCTAGCTCAATGGTATGCTCAAATCCCCGATCCGGTGGTATCTCCCTAAACACCGTGGCATACCTGTCAAGGATGGACTGAATCTCTGGGTGAACCATCTGCCCAGTAGTCCCTGCCTCTAATGCATGTAGCTCTACTGCCCACGCTATGTCTCCCTTCCAGAAGTCTGCCTCCATCCGATGGGCTGAAACAGTCTGGGGTGGGTAAGTGTGCATTCCCCATATCTTCTCATGCTTCCCGGTCTTCTTATCATCCCACTCCATCTCCAAGGCCTCCAAATCTATGGTGACCTTCCCTAGAGTGATCAGCCACTATACACCCAATACCACATTGGTATCCGGTATGTTAACCACGAAAAAATGGTCAGTCACTATGTAGGTGCCCATCGTCACAGCCAGCTCTGGAACATATCTAGCACACTGCATTGTCTGATCTCCTGGGACCAACACTGAAAATCCATCGAAGCTCTTTGTCGGTATGCCTGTCCGCTCAACCATCTGTGCATCGATGAAGTTGTGGGTTGCCCCACTGTCCACTAGTACTGAAACTTGCTGCCCTGATACTGTCCCTCGGACACGTAGCGTCAGATACTTGGGTACTCCCTGCAATGCTGCAAGGGTCCCCCCTGTGGGTGCAAAGGCTGCACCTCCTGCTCCTGGTGGTGGAGGTGGCAAATGGTCCTGCGCTGCATGGCTGCCTCCTGCCTCCACGTCATCATACTCATCCTCTTCTCCGCTGCTCTTGGAGAAGACCTCAATAAAGTGTGCTTTGCCAGCAACACATCTGTGTCCTGGTGCCCACGGCTCCTGACATGTAAAACATAGCCTCTTCTTCTTCAACTCCCTCCTGGCATCATCATCCAATTGTCCCCTACCCAGATTCCCCTTTGGAGGCGGAATCCTCACATCCTTCCCCTTAGGCTAGAAAGCCTCTCTCTAGGGGTAAGGCGTCCTGGTCCTGGGTAAGGCATCCTGCAAATCCCGGGTCCTGCCAACTGCGTCATGGAGTGTAGTTGGTCTAGTGGATCTGACCAAACCCCGAAGCGGCTCTGCTAACCCCTCAATGAACATGTAGATCATCCGTGCCGCGGATAGATCTGGCACCATCACCGAAAGTCTAAGGAAGTCTGAAATATATGTATCTGGGCTCCCGGTCTGCTTGAGCCTCGTCAGCTCAACAAAGTGCTCCTCCGGATCCCTCCGATCAAACCTCTCTATCAATCTTCGGGTGAACTCGGCATATGTAGTCACTTTCGAATGCCCGAGTGTAACCATCCCATGGAACCACCAATCCTGGGCCTCGCCATCCAAATGCAGTGCTGCCACCTTGATGGCCTCCGTCTCTGCCATCTGGTTGAGCTGGAAGTATATGTCCAGCTTCTCCACCCAAGCCTTTGCCGAACTATTTGATGAACCATCAAACGTGGGCAAATGGAACCTGTTCACTGTACGCTGAGTGTCTCCCTCGTGATAATGCCGGTGCCGTCTGTGATGGTCGCAGGATCTGCTGTCCCGCTGGAGCTGAACAAAATCTCTGAATGAAAGGGCATCCCTGAAATCCTGCCCATATGCCCGATACTCAACAAAATAATCACCCATGTGGCCAGGCTCTGGCTCCTGCTGTGCTCCTACCCCAGTGTCTACACCCAGAAAAGTGGGCATAGTGGAACGTGTGGGGGCATGTGATGCCATGTGCTGAGTGGCATCGTGCTCCTGCAAATGGTGGGATGTGCCTGATCCCTCGCCAATCTGAAAACCCCTTGGGGTTTCACGTTGTCTAGTCTCTACAGCAGTGAATCTCTACCCCATCACCTCAATCTGCCTCGACAGATCCTGTACTGACTTGAGGAGCATTTCCCCAGACTTCTTTGCATCACTATCATCTGCCATTGGCTCCTTCTGTTCTGCGTCCACTACTGGAACGCAGTCACCCTCCCCATAGGTGATTTGCAACCTACGTTCTCTGTCACAGTACTTCCGACCCCTGTAGCAAATGTACGGCTTCTCTCCCGGTGTCATAGACAACTTGCTCCACAGGCTGAGCTAGGTCTATGAGCTCTGATACCATTGTAATATCCTGAAAGGGAAATAACGAGTAATACAAAGCATACAACATATACAAAATGCTATAAACTGAACATAGAGCATATACACATGAAATAGAGAGAATACTAAGCCATTTTATTATACTGAGAAATAGAAATGAGTACAAGACGTGATCAGAGTGATGGCACTTGGACTTGCACCAGGAAAGTGTAGGAATACTCTCAGAATAACGAAGGAATGGCTGCTCTCTACTCTATGTCCAAGCTGCTGGAAAACTGTCGTGCTGCTGCTACTGCTGGAACAAGATGAGTATTTGGGGCTGCTCCCCTACTCAGAAAGAGCTGAAACTCTGGAATCCGCCTCTACTCCAAATACCCAGAAAAGCCCACAGAGCGTTTCTGAAATGGACGATCCCCGAAAATACCTCCCTTGAGAATCTACACTATCCTCCCAAGGGCCATGCTGACACTAAATGAAATCCTCCAAAAGATGGCCTCCTGCTCTGCCAAAAGCCTCCAATAGGCAAGGGTTGGCCCCTTGTTCAATACTCCGGCCAAAATCCTCCAAAATAGTACCACTACGGAGCTCCCTCAAGATGGACTGCGTCCTCCCTCTCAAGACTGCGCAGTCTCTATGGCTCTGCTCCTCCCACGAATGCCAACACCGATCCTCCTGCAAAATACTGATGAGACTACCTCACCTGAGCAAGCACTTGAAGTCTACCGGGGCTAAGGGTGGGATCTCCGAACGGAGACACCCGATGCACTAGACAGTGTTGTAGACAAGCTAAACAGCCAGCGTGCTCTAAGTCGAAGTGACCAGCTCAATATGCATAAACTCAAATGAGGAAATGAGGAGGATCTCCTCCTTTTTATAATGCTAGGCCTCTCTCAACCCTAGGCCCCACCATCTCCTACGTTTCCTCCCTTGGCCCACGTTGCCAACTCAACTGCGCTGGCCATGCTCACGCTGACCAAGTGGGTCCCTCTTCACGTGGTCACTTGGCCCCCTTGGCCCACCTTAGTCACAACGTTGTCTCTACTAGGTGACTTTAGGGAGTGTACTTTATTATAAGTGAGTTATATCCCCCTCTTACTCACTTTTATTTATATTTTAACTATAGAAGGAAAAATTGATCAAAATTAATATTTCCAATTAGCTATCGCTAATTGGGAATATTACACTTGGTTTGCTGACATAGCCAACTACCTAGTTGCTAAGAGGTTTCCTCCAAACCTTTCATCCAAAGACAAGAGAAGAATTTTAAGAAAAAGCACCCCTTTCACTTGGATTGGTGGCAATCTCTTCAAATTGGGTCCGGATCAAATTCTCAAGAGATGTGTCAGGGAAGAGGAGGTCTTTGACATCCTCTCAGCATGTCATTCATTTTGATGCTAAGATGACAACCTTTAAAGCCTTGCAAGCTGGCTACTATTGGCCCACACTCCACTAGGATGCTAGAAGATACACCAGTAGATGTGATCAGTGTTAGAGGATGGGGAGACATACGCCGAGGGATGAAATTCATCTACAACCTCAAGTGGCCTTAGAGCCATTTTACAAGTGGGGTGTGGACTTCATTTAACCCATTTATCCACCATCCAAGCGGAAGAGATATATCATAGTCTGCACCAATTACTTGACCAAGTGGGATGAAACAAGTGTTGTAAAGGCATCAGCAGAAGAGAAGGTGGCTAAGTTTTTTAGAGAGAATGTGTTCTACAAGTTTGAATATCCCAGGGAGACAGTCACCGATCAAGGGGCTCAATTCACATCTCATCTCATCGAGAACCTCATGAGGCAGCACAAAATAAAGCACAATACTTCAACTGCCTATCATCCTCAAGCAAATGGGCAGGTGGAAGTGAAAAATAGAGCCTTGGAGAATATCCTCACCAAATTTGGGAGCAACAACAGAAAATATTGGGTAGACAGATTGGTGGAGGCCTCTTGGGCTTACAATACCACCTGGAAGACAACTACAGGGTTTACTCCATATAATCTAGTTTATGGGAAGAAAGCTTTGCTTTCCATTGAGTTTGAGTATAACACCTTTAGAATGGCAGCTCAAATGGATTTGGACATCACAAAGGCACAACAAGAAAGACTGCTTTAGCATAATGGTTTGGATGAATTTAGAATGCAGGCCCTCCTTCACACAAAAGTAATCCAACTATAGAGGAAAGTTTGGCATGAAAAGCACATCAAAGAGAAGACATTTCAGGAAGGAGATTGGGCTCTACTCTATGAACAAATGAATAGGAACTTATCAAGTGGATAAATGCCATGAAAATGGGGTTCTTCAAATCAGGACCATAGATGGGGAATGGATCCCTCTGTTTGTCAATGGTTACAAGCTAAAGATATACAAGAGGCCCTTATCTAAGGCAGAATTCATCAATACAATAAACAAAGAGGTGAATGTAAATGGAAGCTTCATAGTTTCCACTCCCTCACTTTCCTAGAAAAATAAAAAGGGAAAAATAAAGAGGCATGGGTGAAAACTTTTAGGAGGCATCGAAGGCCAAATCCAGGGTTGAAAACGTCCATGTTGCAATCCTGGAGCAAAAAAATAAAAATAAAAAAATAAAAAAATAAAAATAAAAGATGCTTGGGTGAAAACTTCTTGGAGGCGCTCAAGGCAGGCTTGTGGGGTGAAAACCTCTGCTGAGGCAGCGTATTTGTCTTCAAAAAAAGAGAGAGAGAAAATCCTAAAGAATAAAATAGCACCAATGCACTAACCTAATTTTGTTTTACAGGTTGTTGAACACGGATAATATGGACAAAGGGAGCAATATTTCTTCCATCTCTCTCTCTCTCCTCTACCTACTCACTCCAGATCCAACCCCAACATTCATTCCTCCATTGTAATGTTCCAAATGGAAAATTTACAAGTTCAAAAAAAACATGCAATCATACAAACACATAAATTTTTAGAGCATAAACACAATAACCAGAAATTTCTGCAAATCCTCAAACTGACCAAGATTTTATTAATAATAGAGTTGTGGTACAAATGAGTTGGAGAAAATGCACCTGGGCCTGCACAAGGCAAGCTACAAGCACTAGGTGATGAGTACAGAAAATCCCAATAGCTGCAATATCCAAATCCTCCAGAAAACTGCGTTGTTGCTCCAAAACTGCATTGTTCCTAGACTTCGCCCTCTGATTTACTCCTCAAATCTGCCCAGACAATTCTAGGAATTTGGGAATATGATCCTTGCCCAAAACCCAGAAAAACCCAGAAAGGGTTCCTCTAATTCCAACCTTCAAAATTTGACCTTCTATAGCTTGGCCCTCCTCCAAATTCAAAATCTGTTACTGCAGCTGCTACAGTCAATCACTGTCCTTAAAACTCCCAACAAACCTCCTCAAATAGACCTCCAAACAATCCCCCAACACCTCAGCTCCAAAATCCCTCCAAGACAACTCCCACAAGAGAGCCTCCTCCAATGACTGCGCAGTCTAGGGAAGGGCTCACATAGTTCCTGTGAATACCAACTAAAAAATGCATACATGTTGCTCCTCCCAGGCTACTAATGCTACTATACTCCATAAATGGATCTCCAATCACCCCTGTAGCTCCTCTGGTGAATCTTCCAACGATTCCACTACACACTAGCTAGATGGCTCCAACCACTGCACAGTAGAGACTCTGGACTGCATCCCAATCTCTCGAGAAAAACACAGAAAATGTAGGTAATCGTTCCTTCGGCCTCAAGGCAAGGAAAATTCCTTCCTTGGGTGGCACTCGAAGTCCACCGAAGAAAGGTTGAGCTTCACCCCTTGGGAAGCTCTTGTGCTGAACATCACAATGTTGGGTTAGCTAAGCAACTAAGGCAATTTGATTTCTTCAATAGGCAAAAGATGCAAATGGCTCGTCCATTCCTTCCTTTTACACTTGCTAGGCATGCATGCTTGTGGGAGCTCCACAAATTCAATTTTTCCCGAAGGAATTCTAATTCCTTTGTCCCAAAGGAATTCTAATTCCTTTGTCCCATAGTGCGTACTTCTTGTGGGACCCATATTCCACTATCAATCAAATTATTTATTTTTCCTATGTTTGCCGCCAAACTGCCTTGGGATATTATTAATCAAAATTGCAAAATTAATTTAATTAGGGACATTACATCCATCAATTTCTACCACCAGGTGAGCAAAAATTTCAATTTTTTTCCGTATCTTTGCAGTGCTACTAGATGTTCTAGGCTGCTACAGGATTTCCTATAGTGCTACAGGAAATCTTGTAATGCTGCAGGAAGGATAGTTGAGGCTAAATAAGCTCACCCAGGGCTCTCTAACCCTAAAAAATACATAAAAAATGTTGCCCCACCTATATCTACCATCCCTAACCATCACTCCATCCCATGCATGAAGAATCCCTCATCAAACCCTCTATTTTGCCACTGTGAGTCAACTTGTGTTAAATACACACACAGGGCCTATTCTCTCATGTTTTCCTCCACTACACCACTCCATCAACATCCTAACAGCACCCCTAGCATCTCTACAAACTTTTTCTCCCTTCCTTAGGACATTTTGAGCTCCAAAACTGTAACAAAGAGACTGCTACAGGAAGATGATCACTTCCTGTAGCACACTTGTGCATGGACCAGAATATTTCGACCACCATCCATCACATCAAAAGCAGAAGAAGTATGATGAAGATTTGATCTTGAAGATCACTAGAGGACTCCAAAACGGAAGCTACATCAACAACAACAACTTAAGGTCTCCATGAGGTACCTGCAAAAGACACAACAAACAAAAACACAGTAAGCACCTCACTCAGAACATTAAAAAATAGCAAATAAAAGACAACCTTTGTGACCATTATGGTGCTCCATCTCCCTGCATCAAGGGTCCTGCAACTCATCAGCAACCAAGTAGGCTCATGTATGACTCCCTCACCCTATTGCTATGCATCAATTGACTAAATGAATAAATGTTGAGAAGAGAGAGTTTAATAGGCAAAAAGGTGGCTAATTAACTTGGCCACCCTCGATAGTCAAAGTGAAAAGTTGGTGGAGTTGCATGCCACGTGGAGCTGTCACATCAGTCAAGGGAGAGATAACAAAAAGTGGGATCTGATTATGAGGCAAAGGGAATGATAGGCTCGAGTGGGACCAACGGTCCAAATATGGAAACCTCGTGCCAAATCCACATCACCAATACGCTCGAAGCCCACTCGATTTAGCATACAAAACATACTTTGGCTCATTTCCCCTCGCTCTATTGCTCATTTCAAGATCAATTAGCAAAAGGAAAAAGACAGGAGACACCGAGGAGCTTCAATCCCTGGTCAAGTTTTGCATGTAGACAGTACTATAGGAAACCCTGCTACTACTACAAGAAGTTTCCAGGGAAGCCACAGAGTGTTGAGGAGTGAAATGCAAGCCACCATCAGGGTATATTAGCACCCCAACATGTAATATTTCGAATAGAAATAAACAGCAATATAAATCACATAAACAAGAAACTACAACAACTAGCGAGATATCATATGAGCAAGACAAAAAATGGAAAACGTTGAGCCATTATATTAAGTGCTGAAAGATAAAATGAATACAAAGGTGATCAGAATGATGGCACCTTGGCTTGCACTAGGCAAGCATAGAAATACTTTCAGACTATATCATGGAATGGTTGCTCCCTCAATGACTGCGTGATCTCCAAAGATGTTGGTGTTGCTGTCATGCTGCTGCTACTGTTGGAATAGACTCTTTGGGGTTGCTCCCCTCCTCAGAAAATTATGAAACTTTGGGAATATGCTCTCCACTAAATACCTAGAAAAGCCCAGAGAGCTTTTTGGAAATGGATGACCTCGGAAAATGACCTCCCTTGAGGTATAATGTTGTCCCAGTGATAAACGCTGGCCTTGAATGATCTGCTGCAAAAGTTGGCCTCCAACACTACCAAAATGATGGAACTCTCTTGGGCTGAATCCCCTTACCAACCCTTAATCTGGAATCTCCTCCTCCAAAAACTACGTGATCCCTCTCACTGACTGCACTATCCAAGCAAGGGAATGATCCCAACTGTGGCTGCTACAACTCTCTCCGGAAAATCAAAAGTAGAACTCCTCACCCGAGCAGGCAATCGAAGTCCCCCGGGGCTGAGGTTGGGATCTCCGCATGGAGACACCCAATGTGCTGAACATCACTTGCAGACTTTGCTCAACAACAAAAGTGTGCTCAATGTCAAAAGACAAATATCATAGATGCATAATAGAATGAGCAAATGAGGAGCCTCTCTCCCTTTTTATGCTTGGAGAGTCGAGCTCTCACCTAGGCCCCACCAAAATTGTGTTGTCCCCTTAAGCCACGTTGTCCCTCTAGCTCTGCACTGTCATGGGCCCACGCTGCCCATGCTAACACCTCCTTCACGCTGCCACTTCGTCCTCTAGGCCCCACGCTACCAAATAATCATGTCTCCTAATGACTTTAGGAAATGCTTTTTATCCTAAGTGTGAGTTAAGTGTCCCTTTCACCCACTTTATTTCTAACTTAACTTCAAGCCAGAAGTTTCAAAGGTGTAGGGGTAAGTGGCCATTACCCCCATCAAAGTACAAGAATTTTCATGATAATTTTCACATAGTAGAGCAATAATTCAAAGGATTAAAGGGTTGTATAAGGGGGTAGGAGATAACAAAAACCGCATCTTGTGGAAATTACAGAGCTTTGAGGTCCCATATCACAGTGAATTTGAAAAAGTGAGCCATAGAAGACCACCTATCAAACACTGTCAAAAGATGAGGGGGGTTTTAATAGGAGAGAGCCCACAGACACAGAGAATTAGTTTACATCCTCCTATTGTAGACATCTTCAGAGACCATCAGTGGTTGGGGTTCTTCGAGCTCCTCAAGTGGTATGATGATGAAGTGGCTCGAGATTTTGCAATGGCCTTGCACTCTCAAGTAGATGATAGTGCCACCACAGTGATAAGAAGACTAGCAATTACTATAACCCCTGAGCTCATCAGCAGAGTCACCACCTTACCTATATGGATCAACTGGAACAGAGAGTACAAAGTCTCTAGTACTGCTTCCAAGAAGAGTTTATTCTTGCCCAATGAGTAACACATTGAAGATAAGAATGGGGTAAGAAGGGAGACTCTGCCTTATCCATGGGATGAGGTGGCTTACCATATCATGAAGTATATCTCTTGTGAGGGAAAACTAAGTGTAGTCTATGGATATCATTTTAGGTTATTGCATGAGCTAAGGTTCAAAGGAGATATGTATTTAGATCAGAGATTGAATATCCCATATTTCCTTCTCCACTCAAACAAATATATGAGCCACAGGGTTAGGGAAGAGAAATATCAACACCTATCTCATCATGGTCTAATCAAACTCATAGTGGAAGATGCTTTAAACAGACTCAACATCCCTGTAGCTTGGTCCACTTTCATTGACATGGTTAGAGAAGCCTTAATTGGGACACATACCATCACCCCTGGAGAGACCCTTGCCTCTAGCCTTGGAGAAAGGGGCATTAAAGCAGGAGAAGAAGGGATCGAAAGGACAAAGGAAGAGGAGGAAATGGAGATAGAGGAAGGAACCACAGAAGATGTAGGAACAGAGAAGAAAAGTGAGGAGAAGGAGGAAGAGAAATAGGAAGAAGAGACAGAGGAAGAAGAGGAAGAGGAAAATATAGAAGAGGAGGAGATTCTAGAGCCCAAGATTACCACTAACATCTCCCCTTAGCAAACCAACCTTTCACTAGGGAACACTGAAAAGGAAGTGACTGCCACTTTAGCCACTCTAAGCACCCCTGTGAAACAAAAAGAAAGAGGCAGACCCCCATTTATTCCAAGGCTAGGAAAAGCACCAGGGTGAGGCAGGGGAAGCCTCAAAATCCAACCAAGAGCTCCATCACAATTGAGGAGTCACCTAATAAGAGGGAATAAATAGGGAGAGAAGAGGGAAATATTCAAGAGGTCACTTCCCCCAAAACAATATTAAAGACACCTACGTCCTACATAATATGGCACTCCTCCAGGTTATCATCCCTGAAGCAAGCACAATCACCCATAGACCTCCAAGGAGAAGGAAAGGAGGTGCTACAGAAAACGCAAGGTATGCAATAGGAAAAATAGAGTGTGCTACAGGAAACCAAGGATTCGCTACAGGAAGAGGTGAATGTCCAAAGAAAAGAGAAAAAATCACCATTGGAAGGGCAAAGTTCCCAAGTTGATGGACAAGAGATAGAAGTTGAGGGGCAAAATGCCCAAGTTGAGAAACATGAGACAAAAGAGGAGGAACCAAAAGAAGAAGCAATCTCTCCAAAAATTGTCTGAAAAGACATTACAACAATCCAACATCCTAGCCCACAGTCAAACTTAAGCTCCTATTATAAATTCATTGAAGGAGGGAGGTTGATCCCTAAGCAGCTCTCCATTCCCCTGTTCTATGAGATAGAAAGAGAGAGAGGGTGCACCCACCAATGGATGCAAATTGAAAAAGCTAGAAATGTTGAAGATGTGGGAATAATGGAAGAAAAACTCAGAGAGATGGGAAGAGATTTGGCTGATTTCAGGCTTAGAGAGGCAGTGTTAAAAGAAAAACTACAAGAGGCACAAGCAGAGAATGTGAGATTGAATGACGAACTAAAGAAGAAAGACAAACAAATTTCCACTATGGCAAACCTTTGTATGGAGGCAATGAAACATAGACATCCTTCAAATTCTTATGCCATTTATCTGAAAGAGCAATGGCTACAATTTTAATTCGAAACTTTAGCACAACATGGGTCATTTCCTTTAAAAAACCATAGGAAATTTATGGATTTCTGCAGTCAGTCCATTATAGAAGATAGGGCTAAATTGGAAAAGTTCTACATGCACAATCTTGTCCTAACTGAAATGAACATCTGGGACCCAAACTCTAGGTTGGGAGATATGCAACTGATGGCTTTAGCATCTTGGATGGACAATGAAGAATCCAGGGCAAAGGAGGTCAAGATGGTGATGAAGAAAAGGAAAAGAGCCTCTCCAAATCAGGGAAAAGCTAATCAACCCTATAGGGTTCATAAACAACCACCAAATGATAGCTAATGATGCCAGCCTTGCAGACAGGTATATCAACACCCAAGCACAAAAAATTGCACATTATGATGACATCTCTAGACTACTGGGAGAGGAGTGTGTGATGGCATGCCAGAGAAAATGGAATGGCCTCCCACTTAGCTTAAGGAACTTGGAGTGCCATACTTCAAACAGATTGAGAGCTACCCTAGAAAGAGCACCCTTGTACAAAAGAGCCATGCAAAGAATGAAGATCAAGTTGCCTGGATTAAGCTCAGCCCACCTTTGCTATTGGGGATTAGTGAAAGAAGAGAGAAAACTAAGGAGGACAAGGAATGGGAAGAAGCAGAAAAGAATGCAGGGTTTTACCCACCTAAAGGGACCCCTTCCATGATACCTTGGGATGTCAGAGAAGCTACAAGGGCTCTGAAAGAAATCAAGAAAGAGAATTGAGTTGCTCAGAGTATGAGCAACCATTTGGAAGTGGGGTGATGATGAGGGCCATTAGTAGGTATATTTTGAGTTAAAATGTCACCTTTTTAGCTCAATTACTCTCTCTCTCTCACACATTTAATTAGATTTTGTCATATTTTTCTTAGTCAGAATGGTGTAAAAAGGGTTGTCATGATTTGAGGCCTAATATGGTTTAAATTCAGGAAAATGAAAGGAATAATGCCATTTTTGAGAAAGATTCCATATCAAGTTTCAGAGTAGATGACAAGGAGCAATCATAGGGAGGTTGACCACCTTCTTAACTCCTAAAAGCAGCCAATATCTCTTCAAGATCCTCCTCCAACAACTTGAAGTCAAAGGCAGTCGAGCAAGTGAATGATAAGAAGGAGCCAAGCTCCACTTCTCTCGAGTTACAAGAGAAAAAAGACCTACTTTTTAGGGAGATGTTGGTAGCTACCCTCTAGCATAAATAGAAAATAACAAGAGCTCATTAGGATTCAGATTTTATAGGCAGCAAGAGCACTCTTGACTTTGTATCAGATATTTTTGACTTTCATTGTTCATGTAAAAGACTAGTTATGAAATAAGATGAGCATTTGGTTTCTTTTCCACTGAGTTGATTTCAGGGAGATGATGTACATGTGTGTCTTTATTTTATGCTTTAGTAGTTGATTTCTTCCATTGCATTGTTGGTAGCATATAAAACATTAAAACTGTGTTGCTAAGCCTCCCTCTCTCACCTCTTCCATTGGAGCTTGAGGAGGAAGGTCTTCCACCACAAACCAAATATATTTTCAGTTTATGATTTCCTGGAAAATTTAGGATAGTTTTTACTTTTCTTATCATGAACATGTTGTAGGTTCAAAGGTAGATTTATATTTCAAATGCATAGGTAGATCTATTCAAATTCAACTCATATTTTCCACCATTTCTATGATAAGTTTGTTGATGATGAATGCATGAGTATATCTCTTGTTTGCAGGTTTGGATAGAGCAGCAAAGGAGCCCTTCAGCACCATCATCTTGAGTTTCCACCCTCCATCAAATACCTTCTATTCAAGTCAACTACAACCCTGTTTTTGAGGTCATCATCACACCACTGTGAGCAGCCTTTTGGGTGCAAGACAGGCCTTTTGAGAGTTGTGAGCTTGGTCCAAGGGGTTGGTAATCCTCCATGCACTTGGATCCACATTTCACTCACCTTCCCTAACCTTCTTTCCATCATTTCTAGCCTCCAAACCCTCTCGGCCTATTTCCTGTAGCATTTTGGGACATCTGGTAGAAAAATAGGAACCATGTAGCAGCTTCCTGTAGCAGTGCCAAACACCCTCTCCTTCAACCCAAAATCACTCCTCCACCTCACCTAAGCCTAGAAAAGCCACCAATAGACCTCCAGCCCTGAATATTTGGTCCAGGGACACCCTTAGACCACCCAAGCACCTTCTTCTTTTGCTGCAAAACAGAGCAACTTCAAAGTGTGATCAGTCCATCATAAAATGCATCATTAAGCACAATAGTTCAGCATGAATTAGATAGGAGTTAGTTAGTCTTGTTGAGATTTTTGAGTGTTGGGGTAGCATAAGATGTGTTCTAGCTCCCAAACTTTGTGGAGGGACTAGAGTACATGAGATCTCCAAAACCCAGAAAGGGATTTAAGAAATTCCATCTTGTTTAAGAGAAAACTAATTAATTAATCTTTCTAATTAAGGAACCTAAGTCTAACTTAGGAAAATTAAAAGATTAAAGGTAATTAATTTAAACATGTGATGAAAATGACTTAAGTCACACGGATCAAGCTTTATTTTAATCTTAGCCGTCGAATCAAGATTAGATCACGCCTGTTGGTTTCCCGACGAGAAAAATATAAAGGAAAGGCTTGGGGTCAGTTGGAGAACTTACACAGTAGCAGAGCACTGAGACTAAGTTGGAATTCTAGGGTGTGGTTTGCTAAGAATTTCTAGAAGCGTTTCAGCTGCAGCGAGGGGTAGTATTGGTGGAAGGGATGATCTGATCCCAGGCCAAGAGTGCAGCAAGAAGCAGAGAAGCAGCAGACTGAGCAATGCAGAGGGAGCAGCAGTTGCGTAGTGCAGAGGCTACCTAGGTCTAGAAAGGGTAGCGCAGTGGCAGCAGGAGGTCAGCAAGGTTGACGCAGGCCTAGCCAGGGCAACGCAGGGGTATTTGATAGGAGGGATCCAGAGCAGCACTTTGTCGAGCTGACAAGGCTCAAACAGACTGGGAGCGCAGAGACTTACATTTCAGATTTCTTGAGGGTTTCGGTGATGGTACCTGATTTATCTACGGCTCGGATGGTTTACATGTTTGTGGAGGGGTTGTCAGAGCCACTTCGTGGCCTAGTCCGGTCGACTAGACCAGCTACCCTTTAGGATGCCATCAGCAGGACTCGGGATTTACAAGATGTCTTACCCAGGACTCGGACACCTTATCCCCAGAGACAGGCCTTCCAGCCTAAGGGGAAGGACACGAGGATTCCGCCTCCCAAGGCGAATCCTGGGCGAGGGCAGTTTGATGACAAGGCCAGGAGAGAGCTGAGGAGGAAGCGGTTGTGCTTCACTTGCCAGGAGCCATGGGCACCGGGACACAGGTGTGCTGCAAGGAAAGCACATTTCATTGAGGTCTTCTCCGAGAGCAGTGGGGAAGAGGATGAAGGGGATGACGTGGAGGCAGGAGACTGTTATGCAGCGCAGGGTACCTTACCACCTCCACCACCCGCAGCAGGTCGGGCATCATTTGCACCTACTGGAGGAGCTCTAGCCGCATTGCGGGGAGTTCCCAAGTACTTGACGCTGCGCGTACGGGGGACAGTACGCGGACAGCGGGTCTCAGTCTTGGTTGACAGTGGGGCCACCCACAACTTTATTGATGCTCAGATGGTTGAGCGGAGAGGCATACAGACGGAGGGTTTTGATGGTTTTTCCGTCTTGGTCCCAAGAGATCAGACTATGGCATGTGCTCGGTATGTTCCAGAGTTATCGGTGACGATGGGCACTTATACATTGACAGATCATTTCTTTGTGGTAGATATTCCGGACACCAACCTGATATTGGGTGTTCAGTGGCTCATTACTCTGGGGAAGGTCACGACAGATTGGAAGGCCCTAGAGATGGAGTAGGATGATCCCAAGACAGGGAGGCATGAAAAGATACAGGGACAGCACACATACCCGCCTCAGACAGTATCGGCACATAGGATGGAGGCGACCTTCCGCAAGGGAGACATAGAGTGGGCTGTAGAGTTGCGAGCTTCAGAGGCGGTGGATACAGGTCAGACAGTGCATCCTGAGCTATAGTCTATTCTCGACAGGTATGCAGCAGTATTTGGGGATATTCCACCAGGGCAGCCACCGAATCGGGGGTTTGAGCATACTATCGAGCTTGAGCAGGGGATACAGGCAGTGATCAACACACCGTATAGGCATCCCAAGGCCTATCGGGACGAGATAGAGCGTGCTATTCAGGAGTTGCTGGCCCTTGGTCACATTCGGCCGAGCACGAGTCCTTTTGCTTCTTCTGTAGTGCTGGTGAAGAAGAAGGATGGCACATTGCGAATGTGCATTGACTACAGGGCTCTGAATAAGAAGACCCTGAAGAACAGGTACCCCATTCCCAGGATCGATGAGGTGATGGATGAGTTGAGAGGAGCACGGTTCTTCTCAAAGATTGACTTGAGATCCAGGTACCATCAGATACGCGTGAGGGAACAGGACATTCCCAAGACCGCTTTCAGGTGTCATTATGGGCACTTCGAGTTTCTGGTCATGCCTTTCGGGCTGACCAATGCACCCGCTACCTTTCAGTCGTGCATGAACCACATTTTCAGGGGCCATCTGAGGAAGTTTGTGCTGGTCTTCTTCGATGACATACTTATATATAGCAAGACTTGGGAGGAGCATCTCCAACACATTGAGACAGTTTTGCGCATCTTGGAGGAGCAGCAGTTCTATGCCAAGCTCTCCAAGTGTGAGTTCGGCTTGACGGAGATGTTGTACTTGGGGCACATTATAGGAGTGGACGGGGTGAGAGTCCACGAGGAGAAGATCAGGGCCATCAGAGATTGGCCAGAGCCGAGGAATGTGACTGAGCTTTGGGGATTTATTGGCATTTGCACATACTACAGGAAGTTCATCAAGGGCTTCTCACAGCTTGCTGCACCCCTCACAGATTTGACGAGGAAGGGGGCATTCAGTTGGTCGGACACCGCACAGCGAGCTTTTGATAAGCTCAAGGAGGTGATGAGCAGCTGCCCCGTGCTGGCATTGCCAGATTTCACACAGCCATTTGTCCTCGAGTGTGATGCATCAGGAGAGGGGATTGGTGCAGTTTTGATGCAGGGCGGTCACCCGATAGCTTTTGAGAGCCGGAAGCTCCTTCCGCACGAGAGGTTGTATTCCATATACGACAAGGAGATGTTGGCCATCATCCATGCATTGGCCAAATACCGGCAGTATTTAGTGGGCAGCAGATTCAGGGTGAGATCAGATCACAACAGCTTGAGGTACTTTCTGGAGCAGAAGCAGTTGCAGGAGAGACAGCAGAAGTGGATCAGTAAGATCCAAGCCTATGACTTTGACATAGAGTACGTCAAAGGCAAGAATAACGTGGTAGCTGATGCCCTTTCTCGTAGACCGGCCACGTTATCTCTTATGAGCTTGGATGCTGATTGGAGGGCTCGACTGCTGGTAGAGTACTCCAAGGACAGGTTTGCGTGTGAGGTGTTGGATGGGCAGGTCGTAGATGACAGGTACAGGGTGGTCAACGAGATCATCTATTACAGGGACAGGATCTTCTTGACTGAGGGATCTTAGCTCAAGAAGAAGATACTCCAGGCTTCACACGATTCTCCATTGGCGGGCCATCAGGGGTTCACCAAGACTTATAGGGCTATCCGGGAGAGGTTCTCATGGAAGGGCCTCAAGGAGGACGTACTCCAGCATGTTAGGGAGTGCGATGTTTGTCAGAGAAACAAGGGAGAGATGAGCCATCCTGCAGGGTTGTTGCAGCCTCTTCCCATTCCAGAGGGGAAATGGGAGAGCATATCGATGGACTTCATCACAGGGTTGCCCATGGTGCAGGGCAAGCACTGCATCTTTGTCGTCGTTGACCGACTGACGAAGTATGCTCATTTTTTTTCCATATCCGCACACCACACAGCAGCGCAGGTGGCTGAGCTGTTCTTCAGGGAGGTTTTCAGGTTACATGGTCTACCCAATACCATTGTCAGCGACAGGGACAGCCGCTTCATGGGCGGATTCTGGCAGGAGCTCTTCCGGCTAGTGGGGACGGAGTTGACACCGAGCACTAGTTATCACCCCCAGACAGACGGGCAGACAGAGATAGTTAACAAGTGGCTGGAGGGCTACTTGCGTAACTATGTCAGTGGGCAGCAGAGGGCATGGCTGAAGTGGCTGCATCTGGGTGAGTACTGCTACAACACGACGCATCACATGTCCATTGGTATGTCACCTTTCTATGCTTTGTATGGATATCATCCCTTATCTTTTGTGGACATGATGTTTGGTGCTAGCAGGGCTCCGAGAGCCAAGATATGGATCCAAGAGAGCCAAGATATCCTCCGAGCTCTCAAGGAAAACATAGCCACAACACAGAATCAGCAGAAGCTGTATGCTGATAAGGGTCGGGTGGAGAGACACTTAGAGGTAGGGGACTTGGTCTACCTGCGACTACAGCCATACCGACAGTCTTCGCTTAAGCAGAAGGGGGCGGAGAAGCTTAAGCCCCACTTTTATGGGCCATACAGGGTGATACGCAGGATTGGGCAGGTTGCATATGAGTTGGAGCTGCCCCAAGGCAGCAAGATTCATAATATCTTTCATGTATCATGCCTGAAAAAGGCACTGGGCCAGCAGGTGACAGTCACAAAGGAGCTACCACCCACGGATGATGAGGGGCATCTGGTGTTACAGCCTGAGGCTATTATTGATACTAGGGAGAGGCAGTTGCGGAGCAGGACGATCCGAGAGTTCTTGGTGAGGTGGAAGAACTTGCCGGATGAGGATGCCACTTGGGAGGATGAGAAGATATTGCAGCATCCATCACTTCAGTTGCTTGAGGACAAGCAACGTTCTGCCGGGGGAGACTGTAATATTCCTAATTAGCACCGCTAATTGGAATATTTCATTTTTGTATAGTTTTTCCGCCTATAGTTAAATTAATAAATAAAGTGAGAAAGAGGGGGTCAACTCACTTTAATAAAATAAAGTGCTTCCTAGTAGGTGAACGTTGTAACTTAAAGGGGAAAGCCTTGGGGGTCCACACGTTACATGAGAGAGGCCTCACGTAGGCTCCAAAGGCAACTGCGCAGGCATAGGAGGAGCTCAAGGACGCAGTTAGGGTTTTGAGGGAGCTAGCACTATAAAAGGTGGGGGTTTCACTCCATTTGGCATTATTGATATGTTGATGATATTGTGAGCTAGACTTCTGTCTACTTAAGCACACCAGTTGTTTAGTCGGTCTGCAGTACTGTTTAGTGCGAACTGAGTGTCTCCGGTCGGAGATCTCGCCCTTGGCCCCGGGGGACTTCGAGTGCCTGCTCGGGCAAGGTATTCCTTTAGTTTCAGCAGTTGATTTGCAGGAGATTTTGGTGGACGTTTTGCAGAGGAGCGGGGTCTCATAGAGTGACTGCGCAGTCCAGGAGGGAGGACGCAGTTGGTGTTGGTGCAGCGCTGTTGTGGGGGATTTTCGTGGAGTCCTCAGCATATTTCAGCTTGGAGTGATTGTTGATTTAGTTGGAGAGTTTTGCAGAGGGATTTGTGGCCCTTTTCCAGCATTCTTCTTGAGCCTCTGCGCTGTGCTTGGGAGAGACAACGTTTTCTCTGAGGAGGGCTTCAGTGGTGGTTTTTCGGAGGTGGTGCATTTGCTTCATGGTTTCTGGGTTTTGTCTGGAGCAGTGAGTACAGGTAGCCTACCGATTTTTAGCTCATTCCGGTGAGGGGATCAGCCCCTAGTTCCAGTACATTGCAGCAGCAGCTTTCTACGACAGATTTCTCCAGCAGCTAGGACGCAGTTTCTATTGTAGCCATTTCCTATTCTGAGAGGGTTCTTCACTTGCCTTGTGCAAGGATAGGTGCACTTATTCTGATTATCTCTTGTACCCATATATGTATTCTCAGATTAATAAAATGGCTTAGCGTTCTGGTATTTAATGTGTACTTGCTCTATATTCTAGTTCCGGCATTTTTCCCATATAGTTGCATGTTTGTGTTTTTGTGTATTACTGTCTATTTCCCGTTGGGGATATTACAAAGAAGCAGAGAAGCAGCAGACTGAGCAATGCAGAGGGAGAAGCAGTTGCGTAGTGCAGAGGCTACCTAGGTCTAGAAAGGGCAGCGCAGTGGCAGCAGGAGGTCAGCAGGGTTGACGCAGGCCCAGCCAGGGCAACGCAGGGGTAGCGTGACCCAGTCTGGGGTGACACAGGCCCTTCGTGAGCAGCGCAGGGGCTGACGCAGGCTAGTAGAGCTGACGCAGAGGGCTTCAGAGCAGCGCTGAGATTTCTGAAGACTGAAAAAGGCTGATTTCTGTATATCCTATTTGAGGGTGTGAATCAGTCAATTTTTCTATCTCCAAAAAAGAGGTATTGTTGCAGGATTTTTATTAATCTGTCGGGTTAACCAATTTGGCGCCTAGATTTGTTGTACTCATAATCTACTTAATAATAAAACCCTCCAACAGCTAGAAGACCAGTTTTCCTGCATTGGGTTTTTGCGGGGACAGTTCTCCAGAAAATCCTATGTCACTTTGTCATTGTGCATGTATTCAATTTAGATCTGTATCTGTTTAGACTGTTATTGTGTTTACTTCGATGTTAATATTGAATATTTCAGATTAATAACTTGTCTAAGTAGGATAAGTAAATCAATATTTAACAGTAGGGTTTCTGCATAAGTAATATTCAAAAAATTTCACATGGTATCAAAGCGATTGCAGATCTAGGTTGGATGACCAACAAGAAGACTGAAGAATCCTTGTTGCAAAAAGCAACAACATGTAATATTCCTAATTAGCGACAGCTAATTGGAATATTCGACTTTATATAGTTTTGCCGTATATGGTTTATAGATAAATAAAAAAGTGAGTAAAAGGGGGTCTAACTCACTTTAGTGGAATAAAACACCTTCCTAGTAGCACAACGTTGTAACTTAAGGGGGGAGCCAAGGGGGGCCACACCCCATGTAGAGGAGGGGGACTACATGCACTCTAGAAGCTTTGGAGGGAAACCGATGCTATAAAAGGTGGAGGAGCCTCCTCATTTGGGCATTATTGATGTTGATGATATTTGAGCTAGACTTTTGTCTTCTTGAGCACGCTGGCTGTTTACCTGTCTGCAGCACTGTTTAGTGCGATTGAGTGTCTCTGGTCGGAGATCTCACCCTTAGCCCCGGGGGACTTCGAGTGCCTACTCGGGCAAGGTATTTCTTCAGTCTTTAGCAGGTGATTTGGTTGGGTGTTTTGTTGAGGAGCTGAGCTTCATTGGGTGACTGCGCAGTGTTTGGAGGGAGGACGCAGTTTGAGTTGGAGCTGTTCAGTTGTGGGGATTTCTGCAGGAGATTCAGTGTTATTCGGCGTGGAGGTTCAGTCTTTATCAGTTGGAGAGTTTCCCGAGGGATTTGTTGCTCCATCTCAGCATATTTCGTTTGGCATCTGCGCTGGGCCTGGAGGGACTATGTTTTTCCTTGAGGAGGGTTTCTGGGGTGATTTTCGGAGGTGGTCCATTTTGTTTATGGTTTCTGGGTTTTGTCCGGAGCAGTGAGTACAGGTGATCTACAGATTTTCAGCTCATTCCGGCGAGGGGATCAGCCTCTAGTTCCAGTTCATTCCAGCAGCAGCAGTTTACAGCAGTTTCTTCCAGCAACTGGGACGCAGTTTCTGTAGTAGCCATTTCCTGTTTTCTGAGAGGGTTCTTCATTTGCCTTGTGCAAGGATAGGTGCTCTTATTCTAATTATCCATTGTACCCATTTATATTCTCAGATTAATAAAATGGCTTAGCATTCCTGGCATTTTATGTGTATCTGCTTTATGTTCTATTTCCGGCATTTTTCTTTATAGTTGTATGCTTGTATTGCTGTCTATTTCCCTTTTGGGATATTACAGTGGTATCGGAGCATAGTTCTGGCTCAGCCTGTGGTCTATGACATCGGGAAAGAGATCATACAGAGGTTTGTTGGAATTTTGGAGAGCAATAGCAGTTGTAGTACCAAAAACGAAATTGGAAAAAGGGCCAAAATATAAAGGGTCAAATTTTGAAGGTTGGAAGTAGAAGAAACGTTCTCTGGGTTTTTCTGGGTTTTGGGCAAGGATCACCTTCCCAAATTCCTAGAATTTTGAGTAGTTTTCAGTGGGTAAATCAGAGGTCGAAGACAAGCAGCAATATAGTCTTGGAGCAGCAGTGTAGTTTCATGAGGAGCCTGTAGACACATAGCAGAAAGAGCCGATGGCAGGCAATGATGGTGCGAAGGAATTTTGGGAGATGCTCCTCAAATCAGCACAGGATCTGTCGAGACAGATGGAGACGGTGGGACAGAGACTCACTGCGCTGGAGGTTAGGCAGCGGGAAACCCCAAGGGGTTTTCAGATCGGTGAGGGATCAGGCACGTCACACCATATGCCGGAGCGTGATGCTATCCCCATCATGACATCGCATGCACCCACGCGACCCACTATGCCCACTTTCCTAGCAGAGGACACAGGGGCAGCAACACAGCGGGAGGCGGAGGTTGACCCTGGCCAGATGGACGCCTACATTGCACAGAGTACCTGGCACGTGGGCCGGCGATCAGAGACCTTATCTCATTTAGAGATTATGTTCAGCTCCAGCGTGATGGTAGATCCTGTGATCATCACAGGGGACACAGACATCATCATGACGACCACCGCGCAGCTAGCAGATTTCATTTGCCCACGTTTGATGGCTCATCAAACAGTTCGGCAAAGTCTTGGGTAGAAAAGTTGGACATCTATTTCCAACTTAATCAGATGTCGCAGTCAGAGGCCATTAACGTGGCAACATTGCACTTGGAGGATGAGGGCACACAGGATTGCAGGGAGTCTGAGGTTACACCTAGTGTGACACAGGATTCACCCTCATCGGAGACCTCCTTGGCCATGTCGGTTGATGTGGAAGTGGAGAAGGTAGAGCCTACCTTAGTAGAGCCATCCATTGAGGTGATGACCGGAGTCGTGTCTGAGTCTTCAGGTGGTAGCAGCACACGACAGATGGGCGAGGCGTTAGGAGATATGTCCACCTTCGATGAGGCACTAGCAGGTACAGAGGTATTGGATGATGGTCGCAGACAGCGGTATCATCGGCTTCGGACGGACCTTCGAGTTTTGAGAGGGAAGGCCACGTCAGTACAGGAGGCCATTTTGTTGCAGGACCAGGAGCTGGAGGGTATGAGAGTGACTTGTGCCAAGTCGGCAGCCAAGTTGGTCCGCATTGGGGAACGACTGGATTCCCTGATGGTACAATCAGAGGGCACGTTGGAGCGTCAGATCATTCCCCTTCAGGCATGCATGGATGGGATTAGCAGTGTTGTTGGGTCATCTCTTCCCGTTGGAGAGAGAGAGGCAGAGCCACCTAGTCAGATCTCATATGTTGACTTGGATGGCGGTATGAGACGATCAGAGTTGCACAGGGTACAACATCCACATGTTGAGGTTGGATGGCGAGAGATTCTGAGTTGGTACTCGGTGGAGCGGGCTATGGAGATAGTGAAGGATCCGAGTGTAGCTCAGCAGGATTTTCTATGCATGGGGAATACGGGAACCCCAGATTGGCATTGGGATCCAGGTGGGATCACCTATCGTTTCCCAGGCAGGTCGGCTGACTATGTCTTGGAGAGTACAGTTGGCCTAGTAGTAGAGCATGTGCAGTTTCGGTCAGCTCCAGTGGCCAACCAGTTTATGGGTAGACTCCCTAGGTTGTCTTGGCATGACACCCATACACGGGATCACGGGGTGGTCAACACACCTTGGCAGGAGCTTGTCGGAGAAGGTGGCATTGGCAGGCCACCAGATGGCACCTTGGATGGGGCCAGGGATTCTTCACCTTTGTGTGGGGCACAGAGGACGCAGCAGAGCCGAGCAGTGGTGGTAACACTACTGACACACAGGGAGATTCACTTCTCGGACCCCTTGGGGAGGATTTGGAGTGATGATCCTTTCGTCGGTAGGTATAGTGATACGACGGTGGAGACAATGTTACCGATTGGTGGTAGTCTGACATGTAGAGGCACAGCTCTAGGTCATCACATCCAGGGATGTGTGGGAGCCTCTAGCATTGAGCGGTGGACTACCGGTGGACATGGAGCTACATGGTGGTGTACCGTAGTGTGTGGGACTGCATTGTGGAGTAGGAGTGCCCTACATCACATTGAGAGCACGCGGGGAGTGACAGATTCCTGGACACAGTCAGGGCACGAGACGGTACAGGGTGGTACAGCAGTAGCATGGGGTGTCCAGCAGTATTCAGGGGTATGCCTTAGTGTGCAGTGGCATGATGAGGAGTACATGGATGATCGGTGGCTTGCGAGGGCGTACGGCATGGCACAGCAGGGTCTTAGAGTATTGCATCCAGGGAGACTCACAGACAGGGACACTGGGCTTACTTTTGGGGGTATTTCACCCAGGATCGATGAGGAGACAAAGGAGCGATACTTGATGGTATCTGTGGGGACTCACAAATCCGACACTCTTCTACATCACTCATGGGCACAACTGATTTTGTTGTTGTCCTTTGGCACTTTGGGCATGAGCAGCAGGGTCCGTGAGGCACACCCAAGATATTTGGATGGCCCTCAACACACTAGGCGAGAGACTTCTCAGCAGTGGCACTGGGTCAGTACGCTAGTTGACAGCCACAGTTTAGGGGATGAGATGATCCTCTGCAGTGGTGGCACATTAGTCATTGCTGAGCCTACGCTTGGGGAGCAGGTCATGGGGGAGACATGCATCATTTTTCCCTCAGGGCATGTTGAGATCATGCATGAGCAGAGGATATTGGGTTCAGTAGAGGTAGCATCCCAGCATGCGTCTGGACTCCAGACATTGTATCGACACTTCATCGAGAGGGTGGATGGCATATTCAATGCAGATGAGGTGGCGGAGGTAGAACAAGAGGGCATTCCTTCTGTATGCCAGGGTGAGGACTCTCTTTCATATGAGTCCATAGGATCAGTTGAGGTTGCTTCTGTGGAGCAAGAGCAGTCATGCAGGTATGATGACAGTAGATTGCAGCCGTATTACAGTGTGCAGGGTGAGTAGTCAGGGGACTGTATAGGAGATACTCTAGGTGATGAGTCACTTGTGACGCTTCAGCTAGAGCAGCACATGATGGAGCCTGAGTCAGCAGAGGAGGATACTATGGACATCAGGCATGACATTTCCTTGGGTGAGGTCCAGATGGGTGCCCACATTGAGCCTATAATGGATATGTGGCTAGCATTGGGGTCATCCTTTGAGGTGGAGCAGTCAGATGCACAGACACCGAGTACCGTGACAGCAGCTACAGATCCATATCCTCTGGAGATGTTGGAGGTAGATGTGATAGTTTGGCAGGGGGAGATGATTACGGGTTGGCGGCAACCTTCCAGGCATGTTCCACATGCAGTTGTTGTTGCTACATCAGATGCTTCCTCCAAGATGGACTAGCAGGAGATCATGAGTTGGTACCCTCTTGATGGTACAGTATTCTTCGTAGGGAGCACAGTGGAGCAGGGACCCTTGGACATAGTAGATGTTACAGATCCCAGTCGGCAGGAGGGCACCAATTGTCGTTACTTCAGGACTCCTTCCCAATTTCAGGAGAGCAGGATCAGCATGGGATTGAGTCATGACTTGGATTGGAGAGAGGTGATGAGTTGGTATGCAGTTGGAGGGGTAGCATATGCAGCTACAGGTACAGCGCAGCAGGAGCCCGGGAGCATTGATGCTTGTTGGTGGTCTTCACCTCTTAGAGCATTGGTCATGGCTAGAGGCAGTGCGCAATCCGAGCCGTGGGACTTGTGCGACTATTGGCCACAGTGGCGATGGGATCCAGGGGGATTATTGGTTGGCTGGTACTGTGAGAGGTCACTTTGGGATCCTGGCATTGAGATATCCCTTCGTATCAGGGTGATGCAGAGGTCAGAGAGGTTTCAGTGGGACCTAGGCACATTTTGCAGTATCGGTAGGGAGCATCAGCTAGAGAGGAGACTTGTTCAAGCGTTGCTTGAGGACAAGCAATTTTTGCCGGATCAAGATGCCACTTGGGAGAGTGAGCATATTTTGCAGCATCCATCACTTCAGTTGCTTGAGGGCAAACAACATTTTGCCAGGGGGGACTGTAATATTCCTAATTAGCGACAGCTAATTGGAATATTCGACTTTGTATTGTTTTGCCATATGTGGTTTGTAGATAAATAAAAAAAGTGAGTAAAAGGGGGTCTAACTCACTTTAGTGGAACAAAACACCTTCCTAGTAGCACAACGTTGTAACTTAAGGGGGGAGCCAAGGGGGGCCACACCCCATGTAGAGGAGGGGGACTACATGCACTCTAGAAGCTTTGGAGGGAAACTGATGCTATAAAAGGTGGAGGAGCCTCCTCATTTGGGCATTATTGATGTTGATGATATTTGAGCTAGACTTTTGTCTTCTTGAGCACGCTGGCTGTTTAGCCTGTCTACAGCACTGTTTAGTGCGATTGAGTGTCTCTGGTCGGAGATCTCACCCTTAGCCCTGGGGGACTTCGAGTGCCTACTCGAGCAAGGTATTTCTTCAGTCTTTAGCAGGTGATTTGGTTGGGTGTTTTGCTGAGGAGCTGAGCTTCATTGGGTGACTGCGTAATCTTTGGAGGGAGGACGCAGTTTGAATAGGATCTGTTCAGTTGTGGGGATTTCTGCAGGAGATTCAGTGTTATTCGGCGTGGAGGTTCAGTCTTTATCAGTTGGAGAGTTTCCTGAGGGATTTGTGGCTCCATCTCAGCATATTTCGTTTGGCATCTGCGCTGGGCCTGGAGGGACAACGTTTTTCCCTGAGGAGGGTTTCTGGGGTGATTTTCGGAGGTGGTCCATTTTGTTTATGGTTTCTGGGTTTTGTCCGGAGAAGTGAGTACAGGTGATCTACAGATTTTCAGCTCATTCTGGCGAGGGGATCAGCCTCTAGTTCCAGTTCATTCCAACAGCAGCAGTTTACGGCAGTTTCTTCCAGCAGCTGGGACGCAGTTTCTGTAGCAGCCATTTCCTGTTTTCTGAGAGGGTTCTTCACTTTCCTTGTGCAAGGATAGGTGCTCTTATTCTAATTATCCATTGTACCCATTTATATTCTCAGATTAATAAAATGGCTTAGCATTCCTGGCATTTTATGTGTATCTGCTTTATGTTCTATTTCCGGCATTTTTCTTTATAGTTGTATGCTTGTATTGCTGTCTATTTCCCTTTCGGGATATTACACAACAGCCGTAGAAATCTGGACCATAGAGAGCAGCATAGCAGCAAAAGGAAGCAGAACCACGCAGAGGCCAGAGTGATGCAGTCTCCACGCAGTCTTCACGAAGGCCCATGTATTTACTTTGTAGAGGTAGCACAGAATCTGTGTTGGGACTGTCTTCTCACGCAAAGAACAACTAAGGTGACGCAGTCCTGAAGTTGTTAGCTGATTCAGAGTGCCAAAAGCCGTGCTGTAGACCTTCAGTAGTTGCTGGTGGGGTTAAAATATTGACAGTGCAAAATTTAGCCTAAGCTAAGTTGACGAAGAGCGGGAGGAGAACAACTTCTTAGAATATTTCTAGCCAAAGAAATCTGTAGATTGATCAGAGGATCGAAGAGAGATGATTCGTTTTTTATTTGGCAGACTTCCAAGAGAGGAATTCAGTTGTCAGAGGGAGCAGAGGGTGCCTATTTCGCCAAGCACCCTAGATCCAAGTCTCTAGCATAGAGAGGAGGATTGGTTCCGACATGCATAGAAATTCCTGGCCATGCCGACCGATGCAAAGCTCCTAGAGAAGCATGAAGAAGAAGCGGCTCACGTCAAGTGCTTCATCATGGACAGAGTCAAAGATCATGTGCTTCCACACATATCCGAGAAGAAAACGGATCATGAGATGTGGGTAGCTCTAACCACAATATATGAAGGAATATTCGTCTAGAGGAAGATGCTTCTGGAGAACCAGCTGAGGTTATTCATGATGGCTAAGGGAGTGGAGATCAAACATTTTCTTTTCAGACTACAGGTGATCAGGGAGCAGCTGACTGGAATGGGGGTGAAGGTGGAGGACGATGTTATGGTGAGGATTGCTCTTAATGCGGTCACATAGGACTGGGAAACTTTTGTCCAAAGTATCTTAGGCAAAGCGTACCTTCCCAACTGGGACAGTATGTGGGCGATCCTCCGATAAGAAGAAATCCTTCAGATCACCAAGAGACAGTACATCACCTAGTCAAGTAAAGTAAAAAAGGAAGAAGAGGAAGATACAACCTTGGCATCAAAGAGGCAACAAGGGAGAAAGAAGCGGAATCTGTCAAAGATCAAGTGTTTCTAGTGTGGCGAACTAGGAAATTTCACCAGCAATTGTCATCAAAAGAAGAAGGACAAGGAAACTTCTAGCTCCAAGGCTGTTGTGGCGAATGATGGCTCCGAAGATGACGTAGCTATGAGCGCTCATGAACCACGAAAGTGGGTCGAGATGGATCTGTAGAGCATCTACAGAGTGGCGGCAGGATCCTTTAGTAGCCCAACTCTTGGATTACATACAAGCTACGGGAGCCTTAAGACAGTAGCGGGACAAGTGGAGCAGTGGGTGCAAAGAATCACAGATGGAGTAGAGATGGAGCTAGATGCTGAGAGGGAGTAGCACAGTGTAGATGTAGCAACAGCGTGGCAACAACAGCGCAGAGGGGATGATGTGACTTCAACAGCGCAGTGCAGGCTTGCTTACGCAGAGTAGAGCTCCAGCAGCACAGAAGCTTCAGGAGGACAACACAATGCAATAGCAGTAGAGAGGACTTCAATGCAGAGGCAGTGCAGAGGAGGTTTGCTTACACAGTGTAGAGTTGTAGCTGCGCAGCAACCTCCAGATGATAGCATGTGTGCTCTAAAATGGTTCCATTTTCTGCAAGTCAATTAAGTAACATAGACAATGAATGCGACTTAGTGTAGTTTCCTTTCTTGTACTAGCATAAGTGTGAATCTTTCCTTCTTGCAAAAGTAGACAATAGTTAGATGAATCAGTGTGATCTAGAGTAGTTTCTATTCTTTCCAATAGAGTAATGGTTATGATCTGCTTTCAACCTTAGGTTGCAGTTAGAAGTGTGACAGACTTCCTTTTTCAGAATAACCCTAGCACCTCATTGTAGAACTAAGATGAGGATGGCATCAATAGAGCTCATTTGTTGTGCATATAGCATTGTCACCTCTAAGTTTGTATGAACCCTGAGTTGATAAAATAAATTTGAGTAGCCTCTGGGAGTTGAGTCACTCTTGGTGAAATACTAGGGCTCACCAGCAACAGTTTTAGAACACATTCCTTGCTAAGAGGGAGTTATAGTTTTTGTAGCATCAAATGTGTTCTAGCCACAAAACTTTGTGGAGAGGCTAGAATACATGAGATCTCCAGAACCCAAAAATCGTTTCTGGGATTCCTCGTAGAAGTGACTTAATTATATTATTAACCAATTTTTTTAATGTTTCCTAAGTATAAACTTAGGAAAGTTGGTTAATTAATCAATATTAATTAATTCAAGGCGAGAATAGTCTAGAAACTCACACTCATTGACTCCAAGATGATCCTAGCCATCGATAGTGTTTTAATTTTGTCTGTTGGTGCTCCAATAGAGGATTATAAGAGGATTTTTATGTGGTGATGGAGAACACACTTGTAGAGTTCAATTTCATGAGAAAATTGATTTCCAAAGTAGCAACAGTCAGTGGCCGAAGAGAGATCTAGTGGGATCAAAACAGTGAGGAAGAGGGGCAGAGACATTGAAGCCGAAGGAAGAATTCCAGATCCAGTGAGTTCATTTGTAGAGAGGCATAAAAGGCATAGAGAGGCTGGCACCGATGCAGTGCAGTAGCCTCTAGAGGCATTTTTTTATTCAGCTGGGGAAAGACGAGTTTCAATTCCAGAAGATGCTCTAGCTCCCAAACTTTGTGGAGGGACTAGAGTACATGAGATCTCCAAGACCCAAAAAGGGATTTGAGAAATTTCATCCTGTTTAAGAGATAATTAATTAAATAATCTTTTTAATTAAGGACCCTAAGTCTAACTTCGGAAAATTAAAAGATTAAAGATAATTAATTCAAACATGTGATGAAAATGACTTAAGTCACACGGATCAAGCTTTCTTTTAATCATAGTCGTCGAATCAAGATTAGATCACAGTCGTTGGTTTCCCAACGAGAAAGTATAAAGGAAAGGCTTGGGGTTAGTTGGAGAACACACACACAGTGGAAGATCATTGAGACTAAGTTGGAATTCTAGGCTGTGGTTTGCTAAGAATTTCCATAAGTGTTTCAGCTGCAGCGAGGGGTAGTACTTGCGAGAGGGATGATTTGATCCTAGGCCAAGAGTTAGCAAGAGGCATAGAATCAGCAGTCAAAGTAGTGCAGAGGGACCAGTAGCTACGCATCCCAGAGGGCTTCAAGTGCCACACAGGCCCAGAAAGTAGCGCAAGGGCAGCAAGAGGCCATCAGAGCTTACATAAGCCCATCCAGGGCGTCGTAATCCAGTCTGGGGTGATGCAGGCCCTTCCAGAACAGTGCAGGGGCAGTCACAACCTAGCAGAGCTGACGGGAGGGCTTCAGAGCAGAGCTGGGGTTTCTTGAGGCTGAAAAGCGTTGAGTTCTATAACTCTCGTTTGAGGGTGTGAATCAGTTAGTTTTTCTATCTCTGGAACAGAGATATTGTTGCAGACTTTGTATTTCTCTGTTGGGTTAACCAGTAAGGTGCCCAGATTTTATGTACTTAGAATCTACTTAATAATAAAAACCCTCCAGCAGCCAGAAGACCGGTTTTCCTGCATTGGTTTTTTCTGGGGATAGTTGTCTAGAAAATCTTGTGTGTCACTTTGTCTGTGTTCACGTATTCAGTTTAGATCTGTATCTGTGAAGACCGTTAACGTGTTTACTTCAATGTTAATGTTTAATACTCCAGATTAATAACTTGATTAAGTAGGAGAAGTATCAAAAGATTTAATAGTAGGGTTTATGCATAAGTAATATTCAAAAAATTTCACAGTAGGTAAATCCTTTTAGTGTATGAGGGCTCCCTCCTGTTGAATCCTCCCCCCATCTCTTCCGTTGTATCTCCTTGGTGCTACTTAGTTGAGGGAAAAGTTTTTTTTTTTTTGTATAACTTCAGTGGTGAGACAGTGTTCAATTCCCTGGTAGCAGTGAGTGAAAATGATGCTAGAATTACTGTAAAAAAATCTCTTCTTTTCTAGCCACTACAATCCTCAAAGAGACGTTTGTTGAGATTTTGTGTATTTGGGGTAACATCAGTTGTGCTCTAGGTCCCAAATTTTGAGGAATGACTAGAGTTCACCTGATCTACAAGACCCAGAAATGGATTTGGGAAATTTCATCTGGTTTAGGAGATAATAAATTAATTAATTATTTTAATGTTTTTCCTAAGTTAAAACTTAGGAAAATAAAATAATTAAAGTGAATTTAACTAAACATGTGATGAAATTGTCTTAAGTCACATGGATCAAGCTTTATTTTAATCTTAGCCATTGATTAAAGATTTAATCTTGGTCGTTGATTTGTCAATGAGAAAAGTATAAAGGAAAGGCTTGGAGTCATTTGTAAGACACACAGAGGTAGAGCACTGAAACTAACTTGAGATTCTAAGGCGAGGTTGCTAAGAATTCTCAAGTGTTTTAGTTGTAGAGAGGGGAATTTAGACCAAGGTGATGATCTAACCCCGGGGTATAGAATACACAAGAAGCAGAGAAGATCTCAGGAAAGATGGCGCAGAGGAAGGCAGCAGCAGGAGTAGCATATGGCAACAGCAGCAGACAGCAGCAGAAGGCAGCAGTAGCAGCGGCAGACGGCAGAAGCAGCAACAGCAGCAGATGGCAGCAACAGATGGCAGCAGCAGCAATAGCAAGGACAACATTGAGCATTTGGAGGCCTTCAGAGGCTAACAGAGTGTCTTTAGGGGGCAGATCTGGGGTTTCTAGGCCTAGACTTGGCTGAGTTCTGTAAATCCCGTTTGAGGGTGTGGATCAGTCAGTATTGTTGGTCTTAGATCAGCCAGGTGCTGCGGATATAGAGTTTTCTCTGTAGGGTTTTCCAGATCTGGAACCCAGAGTTGTGTATTCAGAAATATTCTTAATAATAGAGCCCTCCAGCAGCCAGAGACCGGTTTTCCCACATTGGGTTTTTTCGGGGACAGTTTGTCTATAAATAACTATGTCACTTTGTCTATGTGTGCATGTGCTTATTCTAGATTTGAATTGGTAGAGATCTATGATGCGTTTTGCTTTGATGTTAACTTGAATTTATTCAGTTGATAACTTTTATAAGTAGGAGAAGCTTAACCGGATTAACAGAAATAATTTCTGCATAAGAATTAAGATTGAGAAATTTCTACATGGTTTCAGAGCAATTGAAGATCTAGAAGGGTCACCAGCTAAAGAATCTGAAGGATCTAGTTGCAGAAAGAAGCTGGAAATGCAGCAGAAAAGCATATCTGAAGGGACAGCGCAGTTTTCAAGAAGAGATTCACGCACAGGGAAGGGTGATGTTGTCCAATGCTATGTCTTAGCAAGCCCACACAATTACTGCATAGAGGCAGCTCGAAACAGTGTTGGTTAGGTCTGAAGCCAGCTAGTGTGATTTAGATATGAATCTGTCAGATCCAGAAAAAGTCTGCAGAAAAGTTGCAGAAATTCAGAAGAGCTGGTTGGGTTAAATTTCTGAAGTTTTCAGATTTTTAACCTTAGCACAAGTGACAAAATTTGGGAAGAGATCAATTTCTTAGAGAGTTTCTTGCCAAAGGAAACTTGCATTTTGGTCAAAGGATCAAAGAAGAAGCTGAATCATAGTTTATTTGGTAGATCTCCAAGGACGGAAATCAAGTGTCAGAGGGAGCAGAGGGTTCCCAGTTCGAAAAGGACCCTAGATCCAAGATCTCTAGCATAGAGAAGAGGAGCTCCGACACATTCTGAGTAGATGGATCCTCATGGACTGCGTGATCAGGATAGGCTAGAGGGCCTCTCAAACTTTTCGGTATGGAAAACTAGGATCCTGATTGTCCTAGAGGCTTATGGTCTAAGATATCATGCAGAGCAGACCTTGGCCACACCGATAGATGCGTATCTCCTAAGGAAGCATAGAGAAGATGTTGGGCATGCCAAGAGGCTGATAATGGATAGTATCAAGGATCATATTGTGCCACACATAGCTAAGAAGTGGACAACTAATGAGATGTGGAAGGCTTTGACTTCCCTATATGAGGGAAAATCAGTCCAAAGAAATATGTTGTTGGAGGCTCAAATGAGGTCATTCATGATGACCAAGGGAGAAGACATCAAACAATTCCTCTTCAGATTGTAGTTAATCAGGGATCAACTGACTACAATGGGTGCAACCGTAGATGATGCAGTGATAGTCAGGACTGCCCTCCATGCAGTCACAAATGAGTAGGAAACCTTTGTCCAAAGTATCTTGGACAGAGTGGACCTCCCAGATTGGGACAGTTTGTGGTTGATCCTTGCGGCAAGAAGAACTACAAAGGTTCACCAAGAAGCAACACAACCCTGCGTTGAGCAAGGTTAAGAAGGAAGAGGAGGAAGATGCTGCCTTGGAATCAAAGAAGCAGCCGAAGAAGAAGAAGGATACCAGGGTAGCGAAATGGGACATTTTTTCAGCCATTGTCCAAAAAAGAAGAAGGATAAGGAAGCATCTTCTTCCAAAGCAGCGGTGGCAGATGATGGGTCAGCAGATGATGTAGCCATGAGTGCTCATGAACCACGGAAGTGGGGTGACATGGACATGTAGAGGAGCTACATGGAAGTAAGGTGGGATCCTTGAGCATCTCATCTCTTGGATCACAAGCGAGCTATGGCAGCCTTAAGACAGTAGTGGGACAAGTGGAGCTATGGGTGCATAGATCACAGATGAGGCAGAGGTAGAGGCAGATCTGGAGGCTGGGAGGAGCAGCGCAGAGCATAGCAGGAATAGCGTAGAAGCAGTAGCAGCACAGAGGCTGATGTGACTTCAACAACGCAGAGCAGTGTTACTTACATAGTGCAGAGTTGCGGTAGCATAGAGAGCTTCAGAGGGACAGTGCAGTGCAACAACAGCGTGATAGATTTCAACACAAGGAGCTGATGTGACTTCAATAGTGCAAAGGGAGTCTGATTACGCCGACAGAGTTGTAGTTGTGCATCGTTCTTTAGATGCCACCACAAATTTGTAGCTTATGGAGCTTTAGTGATGAAGATGCAGCCCATCTGACTTGTTTGTCAAATATTGGGCAGGAAATTCAGTTGTTTCTCTCAACAACTGAAGTTGCAGTGTAGTAGATCAGCAGTGGCGGTGCTATGAGTAGCACAGATGCAACATATTGAGAGGGAGCTGCAGTACAGTGGTTGCAGTGGCAGTGGCAGATTCATGGGCAGCAGTACAGAATGGCAACAGTAGTGCAGAGTTGAGTGGCAGGAGGCCAAGCTTCAGCAGCACAGAACCAATGCCCAAAATCATGTAATGCATAAGTGTGATTTATTGCTAGAGCACACCCTTGATGCTAAGAGGGAGTGTTGAGATTTTGTGTATTTGGGGTAGCATAAGTTGTGCTCTAGGTCCCAAATTTTTAGGAAGGACTAGAGTTCACCTGATCTACAAGACCCAGAAATGGATTTGGTAAATTTCATCTGGTTTAGGAGATATTAAATTAATTAATTATTTTAATGTATTTCCTAAGTTAAAACTTAGGAAAATAAAATAATTAAAGTGAATTTAATTAAACATGTGATGAAATTGTCTCAAGTCACACGGATCAAGCTTTCTTTTAGTCTTAGCCATTGATTAAAGATTTAATCTTGGCCATTGATTTCTCAATAAGAAAAGTATAAAGGAAAGGCTTGGGGTCATTTGTAAGACACAGAGGCAGAGCATTGAAGCTAAGTTGAGATTTTATGGCGGGGTTGCTAAGAATTCTCAAGTGTTTCAGTTGCAGAGAGGGGAATTTAGGCCAAGGTGATGATCTGATCCCGGGGTCTAGAATACACAAGAAGCAGAGAAGAGATCAGGAAATACAACGCAGAGAAGAATTCTACGGCAGCAGCAGTAGAAGGCAGCAGCAACAGCAGCAGACAGCAGCAGCAAGGACAACGCTAAGCATTTGGAGGCCTTCAGAGGCTGACACAGTGTCTTTCAAGGGAAGATCTGGGGTTTCTAGGCCTAGATCTAGCTGAGTTCTGTAAATCCCGTTTGAGGGTGTGGATCTGTTAGTATTGTTGGTCTTAGATCAGCCAGGTGCTGCAGATCTAGAGTTTTCTCTATAGGGTTTTCCAGATCTAGAACCTAGAGTTGTGTATTCAGAAATATTCTTAATAATAGAGCCCTCCAGCAGCCAGAGACCGGTTTTCCCACATTGGGTTTTTCCGGGGACAATTTGTCCAGAAATAACTGTGTCACTTTGTCTATGTGTGCATGTGCTTATTCTAGATCTAAATTGGTAGAGATCTGTATTGTGTTTTGCTTTGATGTTAACTTGAATTTATTCAGTTGATAACTTGTATAAGTAGGAGAAGCTTAACCGGATTAACAAAAATAATTTCTGCATAAGAATTAAGATTCAAAAATTTCTACAACCTTCTACTACACAATTATACTGCCACAGGCTATAAATTCTAAGTAGAATTTTCATGAAATTGGGTGTAAGGACGAGGGAGGTGGATGTCACTTACTTCTTGTCAAGTAGATATGGATGTGTATGATAGTTTGGATACTAATTCAAATCATTGTGGCCCCTTCTGACCCTCTAATTCCTTCTGTAGCAGACTCTCGGCCATCCTATGGCAATTACAAACCTGCTTGTAGCAGTTGCAGAATGGGGTTTGAAACTCTTTGGTGGCACACCAAAACTTGTCCTCTCTCTAACTACTTTTGAAATGAGAAAATGTGCAAGAGAAGTCGATCCTGAGTAGATAATATTCCATTTTTGAGTTGAAATCTTGGAGCGTAGTGGTGACATGGCATCTACACGGGTTTCGTCTTTTGGACCATTGTCCCCACTCTTTGTAATCATTCCTCCTTCCCTCATAATCATCACACCACTATTTGTGATACCAACTCACCTGATGTGACATCTCCATGTTGCATGAGTGACCAACACCAACTTTAGTTCTCTAGCCGAGGGTGGCCACATTAACTGGCCACCTCCAGGTTATTAAAACATCCATCCTCGACATTTACACATTTTAGTCATTTTACACATATGGAGGATGTGACAGTTTCCATACCTGAGCCTACCTGTGGATTGGATTGCTAGAGGTGGTTGCTTAAGGAGCTGAGCAATATCATTATCATAGGGAGTTGATCTTTTGCTTGTCGTCGTGCATGTCTTCAGAAATGGATTCCACCTTGACTAATGTTGTTCTTGTGTGTGTGCAGGTATTTCTCTCATGACTGGGCTGCATCTGCTGGTATAGTGATCCTCTACAGGTGATGATTTTCTTCCTGGGTGCAGGCATTTCTCCCTCGTGCTTCCTGTTAGTGGGGAGAAAAAAATATCAGAGTTCTCTTGATTTCATAGGTTTCTAAAAGAGGAGTTTCTTCCTGTAGTAGCTTTCTACTTCTCTCTTCTAGTACTCAATTTGCATGGTGGAGTTGAGGGGAGTGAGGACACATCA
The DNA here is from genome assembly GCA_034641835.2 of Pinus albicaulis. NCBI lineage: Eukaryota > Viridiplantae > Streptophyta > Pinopsida > Pinales > Pinaceae > Pinus > Pinus albicaulis. The sequence continues at coordinate 1,047,039,056 of CM076572.1, forward strand.
TGAAAATATGATTGGAGCCATGAAGGGGTAGTGTGAAGATTGGAAAATGGCGAACAATGATCTCTGTGTGTTTTCTTTTTTAGGTAGGACAAAGTGAGAAAAAGTGAACATTTATTACAATTTTAGGTGAAATGGAGCGAATGAGTGATGGATAGGTGGTGAATAAGTCATTGGAGGGCCTTATTATTCATTTATTCAAGGAATGATGGAATTTTGGGATGCTTTCCTCATTAGATCCTCCTCATGTAGTTGCACAGACTCCTCCTGTAGCATTACATGACCTTCCTGTAGCACTACAGTGAGGAGGTGTAATTTGACTTTTTGGTTGATTGGACGATGGAGAGATATGGTAATATGAGTGAGGGGCATGGAGATGAAATGGTATGGATGGATGGATGGAGTAGAGCTTGTAGGTGAGCTCCTGTATCATCACACAACCTGCAAACTGTACGTAATCCTGCAAAAGAAAAAAAATGTTAGCAGAGAGGTTGTGAGCTTGTGTTTTCTCCCTTCTTCATTGTTTTTCTCTTTTTTTCCTTCTATTTGAGGCAAGTAGGCTGCCTTTGTGGAGGTTTTCAACCTACATGCCTACTCTAGGCACATCTAAAGAGGTTTTCACCTAAGGATCTTTAGTTTTCTTCTCTTTTTTGTTTTTTGTTGTTGTGCTCCTAGGCTACCTTGGAGTTGGCCTCAGATGCCTCATAGAGGTTTTCAGCCAGCTTTTCATAGAGGTTAGCAGTGGCAGTGCTGTGGGAAGCATGATGTAGCAAATTAAGAGGGAGCTGCAGTACAGATGTCACAGTGTCAGTGGCAGTTGTTAGTGTCAATCTTTACATCCTATCACCAGTGATCAATGGGCTCTTATCATGTCTGAGCGATATCATTATCATAGGGAGTTGATCTTTTTCTTGTCCTCGTGCATGTCTTCAGAAATGGATTCCACCTTGACTAATGTTATTCTTGTATGTGTGTAGGTGTTTGTCTCATGACTGGGTTGCATCTGCTGGAATATTGATCCTCTACAGGTGATGATTTTCTTCCTGGGTGCAGACATTGCTTCCTGGGTTGCATCTGCTTCCTGTTGGTGGGGAGAAAAACATATCAGAGTACTCTTGATTTCATAGGTTTCTACACGAGGAGTTTCTTCCTGTAGCAGCTTTCTACTTCTCTCTTCTAGTACTCAATTTGCATGGTCGATTTGAGGGGAGTGAGGATACATCATGAAAATAGGATTGGAGCCATGAAGGGGTAGTGTGAAGATCGGAAAATGGCGAACAATGATCTATGTGTGTTTTTTTTAGGTAGGACAAAGTGAGAAAAAGTGAACATTTATTACAATTTTAGGTGAAATGGAGTGAATGAGTGATGGATGGGTGGTGAATAAGTCATTGGAGGGCCTTATTATTCATTTATTCAAGGAATGATGGCATTTTGGGATGCTTTCCTCATCAGATCCTCCTAATGTAGTTTCACAGACTCCTCCCGTAGCATTACATGACCTTCTTGTAGTACTACAGTGAGGAGGTGTAATTTGACTTTTTGGTTGATTGGAGGATGGAGAGAGATGGTAATATGAGTGAGGGGTATGGAGATGAGATGGTATGGATGGATGGATGTGTTAGAGCTTGTAGGTGAGCTCCTGTAGCATCACACAACCTCCCAACTGTACATAATCCTGCAAAAGAAAAAAAAGGTTAGCAGAGTGGTTGTGAGCTTGTGTTTTCTCCCTTCTTCATTTTTTTGCTCTTTTTTTCCTTATATTTGAGGCAAGTAGGCTGCCTCTGTGGAGGTTTTCAACCTACATGCCTGCCCTAGGCACATCGAAAGAGGTTGTCACCTAAGGATTTTTAGTTTTCTTCTCTTTTTTGTTTTTTTGGTTGTGCTCCCAGGCTACCTTAGAGAGGTTTTCAACCTTGGAGTTGGCCTCAGATGCCTCATAGAGGTTTTCATCCAGGTTTTCATAGAAGTTAGCACTGGTAGTGCTATGGGCAGCATGATGCAGCAAATTGAGAAGGAGTTTCAGTACAGATGTGGCAGTTTTAGTGGCAATTGTTAGTGTCAGTCTTTACATCCTGTCATCAGTGATCAATGGGCTCTTATCATGTCTTGTTAGGGTCCCATAATCAAATTTTTTTCATTTTACTAAGCCTGCAAGAAAAAAATTGGTCACTTGGCATTAGTTCTAGGACTATTTCCACTCTTTCCAAAATTTTAAATTATTGGTTCATGTCATCAAATAAGCTTAGTGTATCATTATTCAGAGATTGTAATCATCATTTTAGTCATCTCCATCATGATTCCATTCAGTTAAGAGTCTCCATTAGGTCATTAGGGTTTCAAGGTCACCAAACTGCCATTTCAAGCATAACATCGAGCAATTGGAGGAGTGGTAATAGGCAAGTATTTTCAATAAATTTTGATTTCAAATGTAATATACGTTTTTATATGTATTAATGTTTCTAAGGTTCAAAAGTTACAAAAGGGTCCTAAAGTTCAAAAGGCTAAAAGAAAATATGAATTGGTGAGGTGGGCCATCCTACCTCATTAATTACTATGACATCAAAAGCAAATAATAAAGGCCTATTGAGGAGCTCAATTAAACTCATTTTTTACTCTACATGTCTTTATATCCCCTTGACATCACTGTGCAATTTAAGAGAAGGCGAAATTTGTGAGAAAGGGAGCGTTTTTTCGGCATTTTAGAGAGTTGCGACCCTTCTGTGACCCATCTTCCGAGCGCGACCTTTCGCGACCCTTCTGCCGGACACGAATCTTTTGCGACCCTTTCGTGACCCTTCTGTGAAATTTATAGTGTTGCTGAAAGGAAGGATTTCTTCATGTTTTCAAGACAAATTTTCGATTTTGCTAGCTTTTAAAGATTGTTCAAAGACTCATAAGCTTCTACAAATGGTAAGTGCTCATCTAAACCATTTTTTCAAGCAATTTCATCAAGGATAAAGTGGTTTCTTTTTAGGGTTTTCTCCAGTAAATTTTTCAGCAGTTCTCATTCTCCATTGTTTTAGAGAAAGAAATCCTAGATTTTACTATCTTACACTACCACTTATCCTCCATGAAGCCCTAATTTGACATTTCCTATCATTCACTACTCATTCACCACTATTTCATCAAACCCTAATCTTCTACTACATTTTCATTGCAAGAAATGACAAACTCCTCACTTCCCCATATTCATCTCACGAAATAGACTTATTGTTTTAGCAATCATACTTCACCCTCCTTCCTCAAACCTTTGAGGAAACTCCCATATCATTATTACACTCAGCCTTGCTTTAAAATCACCGTATCCTTGTCATTTAAACTCTAAAATCCATCTTTTCCATCAAGATCATCTGGCTAGGGTGCTATCCTTCAAGAAATTTCATGGAGAGTGAAAAGAAAGTGCACAAAAGAGAACATCATTCAAGATTTAAGCCAAGCAGTCTGAGTGAAATAAATGCTTCTCCATTTGTTACAAAATGTTTTATAAATGCTGGTTGTATGCTTTTTTGTGAGATGATCACAGAGGTTGGCTCTTATGTTCCTTTGACTATCCTCTTTGCCCATAATTTTCACATAGACATAGTTGTCATAGCAGGTGTTGAGTTTAGTGTTTCAGCCAACAATATTTCTTCAACCACAAGTATTCCAAATCAGGGTGAAAACTAGTTCAAGGGCATGGAATTACAATTTAATCAATATAAAATGTTCCTAAAACCTAACATCAGAGATGATCCTGAGTATGTTTTTCCTTTTAGATTTCTCCTTAACAAGTATGCCCCTTTATTGAAGCTCATTATGAAATATTTTACGTGTGAAGGGAGATTTTCCAGATTATACAGTGTTAATTTTGGGCAACTAGGTCCAAACTCCATGTTGCACTGCTCATATGATGATGATCATATTTTTTTTGGATTCCTCTTTCAGAGAGGCGCAATATTGATCTAAGGATCATCTTGTTTGGATGAGCAGAACATATATTTTGATTTTATTTTTCACACATGTACAAGCTTGGCCAGACTTGTAATGTAGGCTCACAAGCCTAATAAATGTGTCACGCACCCTCACTGATGGATATAAATTGGAGAGACTTGGAGGTGATTTTCTCATCAACTCATCACACATTCTCTCATTGTGATCTGATTGGTTCGATAGCCTTTGGAGGCCTCTTTCCTTCACATGTGCAAAACTGAAGATGCTGAAAATATGCGGATCTGTTTAGGGCTATTTTGATGAGCATTGACCAACATTGACCATGGTCAACCCTTGACCGTTTGACCTCCAATCTTGGCTGAAATTCCGATTTTTGTAAGCCGTACAGCTGGGCACATAAATCAAGGAAAAAGGAGTAGTTTGAACGAAGCCCTAATCTGCAGCGTTGACTTTCTGTTGACTGTCTTGCATTGACTTTTGGTTGACCAACATTGACTTGTGACGAGCTGTCTTTGAGGGTTTTGTGTGTGACACTTGGAGGTATAGCTAATCTAAGAAATACTTTGTTGGCTGATGCATCCTATTGACTGTCGTAATGCACAATATCCTATATCTTTGCTGGACAAGAAGAATTGTAATGTAATATTCCGGATAGGAAATAAACAGCAATACAAAGCAACATAAACAAAACTATAGCTAATAGAGAGACACCATGAAAAGCACTGCAACCATTTCAGGAAAATTGAGCCATTTTATTATAAATCGAGAAATAGAGAATGAGTACAAGAAGGTGATCAGAATGATAGCACCTTGGCTTCCTCAAGGCAAGCTAGAAATAATGCTCAAACCCTGCTATGAATGGCTTCTTTCCCTTTGGACCGTGTAACTCCTTGAGCTGATGTTGTTGCTAGAAAATGTTGATTCCGGCTGGAATAGAGCTGCTCTTTGGGGTTTTTCCCCTACTGAAACTCCTTCTATGAACTCCTCTCCAAAAACCCAGGAAGAAATCCCAGAAAGGCTGACCCCAGAATCTGACCCCCTTTGGAAAATTACGCACTCCTAGTGAGTACGTTGGCCTTTGAACTGAATGACTGGAAATGCTGGCCTCTCACTCCTCCAAAAGATTATTTGTGAAGGGTTGATCCCATCACACTTCTCTCGGACTCAAACTCTTGATCTTCCTTCACTCCCGAAGCTGCCCTCCTCCAAGACTATGTAATCTCTGAGAGTGACTGCACTGCCTTAGTGACTGTGTATCTCCTGGCTGAAAGGCTCTTCATTCTTTGCTCTGAAAATCGATGGTGAAGATCCTCACCGGAGCGGGCACTCGAAGTCCCCCGAGGCTGAGGTTGGGATCTCTGCTCAAAGACACCCGTGTGCTGAACAACACTTGCAGACTTAGCTAAACAATGTAAGCGTGCTCAATATTTGTTAGATAGAATTATAAAGATGCATAATAGAATGAATGAGAAGCTAGCCTCTCCCTCTTTTTATTCTTGAGACCATAACTCTCCCTTGGGCCCTATTGTGTTGCGTTGTTCCTCCTTTCCACGTTGCCCTGCCTACTCTGCATTGTCCTAGCCCATGTTTCCTTTGCGTTGCCCTTCTCCCTGCATTGTCACTTTATCCCCCTGGGCCCCATGCTGAAATTAGAATATTGGCTAAGTGACTTTAGGGAGTTTATTTCTCCTAAGTTGGGCTATGGGTCCCAGCACCCTTTTATTCATGGATGAACATTAGAAAAGCAAAATCTGAGCAAAAATTAATATTTCCAATTAGTTGTTGCTAATTGGGAATATTACAGTCCTCCCTGCTAAAATGTTTCTTGTCCTCAAGCAACTGCAAATATGGGTGCTGTAGAATCTTCTCACTCTCCCAAGTGGCATCCTCATCCGGAAGATTCTTCCATCTCACCAAATACTCCTTGATTGTCCTGCTTCGTAGTTGTCTCTCCTGGGTGTCTAAAATTGCTTCTAGCTATAACACCAAGTGCCCCTCATAATCTATGGGGGGAAGATCCTCTATTGCAGTCACCTGCTACCCCAATGCCTTCTTTAGGCATGACACATGGAAAATGTTATGTATCCAACTTCCTGCCGGTAGCTCCAATTCATAAGCAACCTCTCCTACCCAACGGATCACCTTGTAAGGCCCATAGAAGCGGGGTTTGAGCTTCTCGGCCCCCTTCTACTTTAGCGTAAACTGATGGTAAGGCTGAAGTCGGAGGTAGACCAAGTCACCTACCTCAAACTGTCTCTCTACCCGCCCTCTACTTGCATACAGCTTCTGTTGGTTCTGCGCTATGGCTAAGTTTTCCTTAAGAGCCTAGAGTATATCTTGGCTCTCTTAGATCCAGTATTTGGCCTTGGGGGGCTTTCTAGCTCCAAACATAACATCAGCAAAATTCAGAGCATGATATCCATACAAAGCATAAAATGGAGACATACCGATAGACATGTGGAAAGTGGTGTTGTAGCAGTATTCTCCCAAGTGAAGCCAACGTTGCCATGCCTTTTGCTACCCCATAACATAGTTCCGCAAGTAGCCTTCCAGCCACTTGTTCACTATCTTCGTCTGCCCATCCGTCTAAGGGTGATAGCTGGTACTAGGAGTTAGCTCAGTACCCACCAAACGAAAGAGCTCCTGCCAAAAGTCACCCATGAAACGACTGTCCCTGTCACTAACTATGGTCTTAGGAAGACCATGTAATTTGAAAACATCTCGGAAGAAAAGCTCGACCACCTGTCCAGCTGTGTACCGTACCGATATGGCGAAGAAATGGGCATACTTTGTTAGTCGATCAACAACGACAAAGATGCAATCCTTGCCCTGCACCGTGGGCAACCTAGTAATGAAATCCATAGAAATGATTTCCCACTTTCCTTCCAGAATGGGAAGCAGCTATAGCAATTCGGTTGGGTGGCTCATCTCCCCCTTGTTCATCTAACCTACCTCGCATTCCCTGACATGCCTGAGTATGTCCTCCTTGAGGCCTCTCCAAGAGAACCTCTCCTTGATGGCCCTGTAGGTCTTTGTGAATCCCTGATGGCCTGATAGAGGAGAATCGTGGGATTCATGCAATATCTTCTCCTTGAGATGATAATTCCTATTCAAGAAGATCTTATCTCTGTAATAGATGACCTCATCCATCACCTTGTACCTGTCATTTGAAATCTGTCCATCCAGCACCTCATAAGCAAAGTGGTCCTTGGAGTACTCCACCAACAGTTGAGCCCTCCAGTCTGCATCTAGGCTCATCAAGGACAACGTTGTTGGTTTCCGTGACAAAGCATCCACCACTACATTGTTCTTCCCTCTGACATAATCAATGTCAAAGTCATAGGCCTGGATCTTACTGACCCACTTCCACTGCCTCTCCTGCAATTGCTTCTGCTCAAGGAAAAACTGGAGGCTGTTGTGATCAGTCCTCACCCGAAACCTGTTTCCTACCAGATACTGTCGAAACTTGGCCAATGCATGCATAATGGCCAACATCTCCTTGTTGTATATTGAATACAACCTCTCATGCGGCAATATATTCCTGCTCTCGAAAGCTATAGGGTGGCCCCCCTGCATCAATACTGTGCCTACTCCCTCCCCTGAAGCACCACATTCCAGGATGAAAAGTTGCATGAAGTCCGGCAAAGCCAACACTGGACAACTGCTCATCACCTCCTTGAGCCTGTCAAAGGCCCTCTATGCAGTATCAGTCTAGCCAAATTCCCCCTTCTTGGTGAGATCTTTGAGGGGTGCAGCAAGTTGGGAAAACCCTTTGACAAACTTCTAGTAGTAGGTGCAGATGCCTACAAATCCCCTGAATTCTGTCACATTCTTCGATTCCGGCCAATCTCGAATGGCATGAATCTTCTCCTTATGGACTCTCACTCCATCCACACCAATGATATGTCTCAAGTAGAGCATCTCTGTCAACCCAAAATTGCACTTGGAGAGCTTAGCATAGAAATATTGCTCCTCCAAAATACGCAGTACAGCCTCAATGTGCTGCAAATGCTCCTCCTAAGTGCGGATGTATATAAGGATGTCATCAAATAACACCAGCACAAACTTCCTCAACTGACCACAGAAGATGTGGTTCATGCAATACTGGAAAGTGGTCGGTGCATTTGTTAGCCCAAAGGGCATCACCATGAACTCAAAGTGGCCATAATGGCACCTGAATGCAGTCTTAGGGACATCTTGATCTCTCACCTTGATCTGATGGTACCCCAAACTCAGATCGATCTTGGAGAAGAACTTCAATCCTCTCACCTCATTCATCAACTCATCAATCCTCGGGATGGGGTATCGGTTATTCATGGTCTTTTTGTTGAGTGCCCTGTAGTTGATGCACATCCACAATGTGCCATCCTTCTTCTTTACCATAACAATAGAATTTAGCAAACAGGCTAGTACCAAGCCAGATGTGTCCCAGTGCTAAGAACATATGGATAGCTCTCTCAATATCATCCATGTAGGCCTTGGGGTGCCTATAGGGGGTGGTGATCACTGTCTGGATCCCTAATCTAACTCAATGGTATGCTCAAACCCCTGGTCCGGTGGCTGCCCCGGTGGTATGTCCCCAAAAACCGTGGAGTACCTGTCTAATATCTACTGCACATCGAGGTGTACTAACTGCCCTGTGGCTCTTGCCTCTAAAATACACAATTCTACTGCCTACTCTATGTCTCCCTTCCGGAAGTCTGCCTCCATCCAGTGTGCTAAGATTGTCTGCAGAGGATATTTGTGCATGCCTCTGATCATCACATGCTTTCCACTCTTCTTGTCTGTCCACTCCATCTCCAGTGTGTCCCAGTCTGTGGTGACCTTACCCTGCGTAATCAGCCACTGCACTCCCAATACCACATTGGTATCTGGGATTTCAACCACAAAGAAGTGGTCTGTCATCGTGTACATCCCCATGTTCACTGCCAATGCTAGGACATACCTCATACACTGCATGGTTCTGGCACCCAGTACCAACACTGAGAATCCATCAAAACTATCCGTTGGTATGCCCCTCCTCTCTACTAGTTGGGCATCAATGAAGTTATGAGTGGCCCCAATGTCTACCAGAACTAAAACACGATTTTCTTGCATGGTGCCTCGGACACACAATGTCAAATGCTTCAGAACTCCTCGCAGAGATGCAAGGACTCCTCATGTGGGTGCAAACGCTGCCCCTCCTGCTCCTGGGGGAGGTGGTGGTGGATGAACTCCTCTCTGTGCTACAGTGTTGGCCTCTCCCTCTATCTCCTCATAGGCATCTTATTTCCCTCACTGTCAGAGAAGACCTTGATGTAATGTGCCTTCCCTGCGGCACATCGATGACTCGGTGCCCATGGCTCCTGGCATGTGAAGCATAGCTTCCTCCATCTCAAGTCTCTTCAAGTATCATCGTCCAAAGGCCCTCGGCCCTGGTTCCTCTTCAGTGGTGGAAATCTCATGTCTTTCCCCTTTGGATGAAATACTGATCTCTGGAGGAAAGGAGCTCTAGTCCTGGGCAAAGCATCCTGCAAATATCTCGTCCTCCTGACTGCATCCTGAAGTGTAGCAGGCCTAGTGGACCTAACTAACCCACGCAGAGGTTCTGCCAACCCATCAATAAACATGTAGGTCCTCCTAGCTACTAACAAGTCTGACACCATCACTAAAAGTCTGAAGAACTCAGAAATGTAAGTTTCTGCTTTCCCAGTTTGTTTGATCTTGGTCAGCTTGACAAAATGCTCTTCCGGATCCTTCCAGTCAGACCCCTCCACCAATCTCTGGGTAAACTCTGCATATGTTGTCACTGCTAAGTGACCTAGCATGGCCATCCCATGAAACCACCGGTCATGGGCTTCCCCCTCAATGTGCAGCGCTACCACATTGATGGCCTCCACCTCTACCATTTGTTTAGCTGAAAGTAAATGTCCAACGTTTCTACCCAAGATTTTGCTGAAAATTTAGATGACCCGTCATAAGTTGGCAAGAAAAATATGCCTATGGTACGTTGCAGCTCACCTCGCTGTGTGTACCCACCTCCCTCTGTTCTAGTTGCGGGGTCTGTTGTTGTTCTTTAACTGGAAGAAATAGTGGAAAGAGAGAGCTTCACAAAACTCTCACCCATATTATTGATACTCTGCTACATAGTCCTCGTAATGAGCTGTCTCCGGCTCCTAGGGTCCTCTCGTTCCTGTCCCTACAATCAATAATGTGGGCATAATGGAACATGGGGGAGTGCATAGCACCATCTACTGCGTTGTGTTCTGCTACTGCATGTGATGGGAAGTGTCGGACCCTTCTCCAATGTGAAATCCCCTTGGGGTCTCACGCTGCCTATTCTCCCCAGCAATCTTCTACCCCATCTCCTCTATTTTTATGGAGAGATCCTGTACAGATTTCAAGAGGAGATTTCCGAATTCCTTCTCATCATCTACTTCTTCTGCCATGGGTACTTCCTCTGTGTCCTCTACTAGAACGTAGTCCCCCTCACCAAATGTGGACTCGAGCCTCCACTCTCTGCTCCTGTACCACTGCTTTTGGTATGTGATGTATTACTTGTCTCTGAATGTCATAGACTGATCTGCTCCACAGGCTAAGCCAAGTCTATGACCTCTGATACCATTGTAATATTTCGGATAGGAAATAAACAACAATACAAAGCAACATAAACAAAATTACAGCTAATAGAGAGACACCATGAAAAACACTACAACCATTTCAAGAAAACTGAGCCATTTTATTATAAATCCAAAAATAGAGAATGAGTACAAGAAGGTGATCAGAATGATAACACCTTGGCTTGCTCAAGGCAAGCTAGAAATAATGCTCAAACCCTGTTATGAATCGTTTCTTTCCCTCTCGACTGCGTAACTCCTTGAGCTGCTGCTGCTGCTAGAAAATGTTGGTTCTGGTTGGAATGGAGCTTCTCTTTGGGGCTATTCTCCTGCTCATAAAATTATGAAACTTCGGCTATGAACTCCTCTCCAAAAACCCGAAAAATCCCAGGAAGGAATCCTTGAAAGGCTGACCCCAGAATCTGACCCCCTTGGGAAAATTATGCACTCTTGGTAAGTACGCTGGCCTTTCACGCAGAAAATGAAAATCAACACTTGATTTTAAATTTATTTAATGAGATTTAACTTGAGGTAATCATGGAAAATGTCTCCACCAATGTAGAGTTCCGTACCACTTGTACGCTGCCCCTTCAACAACATCTACACACAACAATTTTTCCTCTACGCTGGAAGCTCCTACACGCAGTTTGTTGGCAGCATTGGGTCAAATTAATAGAGTTGGCAGCCAGGGATATCTACGTTGATCTGTGGAGATGACACACACAGTTAGTCACAGGAACAATGCACATTTAAGTGAAGATACCTATAGCAGATTGGCAGCCACTTGAAAATTCGTTTTTGCTTTGAGATCTTCTCCAGTTTTGTATAAATTGAACCTTGGGCTCTCATTGTAATCATCATAACTAGCTATTGTGCTTGCGAAAGTGTTGTTGCCTTGTACACTTTCAGAATATCAATAAAAAGACTTTGGGGGTCCATTCATGGGTGTTCTTCCTTTGCAGCATGGTGCATTTGGAGCTATTGGTATAATCTTTTCTATGCTTTGAGTTATTTCATTTTCCATGTATTCTTGTGAATTTTCTAGTGCAAAACTATCTTGTATTAGCATTTGATTTGAAAGTAAGCCCTAGAGGTTGAAAGTTCTAGTTTATTTTCAAATAAATTTCTAGAAGTTTCAATTCATTGTTTGCTTACCTAAATCTACATGGACTAATTTGTGACTTGAGTATTGTAGAAGAATTCTTTTTGGATCAAGCATGAGGAGAAGTCTTCAGGAGACCAACCCGCTATTGAAGCACCTTCAAAGGAACTCTCATTTGTTATTTGGATTTTCATTGTTTTTCTTACAAAAAAGCGTTTTGTAGGGATTTGTTTGGACATAGTTTGTATGAATGCAATCATTTAAAAAAAAATTACTTTTCATTGTGTGTTAGTGGATCATATTTTGCTATTTAAAGAGCTTAATCATGGCTAGACAAAGAGGAGAGTTTACTCATCCTCTTTGGCTTAGCCCTTTGTAGATTATTGTGCAATATTTTGTGATTTTCTTTGTCTAACACTTGGTTGGTTTTTTGTAGACTTCTTTTTCTAACTTGTTTTCTTGTAGCAACTTGTGGGATTCACCTTCAAGAAACTACTAACAAATTGTTGCAGGACCTTTGAGCTTTAATGTCAAAATGAGGAGGGCTCTCTCTTTTTCCTTTAGTTGTGGGCAGTTAAGGAGCTTCCTTGAGGAAGGAGTTCCTTTTGTGGCTTCTTCCCTCTCTCTTGGCCGTGAGCATTGAGGAGGCTTAACATCTCTTCTTCACTTGTAAAAATATGATTTCTATTGAGCCTTTATATTGCAGAAATTTTTCATCAAGGATAAGTCTAAGACTTCAAGTTTCATTTGTAAAGGTTTTCCTTGAGCTTATAGGAGGCTTCATAGTCTCTTACTTCTGACAACTAATAAAATTTCTAATTTTGGGAGCGTGGGTTTTACCCATTGGCATCTCAATCTCTCCATTTCTGGAGAGGACTTGTGGTGTGATTTGTTGATCTCTTTAAATTGCATGCATCTCATTTAATTGGTAAATTAACATAGCCCTGCATTTCATTCATTTCACTAACTATTCACTTTGATTTGGTACAAGTTTTAAGAGCATTTACTTTCATAGCAAATTCAGATTTTTTTTTTATGCAAGCATCTTTACTTGAGTTTATTTAGCTTGAAATCATACTTCAAATTTGTCTATGCTTCACCATTGAGCACACTCTACAATATTAAGTTTGATGCATCAAGTAAAACGACATTTTATTTCATGACAAGCAAATATATTTCAAGTTGAAGTTGAATTTTCATTTTCATACTAATTTACTTTTAGATCTTACATGCCCCAAGCATCACTAAAATTTACCTCCAACTTAAGTTGGTTGAATAGATGGTTTAGGGACCCTCTACCTCTATGGACTCCTCACTATGAGATACAAATATTTGGGCGAGGTTGAGGTCTGAGGATTAGAGTTCAATTGTAACCTTGCTTTAGAACTAATTAATAAAATAAACCAAGAGCACTATCTCATCACATTTACTTGCAAATTTCCCAAATTTTTTGCTATCTTGATGGTTTAAAAATTCACATGCAAATATTATCTCAAGAAGCACTTTGGATGCAAGCATTTTAATTCCTTAAATTTTGCAACAAGTTTAATTCTATGGTACTTGGAAATTTGTTTACTTTTGCAACTTCATTGCATGTTGTCATTTTAATGATCATTATGCTTATGGATGATTGATATATCTTGTTTCATTGGCAAATACCCTTATTTGGTGTTGCAAATTTAATTGCATGTTGGTATCTTGGTCTAACATTTGAGTTTTTCTATAATCTCATTTACATTCTCCAAAGTAGAACACTAATTGTTTCCTTTTGAGCAAGATAGTTTCTCATGCTTTGATTCATAAATTTATTTATCTTGAGAGCATTTCTAATATCTTGTGCTAACAACCTTTTTTTTCCATTTCAGGATTACTGTGTTCTCATCTCTTTGAGCATTTCTTTTACTTTTGAGCACGTTATTTGTAAAGGCACTGGTTAAATGGTTTGTCATTATTTCAAAGTTGTTCATAAATGCTCCTGAATCTTCAAAAGTAATCCAATTTCACTCTAATATTCTCCTAGAAACTCAAATATTTAACTTAGTTTTCCATTTAGGGACCAGCCCCCATAGCTAACCTAGGAGATAGCTTAAATGGAGAGAGTTGGGATTAGTGCGACATCCCCTTCTATGAATTCCTTTCCACCAACCACACCTTGTGGGGTTAAAGCCTTTTCCCGCTAACTTTAGGTAGGTGTAGGCGGCAAACGATAACAGGTCTAAAAGATTTATTTTGAATAGCATTGAAACTCTTTCAAGGATATATGTAGTAGAGAAATTGCTGTTGCACAAACTCGCAGACCTAGTTTGTAGGCTAAAGCTAAGGGGCACAAAAAAAATTTGGGACAAAGGCCCACTGTCACCACAGCCTATGTCTCCTTCTCTTCTCGTATTTTCACCGACGAGAGGAGTCCCAACAACCCTCATCTTTGATTCATGTTTCTATACTAGGGCTTGAAGTGAGGCAAGGATAGCTCATTCAATGGAAAGGCTCAAATGAGGTGTGAGCTTTGGGAGAAGCTAGAATGGGTTTCAATGAAAAACCCCTTGGAAGAAAGACTATATTAGACCTAGGGTTGGAGTATGTGGTGGGATATGTGTTCATCCAAGGTCAATACAGTCAAGAGAAAATGTTTTGAATGATATGCCTCAAAGTTGGAAACCTTCAATAAATCCCCAAGTCAAAAGCAACTTCAAGGGTTCCCACTTGAAAAGATGTCTAGGGCATCATTTATCTCGAGATTCAACCGTGATAATTGTGTGAAATTTGGAGAGCTAGAGGAAACATCAGCGCAGAAGCCTGTCCAATTGGTTTTGCAAGAGCTCACTCCTAAACAATTTCATACTAAGCCCTAGAGAGGCTACCCTTCCTTGAAAGGACGAAGAAATAGGAGGAAAGATATTGTGAGGAGAAATGATTCTTCGATGAAGATATGATCACCCAGGATCCCAGGACCCAAACCCAGTGCCTTTCCAATTGGGAGAAATGGAGTAAAAAATTACTTTGATTTAAGAACTTCGCTCTATCAAGGAAACGTATGCAACTTCACTAGCTCGAAAGGAGGCAGCTACATAGCTACAATAGATATTTATACTTTGTTGACAATTATTGATGGAATTTCAAGGATGAAATATGCAATTTTAGCCTCTAGTAATATTCATTCGGATTATCTCTGAGTAATGCATGCAATACATCCAACAATCCCAGTGTTCTCATAAATTCACATTAAATTAGGGCACGTTCAAGATCATGACATGATATTCCATACATTAGACATGTAACAATGTATAGCAATAAAAGTGACAAGATAATGAGAATATATCCATCCATCAACATTGGAAAGAGAAGCTCCAAGACAAGATAGTGAAATTTCCACACAACAAAATGCATCCAAAATGTCCAATTTCGTCCAACAATTGCAGGTCCGAATTATTTTTACGAGAGAAGTCGAAATCCCAATGATGATGTGATACAAATGAGACTCTCCTTTATTTATATGAGCTTTTACAAGTTCAAATTAGCATAATTAGTCTAATTATCCCCCTAATAATATTTAAATGTGCAAATAACATCTATTTTGGTGACAAGCCCACCAAATAGCTCAATAAGTGAAAAATAAGCCATCCAAAGCTAGTTGAAATGATAGAATAATGGTCAAGAGGGTCGTTGGTGTTGGAAAGTGTAACTAGGTTTGGTCTTCATAATAACTAGTAATTATGAATTTATGTAATGAAGAATACAAAGATAATAAAATGTATTTTGTAAATGCTTGACTCATGGGTTTCATGAGCAAGGGAGTTTTGTTTTTATTATAGGTCAAAGACTTCTTCTTGATGTCTTTAGGGTTTTGTCATATTGTCATAAATGTATAATTTAGAGTCATGTATATGAAGTAACGTTACACTTGTAAAGACAAAATATTGATGTAATTTATATGTTCCAAGACCTCATCAAATATGTTCCTTGAAGTTGGCCTAAAATATGCTTTCCCCTTCAATGGCCGAGAATAGAAGGAAGTACACATATCAATGTCGAGTCTTCATCCTAAACTTCTCCAAAAACTTCGGAGCAACTTCGGAGTTTATATATAATTTATTATATGACTCCAGCCCAAAGTGTGGCTATAACATGGTCATTTTCCTACCAAGGCTCGCCCCCCTCTATTTTATTAGGGATGTTCCTTGAAGTTGGCCTAGAATATGCTAGAATATGAATTTATTTAATGAAGAATATGGAAGGGTGGCATCGGGTGGATGTGCACTTAGTTCCCTGGGTTGATGGTTAGTAAGCCTAATGGCACCTATAGAGGCTAGAAGCTTTAGTCCATCTTAGTCTCACTTGGATAGATTACCCTTGTTAAGAATCTAGTCCATGGAATTGAGGTGCCTAAACTATTGAGCAACCAATGGATAGAGTTCCGTGGTCAGGAATTTAGTCCACGACATTTAAGTGTCTAACAATTCTTCATAGTTCATAGAGTTGAGATCTAACTTGTACTATTGAGTTATGAATACCTCCCTAGTTAAGAGGGAGTGTTGAAGAATGTAACTAGGTTCGGTCTTCATAAATTGTACTTGAGTTAATACTTATTGTACTTGTCAAAAGAATAAAGAAAATAATTTTATGTTATTATTAAATGACTTATTAAAGCATGGATTTCATGCTTGGGTCATATTTATTTTAGGTCAAATTCCCTATTGTGGACTTCTAGGTTTTATTCTGAGTCTATAGGATTATTGCAAATTTAAATTTATCCATATTGGGCTTTTGAATCATGCAAATAATTCAGTGTTGAGTAAAATATGATTTATGAAGCCTCCACACCAAGTCGGCCTTAAGGTGATAAGTCGGCCTCAAGCCCGGGAATTCGAGCTCATCTCAAGCCTATATATATAGTGGAATCGAACTCACTTGGAACCATCTCACTGCAACACAGAAATTCGGTTTTGTAGTTGCAACAAGGAAAAATTGTGAATTGGAGCAGAAGGAATTTCTGGATTCGGTTTTGGGCATGCTTATAGAGTTGAAGAAATTGAAATTTTGGTGCTATTCTCTCTGCATTTCGAGCTATAGTTTGCGAGATCGAAGTTCTCAAAGTTTTACTACATCAGGTGCTTCCAAGGTGTTCCTATCAAGAGAGGAGGAAGTCGAAGTTTGTTTTGTTGAATATTGTTGCTTGGAGAAGTTGTATTGGACCTAAATCAAAGTCTTTGAAGCTAGATCGAAGTCTCTACCTCAATATCGAAATCTCAAAAAGCAAGGTCGAAGTTCCAGGTCATCATAGTGTTGCTATTGTTATTTTTGCTGCCAGATTCAGGAAGGATCACATGGAAGGTTGACTTGGTGTGGAGGAAGTCCAAGTCAAGGTCTAGAGTCTCAAGAATCACTATTGAAGTTACTAATTGGGTTTTCCCCAAGGGTGGGGTTTTGCACTGGCTATTGGTCTACATCTGGTGTCCTTTATCTACATGTACTTACTTTGATATTTTCTTGATGAACTAATAAGAAAGATGAGAAGAACTAAAGAAGATCACAAGTAAATAATCAAGAGCAAGAGGATCTTTCTTCCTTTATTATTCTCTAACAAATGGCCCAACTGAAGATAATACAATTACAACGTACCCTAGATCTGATCCAAAAATTCTATGGGGTGGTTCTGGCAGTCGATCAAAACCTTCGCCAAATGTGTTTTGTAAAAATCAAATATGGGTGCCCGAGGTCCAAGCTCTCTTGATCGATTGTCAAGGAACTCTCTAAGGTTACCTTCCTTTGTTTACCGCACTTCAGATGGGGATTTTTCTTGAACAAGAGTTAATGTATCCCAGATGATCAAGCCCCAGATTTTTTCTTAGTCTCCTTAGTTGAACTAGATCCTCCATGTTGCATTTCTACACTTTCCTCAGACCCAAAACACTAAAATTGAAGTCCTCCACTCACCATTGTGATGTCTCTCTCAACGTCTTGTGCTTTTGTATGGTGCATTTCTCCTCTCCTTAGTTTGGATTTTATGATCATCAAGCCCTATATTTGTTCTCGATCTCCTTAGTTGAACTAGATCCTCCATGTTGCATTTCTACACTTTCCTCAGACCCAAAACACTAAAATTGAAGTCCTCCACTCACCACTGTGATGTCTCTCTCAGCGTCTTGTGCTTTTGTATGGTGCATTTCTCCTCTCCTTGGTCTAGCTTTTATGATTTTACATGGATCTAAAGGTCGAGCCCTAATCTCCAAAGTGCCCTAATCTCCAAAGTGATTGACGACTGAGATTAATCTCACCACATTTGATGTCAACGATTGAAATTAGATCTCTCATAATCACTAAAATAAATACTTTACTTTTCCTAAATTCCTTTCACTTAATAGCCAACATAATTAATTATGTGATTTTCCTAGTTTATATTTAAGCTATGTCAACTCAACTACTTGCTCACACTTGAGAAAGTGTTCTAAGAAGACTTTGGAGCAAGTGTTCTAAGAAGACTTTCAACAAATTTTCCAACTTTTCCATGCATAGATAATTAGGCCTATGCAGAAATACATAGTCCTTTGAGAAAGTAATCATCTAGTCCATGGTCCATTGGATGTTCAGTGCAAGGCCAAAAATTGGAACACACTGCTCGAAACGTTCCCGTCGTACGCTTTAGAGTCTGTCCCTCAGTGTGGTCAGTACTAAATATTGTCGGGCAGCAAAGCTTACACATGTTCACTTATTGTGATGGTTCACTAGGGCCTCTTTCCTCCTCCCTTTACTGCTCACTCGTGAATCAAGGCCTGCCGGACCTCCCCTACAAAGGCAGAGAGAGAAATACCTGCCCAAGCCAACATAATTAATTATGTGATTTTCCTAAGTTATATTTAAGTTGTTTCAACTCAACTACTTGCTCACACTTAAGCAGGTGTTCTAAGAAGACTTTGGACAACTTTTCCAATTTTTCCATGCATAGAAAATTAGGCCTATGTAGAAATACCTGCCCAAACCAACATAATTAGTTATGTGATTTTCCTAAGTTACATTTAAGTTGTGTCAACTCAACTACTTGCTCACACTTAAGCAAGTGTTCTAAGAAGACTTTGGATAAATTTTCCAATTTTTCCATGCATAGACAATTAGGCCTATGCAGAAATACCTGCCCAACCTACAAACATCAACACCAATATGACTCAATAAGAATCACAAATTTTATGGCTCTGTTTTGATATTTTGTTGGGAAGAAAGTATTTTTGTTGATTGGTTTATAAGTGTATGGTACCAACTATTTCCAAAGACAAACTTTGGTTGATTTGTTGTTTATAATTGTTGGTATTAAGCAACATTCCAGCCAAACTCTAAATCTATCCAAACACCAACAAACAAAATGTCTACCATACTTAAATTTGCATGCCTAGGCACAGTTCCTTCATAAATTAAAGGTCACATGTTTTTGTTGTTTTAAGTGATAATGTTGTGTATGAATCTAGAATGTGGCCTTTATTGTAGAATCATTTAGTTGATGATAAAATTGTAGGGTTCAAGCAAACATATGAAGCACTTCAGTTTCTAAAAATGCAGGACTATTAACCAGCCCTACAAGGAATGAAAAGTCGCAAAACTACACCAATTGGAGACAGATCCAATACTAAGGGAAAATCACATGTATAGAACATTTAAATAATTCTGAAAAATAAGTTCTTGGTCCAAATTCTAAAATAGACATTAAAGATATAGCTGCCATTTTTGACAAAAAAAATTTGTATAGTTTTGGAGCAGTGAAAGTCTTGCCTACCTATTTGTATATCAATTTCTAAACAACACTCGATATATATGTGAGGGTGTAGACAAATCCAATCCTAGAGGAAAAAGCTCATATATAACACATTTAAATAATTTTGAAAAAGAAGTTCTTGGTCCAAATTCTGAAATAGACATTAAAGATATAGTTGCCATTGTGACAAATTTTGTTGTATAGTTTTGGAGCATTGAAATTCTTGCCTACCTTTTTGTATATCAATTCCTAAACAACTCTCAATATATGTGTGTGTGTGGAGGGGGGTGGCGATGGGGGGGCATGAAGAGGTTGTGTTGAAAGCGTGTCCTTTGTGTGTGGGGGTGGGGGTGGGGGCAGCATGAAGAGGTTGCATTGAAAGTGTGATCACTGGAAGGACAAAGCCTTGATGTTACAAAATGTGAAGACTTGATGCTTGTGAGGTAAGATAAGCACCATTGTGAAGGCAGTTGACATCTCACCTTCGTGAATCCATTGTAAAAGGGTACAAATTGCATTTATATTCAAATTTGAATTTTCATGTGGAAGTTGTATGGGATTAAATATGGAAAGGGGCCTTTTGCTCATGTTTTTCATAGATAATCATCAATTGTAATGTAAAAAAAGGTCCATCTAACATCCTTGAAGAAAAGGACACTCCAAAACAAAGGGAAGGATTGTTGGTTTTTTCCAAAATGTGATGAAATCTATGTTGACTCAAGGATAATGGAGATAAGGACTTTATTGAACTTGAAGGAGACACAAATGGACACCACCATAAAGATAGTGTGGAAGAGAAAATTGGCACAAATTTGAGGCAAGGACAGTCCCATAATCCTTTTGAATATTTTGGTTATAATGTAGATGAGGCTGATCAAAAGCGGATTTTGAATCAAAACATTATGGAACAACTTTATGAAAATGAAGATAACAAGGATCTTGATGGAGATGAAACATCCTTAGAGCAAGATGCCTCGGCTCCCCATGAAGACCTAATGATGAAGAGAATAGATAAGTTTGACCTATATATAGATATTTTCATGTATCACTAGAAGATAAGAGCTGACATAACCTAGAAATTGCATTAATATCTTTGCACATACCGACCTTAAAATTCTGGTTTAAAGCACAAGTAGATATTGGGCAGACCTGAATGATCTAGGGATGAATCCAATAGATTAAATTATGATTAGATATGAGAAAACTGGAGAGACAACTTGAACTTTTGATTATACCAGCCTATATGTCTACATGTAAAGAAGATCAGAAAATCACTTGTCCACTTTGGATGATGTTTGATGAATCCACTTGTTGATTTGTGGAGGACCAAAACATCCACCTTGGAGTTTAGACATGGCTTGTTGATATATATATATATATATGCTTGAAGTCACAAGAAGTTGATTGTTTCACAACGAGGGTTTGTGTATCAACTTTGGAAGCCCCACCTACCCTGTTGGAGAAGAAATCTGGAGTTAGGGTGTTCATATTTGAAATATATTTTGGTCCACATGCTCACATGAGGGGAGATTTGGAGTTCTGCTTGTTTAGACGTGTCACTGGACATCATGAGAAGGCTAATTAATCAATTTGGAGGTCCACATGACCAACCATGGAGGGCATTTTGGCTTTGGATCTGCCTGACATATGGAGGATGGATGTTGCACTAAAAGGCCATGTACCCTTCTTTTATGGAGATTGATACCCTTTTAAGGTCATCTACCCCCGAAATTTGTACAAGTGGCGTGAATGCCCCTTAATTTTTTGTAATTTAGATTAATTAATGGTGATAATGGCATTTTTTCCCCTCCTTAGGCCAAATTAGGGGCTTTAACCTAAAAATTAATATTCCAATGTAAAGAAAGGTAAGTGCCACCTCTATAAATAGAGGTCACTTCCTCTCATTTTCTCATAGGGTTGGATAAGGTAGAAATCCCTTAGAAAATATGAAATTTTCTCTTAATTCTTAATTTTGGATATGGAGGAATACGTAGAGCAACCCCCTAGGGGATTTCTGTTGATTTGGATGGTTATCTTTTCTCAATGGATATTAGCATATCATAATGACAAATATTATTAGATCTTGATGGAAGGTCTTGATGATATGGATAGACTTCTTTTCATATATTAGTATTGGTGAACTTTGATGATAAGATGTATTCAATGAGTTACCTTCTTCCAATATTGTTTATTGATGATGGATAAGGGTTATTAAATATTCATTATGGTTTTGCTAATATTTATATCTCTTTATTCTCCTCTAACAAGGTTGTTCATTATGCTCTAATGAGGTAAACTCCGTCCCTTATTTATCCTTGAAAATTGTAAGGCGCTTAGCCCATGCCTCTAGGATACATGAGTTAGTTTGCCCTAGTGCTTGAGGCTAAATCTTCTCCAAGAATCCTCTTTGGATCTCTCATCAAGCTCTTTTGAGATGACCTAAGCTAAGCTTACAACCTTATCTCATCTTTGAAAATGAAGCACGCTAGGGTTAGACATCTAAGGGACACAAGTTAATCTTCCTGGGTTCTTTGAACCTGTTACCCACCACCAATGGGTGATATCAATAAGAGAAAAAAATTGTCCTAAATGGTTTTTAATCAGCATCCAGCAGCCCCTTGCAGCTACTATATAGCTCGATGTGCCACTATCTCCTCCACCTGAGCCAGCCATATGCTCCATCGCCCATCTGTTATGATCGTATGTTTGAAGGTGGGCCTTCCAACCCCGAAGTTATGGCTTTTCATTATGTACTTCAGTATTTTTGTTTAATTATCATGGACACTTGTGGCATGGATTAGTGGGGGGATTTGACGAAAAGAGTGTGATTTGTTTGTACTCTTGTTTCCTATGTCCAATTTGATGGTTAACCTTGTATCTTAGTCTCGTGGGGATCTCCTTTATTGGGTAATATCTTTAGGAGTGGCACTACATTGGAAATTCTGATTTTGTGGGATCTCCTTTATTGGGTACTAGATTTAGGAGTGGCACTACATGGGAAATTCCAATTTTGGTTGCGTGGTCCTGCTTCTCGACACCATATACATCACTTCCCTCCGCTCATGATAACCCCATTCACCATATTCCCATTCCGGTCCACATTTTTCCATTAGGTCCACAAGGACTTAGCATCCCCCTCCTCTTGTCCACATCTTGGGTCGGACCTGGAAAGATACCCTAGAGGTTGATGCAGCTAAAAATAATAGAAAAGCATACTTTTGCCACTCTCAACAGAAAACGTACCACAAAATGCAAAATATGGCAAGGACATACAAATTTAGCACGTGAGAAAAATCCAACATGAGCGCTAACCCTATCATTATGGCCATCACCTTAGTTCCTAGGGCCCCTCATATCCACCCCCTTCATCATTAAGGAACCCATGATTGTCCCAACCCATAGTGGGCGATGAAATTCCCAACCTTGAGGGGGTTATTCCATATTATATCTCACAAATCATGCTCTCATACCCTGGAACTCCGAGCAGTTATAAACGAAGAATCCATAAAAGGAAAATGGTATATGAAATGTGGAAAAACAAAGGTTAGGGTAACTCAAGTACCATGATTTCTCCCTCCTGCATCCATACACCCAAGAATAGGCTTCCCTTATTATAACTACCTTTGTACTGTGGCATGTGGCTTGGAGCTTTCCCCTGATGTCCCACCCCATTCCATCATTACATCACATGTCGCCTGCCATTTGATGGATGTACCATGGACATGTCACTCCCTTAGAGGTTGAAACCACCTAATAAGGTCCTTGTTTAACCTTCTTCTTGAACTTGGAGACACTTGTATGATCTAAAGCCCATTATGGAAGAGCATGCCACTATGAAGTGTCCACTTGGATCGATGATTTGTAAGCTCATTTATTCAATTGCACTAATGTTTGGTTATAACAAAAGGTGAGGAGATGCATTGGATATTATAAAGGATTGTAGGTGGGCCTTCATCTTGGGTTTGGTCTCCCTATACGGGGTTTAATCCCTCTAGAGGGTCATATTATCAATAGTAGGGTAAGCATTGAGAGTCATGGGCCTCCACCATAGCAGAGAGCATATTTCCACTTCATGGGATCCTTCAGTTCCACTCATTGTTTGCTTGGGTCCCACCTATTAGACAATGATGATGCACCTGGAACACCTTTCCCAACCAGCTACAATCATGCACCACACACTTGGCAGCTGATCCAAGGCCCAAATGAGGATGTGTCTCGCAATGGGAGACAATGGGAGGGCTTGCATCATTCTTCTAGCCCTTACAAGTGGGATACAGGTAATTTCGATCCATTTGGAGACCCATGAGGATGTATTGTGCCCCCATAGCCACTTGGGGGCACCATCATTTTCTTGGATATCACGAGACCACTCCCTTTATCACTATGTTTGGAGCTCATTCAGTCATCTTGGCACACATTGGACTCCACTAGGCCTCTTCAATGGCCCTTCAACCTATTTTATCTATCATTTTGTCCTCTTGGGAGGCTTATTTTGTATTATGAAGCTATCTTGGGGGGCTTGTCACCAATTAATGTTATTTTTGCACATTATTTTATTAGTTGGGGCATTATTGTGAAAATTTCTTAAACTTAAGAAACCTTACTGTTAAATCTTGATTTACTTCTCCTACTTACATAAGTTTTAATCTGAATATTCAAAATTAACATCGAATTAAATACAGTTAACAGTTTAGACATACAGATCAAATACTAAATAACATGCTCATAGACAAAGTGACACACAAGGATTTTATGGAAAAATGTCCCCGGAAAAACCCAATGCAGGAAAATCGGTGCTACTAGCTTCTGGAGGGTTTTTATTATTATGCATATTCTAAGTACAACAATCCTAGGCACCAAAAATGGTTAACCCGACAGAGAAATATAAATGGCAGCAATACCTCTATCCCAGAGATAGAAAAATATGGCTGATTCACACCCTCAAACGAAATTTACAAAACTTAGCCTCTTTCTGGCCTATGGAAACCCTAGCGTTGCTCTGAAGCCCTCTACGTCAGCCTCACTAGCCTGCATCAGTCTCTACACTGCTCAGGAAGGGCATGAATCACCCTAGAAGGGGTTACGTTGCCCCTGCGTCAGCCTTGCTTGGCTCCTGCTCCCTCTGTGCTGCCCCTGTTGAGATCTTGGCTAGACTGCGTAGCTGCTACCTCTGCGATGCTCTAGAATGCTCCTTCTCTGCCCTTGTTGTACTCTTGGCCTGGGATCAAACCATATCGCTTTCCAATATTTCCCCTCATTATAACTGAAACACTTCTAAAATTCTTAGCAAACCACACCCTATAATCTCAGCTTAGCTTCAGTGCTCTGCCAGTGTGTGTGTCCTCTCCAACTGACCCCAAGCCCTTCTCTTATACTTTTCTTGTTGGGAAACCAACGGCCGTGATCTAATCTCTAATCTACAGCTAAGATTAGAAGCTGCTTGATCCACGCCACTTAAGTCATTCTCATCACATGTTTAATTTAATTCACTTTAATCTCTTAATTTTCCTAAGTTAGACTTAGGGTCCTTAATTAAAAAGATTAATTATTTGAATAAAACTTAAACCTGATGGAATTCTTCTAAACGCTTTATGGGTCTTGGAGATATCATGTACTCTAGCTCCTCCACAAATTTTGGGAGCTAGAGCACATCTGATGCTACCCCAACACCGCAAAATATCAACAATTATTAGGCCTAATTAGGAAAATCGAACCCCTTAGGGAGGATATATATTGATGTGATTATCATTTCATTTGATCATCACTTAGATTTGGATTGGTATCTCTTCTTGAAAATTTTGCATTGGCTATTGAGGATGAATGCATTTTGAGGTTTGAATTGATGGTATTCTACTTTGGAGCTTCTTTCTTGCAAATATAATGGATGGATATACTTTTTGTGCCATGTAAGTTTCTCTATTATGCGAAATTTTCTTTTTTTGTTTGATGTATGAAATACTACATCAAGATGTTTCTTGTGCTCTAAACTTATGCGAAAATCTTGAATCACCAAGTAGGCGTGATCTATTGCATGTGTTATCCATTTGGCATGAAAATTGAATGTTCCTAGGGGTTATCATTGAAGATTCAACCTTGAAACTCCATTATTTTGACAAATCAAAGTATAAATCCTTGTTTTCACTAGGTAGTTGCTTCACTATGGCATGCGAAGCTACAATTAGGCTCCTTGATAGAGAAAAATGCCTAAATTTCAATCGCATCCTTGACTCCATTCTCCTAATAGGTTAGGCATTGGTCTAGTCCTAGGTGATCACCAAAATGATGATTTTTCTCACCTCCTTTTCTCTTTTCTAAGCCCTAACCCTACTAATACTCCTAGGGCATCACACAAAATCCATTATAGCCATCCAAAATTGATGAAATTTGGTCTAGGATTATAATGATATGTCCTTGAGAGGTCCTCCAATTTTCAAGTCATTCCGACAGTTGGATATTCAGTTTTGCAAAGCCCTAGTTCGAAGACCATTTCTCCCTGGGTTTCCTTTGATTATTGGCTTCATTAAGGATCATTACATTGAAAATTAAAGTCAAATATCATCTATTTGATCCTTTTCTTCTCCCTCACTTGGTCTAGACCCTTTGTTTGAAGCTTCAATCCGAACCCTTAACCTCCTTTGGGTCCACTAGAACTTCTTTGTGGTCCTGCAACCTTGTCACTCCAATTTCACAAGGATTGCTTGGAAACGCAACCTTGTTACTCCAATTTCACAAGGATTTCTTGGAAACCCTATTCTTCTAGGATTCCTTGTTCTAGCGCACTTCACATCAAGAAATACTCCACAACCCTAGGTATAGGTCTCCTTCTAGCCCTTCTTGGAGAGGAATTCATCTTGCTTCTAAAAATCTATCCCTACCATTAGAGTCTCTCTTTTGAATAGGTCCTTGGAATCACTACCTTCACACCATTGATATAATTCTCCTATTGATTTCACTAATACTAGGACTCCTCCCATCGGTGAAATTTTGTAAAGAGTAGGGAGCTTTAGCTGAGGTGGCAGTGGGTTATTGCTCCATTGTTTCCACTTGACCTAATAGTTTCTCTATAGGAACCCCTCCTAGGACCCATGCTAGTTTGAGTGGTAACATAACCCATATCCATATTCTTTTTCTCCAATTGTGTTTCTCCTATGACCCCAAAAATATATTGGGAAGCCATGGTATTGAACTTCTATCCAAGATCACTCGATAATCCCTTGATTATGTGTTTGGGTATCTACCTTCGAAACCAAAACATACATACCCAACCTTAGCAATCCTACCCTAGGGAAAAACCCTCTTGAGATAGAGGAGAGTTGGCCAAAAGCGACAATGGCCCCATCTCAGGTGCAATGGGTTCTCGATAAGTGTAATATTTTTTTGTAGCAAATCTCGTGTGTAAGGGCTCCAAATTAGAGGCTATACTATTATTAAATTTAGAAAATTGGACCTTTTGTTTTGTAGACTCAAAAGGAAGATGAAAATATTGTTAACTTATAGGTTACTCCAAAACTGTTTATACCATGTTTCGGGTGCTTAATGAGATTTTGGAGTGTTGAATGGTCAAATATGGAGTGACACAAGGGAGATGGTCCATGATGGATGTGCACA
This sequence comes from Pinus albicaulis, assembly GCA_034641835.2. Taxonomy (NCBI): domain Eukaryota; kingdom Viridiplantae; phylum Streptophyta; class Pinopsida; order Pinales; family Pinaceae; genus Pinus; species Pinus albicaulis. The sequence goes on from CM076572.1 coordinate 1,047,066,033, forward strand.
TCGCGAATAGATTTCTCAATGGTTGCTTGACCTTGATTGAGTGTTTGTTTAGCATTATTTCTTCCCTAGGGTGTGTAAGTTCTCTTGACAACTTAGGCGACATCCTTCATGATGGCCTCATGGAGAGGTTTGCTTGCCTGGAGAACACCCTATTTAGAAGTTTTGTGCATCTTGGAAGAGGAATTAAGGACTAGATACCATAGGGTAGCTGAGATTCTTTGATGGAGGCTTGGAGTTGGCTCAAGGTTGCCAAAGTCAAGTGGACCCAAAGGAGTACATGGTGTAAGAAGAGCAATGGAATCAATGTGGGATTATGATGGATAAATGTAGACACGCCATTTGTAGCTACACCATATTTTTTCCCTTATTATGCACATCACCTTGGAGCATCACATAAGTACCCTTGGAGTGAAATGCTTCATTTGTGTTGGCCTACATGTGTTTATTGCAGGTTGCTTATAAGGGCTTAGGGTCACATTGTATGGTTAGCCTCCCTTACCTCTCATATATATATAGAGAGAGAGAAAGAAGACAATTCTTTCAGTGTTTTCATCATCATAATATTATCATTATACTTGTCTTCTTGGAGTGGTTAACTTGGGTTGACAACAAAACCCTTGGACAAGTTGTACGTGAGAGAAATAATCTTTGTTGTAAATTTACTTACTCTCTCACAACCTTAGATTGTGAAGGGGAAGAATTTTGATTAGGAAAATGACAGAACCCCAAAGCCACAAATCACCTTAAAACAAAATAATTAAGAGCATCCAAGACCACCTCATCCTACTCATTGACAATTCTTTCAGCATTCTCATCATCATACTCTTCTCATTATACTTGTCTTCTTGGAGTGGTTAACTTGGGTTGACAACAAAACCCTTGGACAAGTTGTACGCGGGAGAAATAATCTTTGTTGGAAATTTACTTTCTCACAACCTTATATTGTGAAAGGGCACAATTTTGATTAGGAAAATGACAGAACCCCAAATCCACAAATCACCTTCAAACAAAATAATTAGGAGCATCCAAGACCACCTCATCCTACTCATTGAAAATTCTTTCAGCATTCTCATCATCATACTCTTCTCATTATACTTGTCTTTTTGGAGTGGTTAACTTGGGTTGACAACAAAACCATTGGATAAGTTGTACATGGGAGAAATAATCTTTGTTGGAAATTTACTTACTCTCTCACAACCTTAGATTGTGAAGGGGCACAATTTTGATTAGGAAAATGACATAACCCCAAATCCACAAATCACCTTCAAACAAAATAATTAAGAGCATCCAAGACCACCTCATCCTACTCATTTTGATGCAATTTCAAATATTTCTCCACCTAAAGAACAATATGAAAAGCCACCTTTTCTAGAAAGACTAAATTAGCCCAAACTTTAGCCTCAACCTGAAATTAAGCCACAAATCACCTTCAAACAAAATAATTAAGAGCATCCAAAACCATCTCATCCTACTCATTTTGATGCAATTTCAAATATTTCTCCACCTGAAGAACAATATGAAAACTCACCTTTTCTAAAAAGACTAAATTAGCCCAAACTTTAGCCTCAACCTGAAATTGATGTCTTAGGAGAATGAAAAAACCTTTGTGTCAAATCTTTTTGTTTCAAGCTATCACGAATGTGCCCATTTATAGTAAGACCATATGTGAATTGCCAAGAAGAAAGAAGCAAAATCCTAAAATCATCCAAAGTGGTAGGTCAACTTCCTAACCTTATGCTAGGAAATATTTCTACCCCCTATGTACTTTGATCTAGGTAGACCTGTTGTAGATGTTTGTGTAGGGAATACGCTCATCCCAAAGTAAATTTATATTTATTTGGGAGGAGCCATCAATGTCATGACTAAAGTCATCAGGGAGAATTTAAACCTTCAAAGGATGGTAAGGCAAACCCCCATTGTTCTTCAAATGGTTCACATATCTGTGATTAAGCAAGAAGGGATCTTAGTGATTCTTGAGAATACCCAACATATTTTATAGTGCTATAGTGTTGCATACTAAAATGGGCTTAGTGTTAATCCTATGATATTGGGAAGACCTTGGTTGGTTATTGGCCCATATTGGTTGTGGATCATGAGATATTACAATCTACCATGGCAACTCAATTCAAAATATTAACTTGTATTCCCTTTCCCAACCTTTCCTTAATTATGAGAAACCATTGTGAATCCACCAACACAATATAGAGAAATTTTCATAAGATTTTGTTCATCCAATTCTCACCATACGTAGGACCTTAAATTTGAAGGAACCCAATGAAGACACAATGATTAAAAACTTACTGCAAAATATGTATCCTTCCGATGTCCAAATTAGAGAACATAGTGAACAAATTAATGAGGAAGAGTTGAAGACATAAAATCCAATGAGAACTATAATGCCTTATTCTGATATAGCAAGCTCTATCAACACTTCCATCTTTCGTAATTACGTATATGACTACATTATGGAAAAGATCCTTAAACCATCTACCATTGTTGTAGAATTCAACCATGGCAGGACTCTTAACATAAATAAGAAACTATAGCCCAACCAAAAGTCAAAGCTAATTAATTTGTTGCAGGCTCACAATTATGTTTTTGTTAATTTTCCTTGAACCTAGCACCTGACAGTAAATCTCAAACAAACCCTTACACAATTTATTAATTTATGCACAGCTAGGTTCATAATGAAATATGCACCGCAAACACATAAAGAAATAATCATTACGCATTGGACACACGATATAACTTGGAAAACCCACAAAGGGGAAAAACCAACAAACTTGGTCTATTAAGAACTTTGGCTCTTAGACCAAGGATAATGCCCATTAGAGGAAATATAAAAATAGTTTGAGCAGCCTCCCTATCCCTAATTTCCTCTTGCTCCCTTTCCTCAGGCCCCTGCCCAACTTGCACATTTGAGTGAAATCCCTCCACTCAAACTACGTACAAGGTGCCATCACCTCTTCCTCAAATCTCCTTTTATAACTCATCAATGACTAAAAACCCTAACCATAGATCTCAATGGCCAAGATTAAATCTTTCCATCTCAAGATTAATGGTCGTGACTTAATCTTTGACTGATATCACTTAAATCACTTAAGTGACTCAACTTTATAAAGTCACATTTAATCATTAAGTAAAAAAGTTACTTTATAAAATCACTTTACAAATTTTATCATCTTGAGAAGAAATATTCCACATATTAAGACACCAAGCAAATGTGGAATTCCTTTTGAGCTACATAATCTAACACTCCCTCTTAGCGAGGAAGGAACTTCCATAAAGCAAATCCAAATCCAAGCTCACCACATCCACTACAGTTGCTCCCTTTGACACAGAAGCCTGTCCCGCTACCTGACATGGAACCTGACCTAAGAACCATGCTCCTAGAAGCCTCTTGCTCCTTAGCATTCTGCACGGCCATCTCAAACCATGACTTCCTTGAGGTTGTTGACTCTCTCTCTGAGCTTGAGTACCATATCAATTCTCGGCCTTCGCACTCTAGGTTCCACACTTGGATCCAATCATTGACCATCTTGGTCTAGCTATCTCAACCCTCTACTATGCCCATTGCCTGCTGACCAAAACGTCCATCCATTGCCCAGACCTTACCTCACAACACTTGCTGAGGCTGCCCGAAGCCTTTACTTGCTCCCTAGGAGCCTTGTGTGTTGCTCAAAGCCTCTTACTCCCTAACCAAACACTTCAAAAGTTTAACAGTAATTTTCTATTCCAAACGACCCTCTACTCAGTGATATAATCTCAGCAACTAGACCCACGAACACTTGTAGATGGTTGTGACCATTCGATCAACGTGACTCCTTCCAATTATGGTGTCTAGTTCCTCTCTTAGGAATTGTCACCACTCTGATATCCACCCACAATCTCCCATGGCTCTCTGTGTCTGAGCTCAACACAATGTCCTACACTCTGGCAGACAGCTGCCACTAAACCCCCACATGTGTCCTTTCTCCACGGCCTTGGCTATGCCCTTGTCTGACACTAGTCAGTCCAGTTGTTGGCTACACTAGTCGTGATACCTCTGTCAACGATTAAGAGTTGTGGGTTGGCACTATTCACTATGTCATCCAGCTTTTCCACCCTCCCAATAGTGTTGTTGGCTCCTCGATCTTATTGTTCGCTCGCAATTTTACTATTATGCGCATTTGTGCTTTCTTACGACTATGTGTTCATTAATTCGTGCACTTTCCCTTTGTCACGACTGCAGCATGTCCCTTGTCACTAGACTTTGTACAACCCCAAGTCCGTTGACTCCTCATGATGCAGTCCTTGTTTGTTTCCCAACACTAGTCTAACCTCCATTTGCCTTCGTGGGTCCCTAACTAGGCACCTGCACACATCGACGGCTATGATATGTTGTTCACAAATATTTGCGACATTATGTAGCGGATCCCTCTGTGGATTCATCCTTGGTCGACCTCAGCACTGGCAACTCGATAGCATTTCGATTCGGTAGTTGTGCTCTGGGCTATCATTTACGGTCAGCGACTGCAATCTCAATGCACGACTAAACCTTGCACATCTCCTCGCATGATGGTTGCCTATGCCAAACCTTCGCCCAGTATCCTCTAAGACATCTTGGTCTCCTTCGCATGACTTGGCAGTTCGTTGACCTAGTTGTTGGTGGGCTCTAGCCTGTCAGGCACACCCTCGGTTGTTCTGCTTTTCTAATTTTTCTTCTGTCGGCAACAACAACTCTCTCTTACATCTGACGACTTCACTTAGCGACCATGCCCTCACAAATCACAAACTAGCAATCACATGGCTCAAATCAATTGTCTCTATGAAAAATCTTACCGCTCTGATACCATGTTAAGTTTCCTTGAACCCAGCACCTGGTTGTAAATCTCAAACAAAACCTTACATGATTTATTAATTTATGCACGATTATGTTTATAATGAAAGATGCACAGTGGAAACACATGGAAATAATCATTACACATTGGACACACGATATACCTAGAAAACCCACAAAGGGGAAAAACCAACAAGCTTATTCTATTAAGAACTTCTTGGGCTCTTGTGCCATGTATAATGGCCCAGTAGAGGAAAGATGCAAACAGTTTGAGCAGCCTTGTTGCTACTCCCTAACTACCCCTTGATCCCTTTCCTCAGGCCCTTGCTCGACCTGCACAGTGGAATCCCTCCACTCAAAATATGTACAAGGTGTCTTCACCTCTTCCTCAAATCTCCTTTTATAACTCATTAATGACTAAAAACCCTAACCATAGATCTCAATAGCCAAGATTAAATATTTCCATCTCAAGATGAATGGTTGTGACCCAATATCTCATTGAGATAACTTAAATCACTTAAACGACGCAACTTTATAAAGTCACTTTTAATCATTAAATACAAAAGGTACTTTTATAAACTCACTTTATAAAGTTAATCATCTAGAGAAGCAATCTTCCACATAATAAGACACCAAGCGAATGTGAAAGTCCTTATCTCATTGAGATAACTTAAATCACTTAAATGACGCAACTTTATAAAGTCACTTTTAATCATTAAATACAAAAGGTACTTTTATAAAATCACTTTATAAAGTTTATAATCTAGAGAAGCAACCTTCCACATACTAAGACACCAAGCCAATGTGAAAGTCCTTGTGAGCTACACAATCTAACATTTTTCACTTGGGATTATCAAGATATGTAGGGTGTTAATCCTACTATCTATAAGCACCATACCTACACCCAAGAGGGTTATCTTCCTATCCACCAAATGAAAAGAAGAATGAACCCAACACTCAAGGACATAGTCAAAGAAGAGATGCAAAGAGATGTAAAAATTGTTGAGTGTTGGCTTTGTTACCTACCATTTTGTAAGTGATATCCCTAGAGAAAAATTTTCTCCACGATGGTCCTCAGCCAACAACCTCCAACTATTTCATTGTGCCATTTCTCTGCCACCTGAGCCAGCCATGTGGTCCCTCACCCATCTGTCATGATCACATGTTTGAAGGTGGGCCTCCCAAACCTAAAGGTATGCCTTGTCATTTGTGGAAAGAGTGGACTAGGCATGTGCTCTTGTCCCCTAGGTCTCTTTTGGATGTTAACCTTGAATATTACTCTCGTGGAATCCCTTTTCTTGACCTTTAGGCTTTAGGAATGGTACTACATAGGAAACCTTGATTTTGGCTGCGTGGTCTCGCCCCCCGATCCACATATATCACTCCCCTTCCACTCATTATAACCCCATTCATCACTCCTCCCACCTGGGTCCACATTCCTCCACTGGGTCCATAAAGGGTCAACCACCCCTTCTCCTTTGCCCACACCTTAGGTAAGGCCTGGAACGATTCCCAGAGGTTGATGCAGCTAAAAAGAAAAGAAAAATCATAATTGGCCACATTCAACAGGAAATTGTACCACAATGCAAAAGATGGTCGGGACAAAAAACATATAGCACGTGGGAAAAAGCCAATACATGAGCTCTACCCCCTTCCATGGCCATCACCCTAGTTCCCATAGGCCCTAGATGAGCCTCCTCTACCACAAAATGCAAAATATGGTCAGGACAAAAACATTTAGCACGTGGGAAAAAGCCAATACATGAGCTTTACCCCCTTCCATGGCCATCACCCTAATTCCTATAGGTCCTGGATGAGCCTCCTCTATCATTTAGGAATCCATGACTATCCCAACCCCTAGTGGGTGATGAATTGCCCCACCTTAAATGGGGTATCCACTGCTATACTATACACATCATGCTCTCACCCCCTGGAGCCCCAAGAAATTAATCAAAGAAAAATCATAAAGGGAAATAGGCATATGAATAAAGGTAGGGGTAACTCATGTACAATGATTGCTACCTCCTACACATTATTTACCCAAGTGTGGGCTTCCCTTTTATTATTTGTCCTTGTACCATGGCATGTGACCCAGGATTTCCCCTTCATCCCCTGCTTCATTCCATCACTTTATCACGTGTCACCACCATTTGAATGATGTACCATGGATATACGACCCCGTTTAGAATCAGAAACCACTTAATAGGGTGCTTGGTTAACCTCCCTTGGAACTTGGAGACATTATCACATGCCAAACCCCTCTATGGAAGGGCATTTCATTATGAAGTTCCCACTTGTTTTCCATGGTTTTGTAAACTCTTTTACTTGATTTTTCTAATGAATTGATATTTTGGAAGGCAAGTGAACGCATTGGATCTTATGCAAGATTGCAGATGGTCTCCATCTTGGGTTTGGTCTCCCTATACGGGGTCCTAACCCTCCAGAGGGCTACATTGGCATATGTAAGGTGTGTGTAGAGAGCCATGGACCTACACAGTAGCAGACAATATTTCATGGATCTCCAAAGTCATTCAGATATTTCTCATGCTTCACCTATTGGACAAGGAAGATGCACCTAGTTCAACATGCCCAGTCGGCTCCACAGTTACATCAAAATGGATCCAAGACCTATATTATGATGTGGCCTCACTTATACCATCATCCTAGCCCTTTCAGATGGTCTACAAGCATCTTCGATTTGTTTGGATACCCATGAGGACACTTGTGTGCCCCCACATCCATTTGGGAGCACCAAGAGTTTATTACTTGAGAACAAGGGGCCAACCCCTTGTCCACTACTTTTGGGAGTCCTATTTCACATTATGGCACCTGTGGACTTCATTAGGCCTCCTCTAAGGCCCAACGACACATGTTATTGATCATTCGGCCCTCTTGAGAGGCTTACTCTGTTATTGAGCTAGTTTGGTGGGCTTGTCACCAAAAGGTCGTTATTATACACATTATTTTATTTTAGAGGCTATGTTAGGCCAAAATTAGCTAAATCGAATTCATTAGACATTGTATAAATTTATGATGAGTTGATTCAGTCTCTCATTGTCACTTGGATTAGATCATGATTCTCTTGTGAGATTTTTGCTATTCTCTTTAGAGGATGAAATTGGATGGAAAGATGAATTTTGATGTTTGGATCTCTTCATTTTTGTCTCAGAGCTTATATGTTGCATGTGATGATGATTGGATATAATTTTTCTCACATGTAAGTTCTATTTTAATGTCTTTTTATCATTTTCTTATGTCACATGCATGTTGTTGGGGAATTTCGCTATACTAGGCTGAAATTTGTTGCTTTTCTTGTGTGAAATGGTGGAAATTTGTCTTTCTATAGCATTGCATCATGTCATGGGCCATGTCTGAATAATTGAATATTCCTAGAGATATTTTTAATCTTGATAAGTCATAAAATATTGCACATCAAAGTATAAAGACCTTGAATCAATAATTGCCATGCAAAATTGTTCTAAAGGCCTCCTTTATTAAGTGAAACCATCTCAAACATTGGAATCTTCTTGACTTCATTTCTCCCAAAGAATTAGGCACCGGTCCTCCATAGGTGATCACCTTAAAGCATATTTTTCTCACTTTTCTCTCTTTCTTTTTAGGTCTAGCCTACATAGGTCACCTAGGGCATCAATTATCTCGCAATCTAACCATCCAAACACTTCGATTTTTTGTCCACAACTGTGCTAAAGTCTGCTCTAGAGGCCTCGGAATTTGAAGCGAATTCAACCTTGGGTTCTCGAGATATTAGAATCCCTAGCTCAAGGACCATTTCTTGCCCTAGGTTTCCCTTGGCTAGTGACCTCATTGAGATCATTGTATTAATATTGTTGTAAATTTCTCCTTTGATCTCCTTCTCCTCCTCAATTAGGTCAAGCATATCCTTGATCGATCAACTCCACCCCATTGACCTAATTGTGGGTCCTCTTGGTCTCGTGTGGTCTCGCGACCTCTTAGATATAGCTTCACAAAGACCACTTGGAATCCAAGTTTCCATAGATTTTTTGAACTAGGCCCCTCCATCACAAGTCTTATTTGCAAGCCCTAGCCCTTGAAATTCCCGTGGCCCTTCTTAGAGATCCTTACACCTTTATTTTCAAGCAAGCAAACCACGATTTGAGTCTCTCTTGTGAATAGGCCTTTAGGAATCACTCGTGCTCCCTTTATTGAATCATTTATCTAGTGATTTCCTTCATACAGGGTCTCCTCCCATCAGTGAAAGCCCATAAAGAGTAGGGAGCAAAGTCCATAAAGAGTAGGGAGCTTTAGCTGGGGTGACAGTGAGCTATTGATCCATTGTTTCCCTTGACCTAGCAGTTACCCCTCTAGGATCCCCTTCTAGGACCCCTGCTAGTTTGAGTGGTACTAGGTTTTTATTTACCCTATATCCAATAGTGAGTGAGTTTGTTTCTCCATTATTCATCATACCAAAGAAGGGAGGCAATCGAGAGTTTGTGTGGACTACTAAGACCTCAGTAAAGCCACTCAAAGGGACCACTTTCCTCTCCCTTTCATTGATCAAGTTCTCAATGTCTTGTTGAGGAAAAAGTACTTTTCCTTCCTAGATGGTTTGATCGGTATAACAAGATACAACTATCCCTTGAAGACAATGAGAAAACAACATTCAGATGCCCTTAGGGAGATATTTACTACTGAGCCCCATTATTCAAATAGAAAATTTGAGCTCCTTGTGGATTCCATATTAGGACACTATGCCAGTTAATGAATTGGTTGCTTCCAAACCTAGGATTTATGCACATAAAAAAGGATAACAAGTGGGGAATTCTTAGGATAGTACAAAGTAGTCATTGCACCCACTACTAAGGCCTCAATAAAGTCACTCAAAGGGACCAGTTTCCTCTCCCTTGCATGGACCAAGTTCTGTCTTGATGAGGAAAAAGTGCTTTTCCTTCCTAGATAGTTTTGATCGGTATAACTGTTGAGAATTTGATAGGGCATAGTTTAATTCAATTCTCTACTTGATAATTACTTGTGAAATTATTTCTCTTACTTAGATCTTCTCTTTAGAGGAAAAAGTACTTTTCCTTCCTAGATGGTTTTGATCGGTATAAATGTTGAGAATTTGGTAGGGTATAGTTTAATTCAATTCTCTAATTGATAATTACTTGTGAACTTATTTCTCTTACTTATATATTCTCTTTATTAGCTTATTATGTCTTTCTTCAAGTCAATTATCAAAACACACGAGACACAAGTTTTAGGCACTTCAAGCCAGTGCCAAAACCTCTCCCTCTTGGAGAGGAAAACTCGCAAGTAATTATTCTTATAAACTTTCAGTTGACAAGTACCATGACCATAACCTAGACCCTTGACTTCAATATGCCTCCAATACTCTATCACTACTCCACTAGGCTTCTTATGCTAATCTTATTTTATGCACAACTTTGCACTAGTGTTAGGAAAGCTTGGTTCCTATCCTTATAGGAGATTTCTTTTTTGCACTTCCTTTAGCCATCTAGAGACTTCTTCTCGACTTACCCTTTTTCACCCTTGCTACCCTATACCGAGAGCTACCGTATACTTTCTTCACATTGTATATACCTTTCTTCCTTTCTTTGCATTGTATAGCAAATTCCTTCTATGCTGAGCTAGCCTCAGCTATTCCTGAGATATGTGAGACCTTAAAACAGAAATGCTACTCCTTTATCTGACCCAAACATAGAGTTACTTCTTACTGAGATTATCAAAGTGTATGATTGTGATGTACTACGAACTGTCTCATCTTCTTTGTTGCCAATGTAATACGAACTGTAGATTGATCCGAATTCCCTAAATACCCAAAATCTTCCTTATATATCCTAAACTGAGTTCTACTCTTACATCTGAATCACAAAGTTGTCTGACTTCTATTTAATGTTCATCATTACCGAAATCTCAGAGATATGTGAAGTTCTCACTATGTCATCGAACTGTGATTTCCACCGAAAAACTCAAAGAGAGTCTGAACTGTTTTTTGTGTTTTCTGCTAAGTCTACTAGGATATTTATAGTGGTTCGTCCATATATATTAGCCGACATATCCTATGAATAGTTTTTACTGTTCATGAGCTGACTTTGTCATCTGTTATGAGGTGGAAATCTCAAAGATATGTGAAGTTCTCACTATCACCGAACTGTGATTTCCCACCGAAAAACTCATAGAGAGTCTGAACTGTTTTTCTATGTTTTTTGTGAATTCTACTAGGGTATATATATTGGTTCATCCATGTATATTATCCGACATATCCTGTGAATAGTTGTGACTATTCATGAGCCGACTTTGTCATATGTTATGAGGTTGACTTCTCAAGGGATATTTCGAGCATCTTCTAAGCCATCTTCAAGGAGTGCTTTGACAAGTTTAGGAGGCATACATTTCCATCATAAGTGTAACAACACTTCATATACATTACTCTAACTTATTTATATTTATGACAAGATGATAGACCCTAAAAGACATCAAGAAGAAGTATTTTACCTATAATTAAAACTACTAGCTCATGAAACCCATGAGGCAAGAATTTACAAAATACATTTAATTATCTTTGTCTTCTTCATTACATAAATTCATGAGTACTTAGTCATTATGAAGACCGACCCTAGTTACACTTTCTAGCAATGACAAGATACAATTATCCCTAGTTACACTTTCCAACAATAACAAGATACAATTATCCCTTGAAGACAATGAGAAAACCACATTCAAATGCCCTTAAGGAACTATTTACTATCTAGCCCCATGATTCAGATATAAAATTTGATCTCCTTGTTGATTTCATATTAGGACACTATGCTAGTTAATGAGTCTGTTTCTTCCAAACCTAGGATTTATGCACATAAAAAAAGACAACAAGTGGGGAATTTTTAGGATAGTACAGAGTAGGCAGCCAACTCCTGAGACAGTTCTACAAGTCATTGCACCCACTTTTCCTTCTGATCCACGAGTAATTTTGATGTCTCATTATAACTTTGGAAGGTCAAAATAGCTAATTCGGTTAAAATATTCCCGAGCAAAAATTTACTATTTTCTAGCTACTTTCTTTTCTGCCCAATTTCCTGTTGAAATATGTAACTAGGTTCAGTCTTCATAATGACATATGTATCTATGATTTATGTATTTTATGAAAAGAGAAAAATAAATTTATTATTTTCATTCTTGAGGGATGGGTTTCATGCTCAAGGGAAATTTGTTTTAGATCAAGCACCCATTTTGTGATTCTAGGGCTTGTCATTTAGTCTACAAGACCTTGTCATGGTGCCTCAAGCAAGTTGGCCTACATCAAAGATCCAGTCAGCCTCAAGGAAGAAATTTGTACCCATGGATATAAGAAATAACTCGACCTCGTTTGGAGACACAACAAGCAAGTTTGACCTCCTCAAGAAAGAAGTTGAAAAGGACAAAATTTAAGGATAAGCAGAAAAAAATAAAGATCGAAGTTTTGGATCTCTCTCCCTCTCTCTCTTGTGTTAGGGTTTCTAAAGTTATTGGGCAAGTCGAGTAGTTGGAAAGTTGTTGGGAAAGTTGAGTAGCTAGAAACTTGTTCGGCAAGTCGAAGTGCTAGAAAGTTCGAAATAGCTGGAAAGTTTCTAGGGTCGAATTTGCAGAAGAAACTCCTGGGGTCAAAATTGTTGGAAAGAAAGCTCATCAAGGAGAAAGGTTGGCTTGTTCTTGGAGTGATATTTGTCAAGATCAAGTCAGCGTCAAGGAAGCAATCCACACCCTTGTAAAGCCTATATATACTAAGGAACTGGACCTCATTTGGACACACAATGAGCAAGTTCGATCTCCTCAAGAAACAGGCTGAAAAGGATGAAATTAAAGGATAAGAAGAAGAAAAGAAAGATCAAAGTTTTGGATCTCTCCCCCTCTCTCTCTTGGGTTAGGGTTTCTAAAGTTACCTGGCAAGTCGAGTTGTTGGAAGGTCGTTGGGCGAGTTTTTGGAAAGTTGTTGGGCGAGTCAAAGTGCTGGAAAGTTGTTGGGCGAGTCAAAGTGTTAGAAAATTCAAAATAACTGGAAAGTTGTTGGGGTCGAAGTTGCAGATGAAACTGATCGAGTCAAAGTTGTAGACGAAATTGATGGGCTCGAAATTGCAAAAGAAACTAATGGGGTTGAAATGCTAGAAAGAAAGCTCGTCAAGAAGAAAGGTTGACTTGGTCTTGGAGGGGTCTTTTTCAAGGGTTGTAGGTCTTGGAATTCGCCATTTGAAGATTCTATAAGAAGAGAATAATTCCTGTGGGTTTTCCTCTCAAGAGGAGAGGTTTTGGCCCTGGCTAGCAGCCTACATTTTGTCTCCTCTTGTCTCTTTGATCTTCATTGTACATTTTGTGTCCTCTTGTCACTTTTATATTCATTTTTTGGTAGTTGTTTGATGATATAAAACACAATAATAATCAAGTTAAAGAATATGCTAATCATTTTAAGTAAAAATAAATCACAAGCAGTTATCAAAGTAAGAGAAATATTTTAATCTAGTTGCCCTATATTTCTCAACATTTCCCAGTTGTTATTCATGTGTCTGATACATTATTGGTAGCAAAGACTAGTAACATAGTTGATGTGGCAAAGAATTATCCATCAGTCTTTGTTAGAGAAAACTTTCAAGATGTGCCTTTCTACATATCTTTGCTTGTTGATGATTTGGTGTTGCGTAATTTTATGCTTGATTCAGGTGCTTATAACAACATCATGCCATATGTTGTGATGAGGAAACTTGAATGAAAAATAACAAGACCATATCATAGTGTTAAAGAAATGGATAGTAGGAAGGTGGGAGTGCGGGGATTGATTAATGTTAGGTCCCTATAATACTAGTTTATCCCCTTATTGTTGTTATTGTTACCCCCTTATTGTTATTTTTGTACCCCTGTAATCCACATATTGTTATTATTGTGCCCTTACATTATTATTATTAGGTCGGCTAGGATTATATTGTGGCCCCATGGACTCCTATATATAGAAAGGAGGTTTTGTTATTTGTATCATCCAAGAATTGTTCATTTATGTAATGTATTGGAGGTTTCCCCCTTGAAGTGGCTTATTTCTAAGGTGTTGATCTCTCTTTTCTTCTATTTCTAGAGTTGGTTTCATAACATTTGGTATCAAAGCTTTGGATTCTAGGGTTTTGCTGCTCCAAACAGGTCATCGTAGAATTTTCGCTATAACTGTTTTTCTACAAAGGTTCCGAAGCTGAAATTTTCATAGAGCAAAGCTGAAATCTTGAGGAACGTCTTGTACAAATTTCAAATCTTGGTTCGCAATATTGTCGGAGATATGATCTGTGGAAGTTAGGATTTTTTCAGGCTCCCAAATTTCACCTAAACAGGTCATCATGGAATTTTCGCTATAACTTTTTTTTTCTACGAAGGTTAAGAAGCTGAAATTTTTACACAGCGAAGATGAAATCTTAAGGAATTTCCTGTAAAACTTTCAGATCTTGGTTCTCAATATTTTCAGAGATATGATCTATGGAAGTTAGGGTTTGTTCAGGCTCCTGAATTTCATCTCAAAGAGGTGACCTTGGGAAAATCGTCATAAATATCTCTCTGAGTATCGGATTGGAATTCTATAAAAAGTGGCCGCAAGTAAATGGACTTTAGTTTCCTGTATATCAATTTCATAGCTGAAGGAGGAAATAGTGAGACGTGGCACGCCATACAAGTGTGCTCTACTTAACCAGACCATAATTAGGTCATTGTGGGAGATTCGACATAACTTTGCCTTGAAGTATCCAAATCAAGTCAGACTTGTGGCATTCAAAAGAAGATTTAGAGGGATACTACAGGACCAAATTTCAGATATTGAAGATCTGCAATTACAAAGATAATTCAGTTTCAATATCGAGCTCCTCAAAAGAAATAAAAAGAAATCTATACTATGACGCCTGAAGAGGAAGAATTGCAGTATGAGATATCAAAATTACGGTACCAAGTACAACAAATTTCGATCTTACAAAGAGAAATCAAAGATGAAATAGATGGTTTAAAAGAAAAAATGGGGGCTAAGTTGGACGGTTTGAAGGACCAAATGAAAGCTAATATGGATTATAAAATAGTGGAAGATCACATCGAGCATCAACAACAAGTTCTCCAACTCTCAAAGGGTAACCTAACTTTGGTGCAGAATCGAATGAAACAACAAAAAAATCAACATCGCAATGAAAGAAGTTCTGAAACAGTCACAGAAATAAGAACTCGACAACTACCAAATCGATCAATTTCAGAGTATCTCAGTAAGTGGAAGAACTTACCCGTTGAAGATTCCACATGGGAGGATGAGAATTTTATATAGAGGCATCTAGAAATAATCAAGTGTTGAGGGAAACACTTGTTTGAAGGAGAGGGGCATGTTAGGTCCCTATAATACTAGTGTATCCCCTTATTGTTGTTAGTGTTTCCCCCTTGTTGTTATTGTTTTACCCCTGTAACCCCCATATTGTTATTATTGTGCCCTTACATTATCATTTTTAGGTCGGATAGGATTATATTGTGGCCCTATGGACTCCTATATATAGAAAGGAGGTTTTGTTATTTGTATCATCCAAGAATTGTTCATTAATGTAATGTATTGGAAGTTGCCCCCTCGAAGTGGTTGATTTCTAAGGCGTTGATCTCTCTTTTCTTCTATTTTTGGAGATGGTTTCCTAAAAATTAAAAACATAAAGAATGCATTCCCAAAGAGAAAAAATTTCATGCATGTAGTAGTAGCTGAGGTGTCTGTTACATAAGGCAGGCTTATTTCTAGGAGATGGGCAGCCACTTTGGGTGGTACCTTGTAGATGGATCTATATTATGTTACTATTCTAGTTTGTTATTTTGAATCATGAATCCAAGATGATGTTTAACATTGATTTTCCTAATCGAGAATTAGATGTTGAAAATGCTAGCGTGGAACGTCTTCTATGGCTCATGTCTTAGCTAGAAATGCCACAAGTGGAGCGAGTTCATGGAGATGGTGAATTTATTTCTAGTTTTTCAAGAATAATATTCACAAGTTCATGCATAGTGTTGGAGGATCAATTATGTGGATCCCTCCTCAATTCAATGATAGGATGGAGTGGCAATTATGAGTGTAGATAGAACAAGTGGAGCTTTAGTCATTGATTGAAGTAAGGAAGAGTTGTGACTCCAATTATGATTGGAGAGAAAACTAGCGCAAACTTAGTTAATTTTTCAACCATATGAGTTCTAAATTTGTACTTGCCAATTTTAGCATGGATCGTATCTATAAAGGAAGGGCGAAGGCACAAAGATAATTCATTGTTGAGAACACAAGTTTGTGTGAGAGCTCTTTGCTTGTGGTGTGCGTAACCTTGAGGAGAAAGAACGCATTAGTTTACTGAGCAGAGTTGCACTACGATTTAGGAGATGCATCTTAAATAATAGGAGACCAAGTGCACACATAAATAGGATCTATTTGCACTACAAAATAGGAGATTTTGTGTGCAAGGAAATAGGCCCTAGTACGCTAGGAAATAGGGTTGCTAGTGCGCAAAGGATTAGGAGTAGGGATCATGAGATGTGCAGGGTGAGTCCAAGCTAGTTCAACGAGAGAACAAGGTTGTTCTCAATGTGACAAATCACCTTGTAACAAATTCTATTACTCAAGATCAATCAATAAAATACTAGAACAAAGAACATGGTTTTCCTAGTTGCCTTGTAAGAGATTCACAAGGTTGTTCTGAATGTGACAAATCACCTTGTAATAGATTCTATTGCTCAAGATCAATCAATAAAATACTAAAACAAAGAAGAGGGTTTTCCCAGTTGGGTTTCCCAAGGAATCAAGTGTGTTAATTTGTGCGATTGTGTTTGTATTTGTGTTTATATTCCGCTGCTTATCAATCAAGAAACTTGAATCAAGTGTGTTAATTTGTGTGATTGTGTTTGTATCTTTGTTTATATTTTGTTTCTCATCAATTAAGAAATTTTGTATCTTGGTGAAAGTCAATATGGTTTCAATATTAGTTTCCTTGTTTTGAGTTACATGGAAATGGTGAGTTTATTTCTAGTTTTCAAGAATAATTTTCGCAAGTTCATGCATAGTGTTGGAGGATCAATTATGTGGATCCTTCCTTAATTCGACGATGGGATGGAATGGAAATTATGAGTGCAGATAGAACAAGTGGATCTTTAGTCATTGATTGAAGTAAGGACAAGTTGTGACTCCAATTATGATTAGAGAGACAACTAGTTCGAACTCAGTTAACTTGTCAACCACATGAGTTCTAAATTTGTACTTGCCAATTTTAGCATGGATCGTATCTATAAATGAAGGAAGAAGGCACAAAGTTAATTCATTATTAAGAACACGAGTTTGTGTGAGATCTCTTTGCTTGTGGTGTGTGTAGCCTTGAGGAGAAAGAACGCATTGGTTTACTGAGTAGAGTTGCACTAGGATTTAGGAGATGCATCCTAAATAATAGGAGACCAAGTGCACACAGAAATAGGAGATATTTGCACTACAAAATAGGAGATTTTTTGTGCAAGGAAATAGGCCCTAGGAAATATGGTTGCTATTGTGCAAAGGATTAAGAGCAGGGATCACAAGATGTGTAGGGTGAGTCCAAGCTAGTTCAATGAGATAACAAGGTTGCTCTCAATGTGACAAATCACCTTGTAAGAGATCCAATTTCTCAAGATCAAACAATAAAATACTACAACAAAGAAGAGGGTTTTCCCAGTTGGGTTTCCCAAGGAATCAAGTGTGTTGATTTGTGTAATTGTGTTTGTCTTTGTGTTTATATTCCGCTGCTTATCAATTAAGAAATTTTGTATCTTAGTCAATATGGTTTCAATATTAGTTGCCTTTTTTTGAGTTAGTCACTAAGTAGTTGTATACTTTCATGGAAAATGAACATGGTATCAAAGTAGAGATCATTATAAATACCAACACCAAGTTGATCAATTAGTGAAGAGCGAATATCAACCAGAAAGCTAGCGCTAGAGTTTGAAGAGAAGTTATTTGGATAAGCAGTATGGTGCTCCAAGGACTGAGAGTAGATCATTGTTTATATGGATCCTCTATCAATAAAATACTACAACAAAGAATAGGGTTTTCCCAGTTGGGTTTCCCAAGGAATCAAGTGTGTTAATTTGTGCGATTGTGTTTGTCTCTGTGTTTATATCCTGCTTCTTATCAATTAAGAAATTTGGTATCTTGGTGAAAGTCAATATGGTTTCAATATTAGTTGCCATGTTTTGAGTTATTCACTAAGTAGTTGTGTAATTTCATGGAAATGAACATGGTATCAAAGTAGAGATCAATATAATGACCAACACCAAGTTGATCAATTAGTGAAGAGTGAATATCAACCAAGAAATATAGCACTAGAGTTTGAAGATAAGTTCTTTGGATAAGCATTATGGTGCTCCAAGGACTGAGAGCAGATCATTGTTTAGAGGGATCCTCTAACTTCTACTCATGGAATGAGTAGATATCAGTAGTGGTGGAAGATAATGGGGTGCTCGAGTTTCTGTGTTTATATTCTGTTGCTTATCAATCAAGAAATTTTGTATCTCGGTGAAAGTCAATACGGTTTCAATATCAGTTGCCTTGTTTTCAGTTATTCACCAAGTAGTTGCATAATTTCATGGAAAATGAACATAGTATCAAAGCAGAGATCGGTATAAAGACCAACACCAATTTGATCAATTAGTGAAGAGCGCAGATCAACCAGGAAGGCTAGCGCTAGAATTTGAAGAGAAGTAAGTTGATAAATTAGTGAAGAGCGCAGATCAACCAGGAAGGCTAGCGCTAGAGTTTGAAGAGAAGTTCTTTGGATAAGCAGTATGGTGTTCCAAGGACCGAGAGCAAATCATTTTTTGGAGGGAGCCTCTAACTTCTACTCATGGAATGAGTAGATAGCATTAGTGGTGGAAGATAATGGGGTTAGACTTTCTAATTTGCACTTGTAGTTATGGACACATGAATTTTTACCTTTCGATGGAAATTCTTTAGGCAATTTTTATTGCAATTCCCTTAAAACTGATGACAAAATATATCACATTTTGTATTAAACTATGTATTATGTATTAAAGTGCACTTCATAAATGGTTTACTTAAAAAAATAGTTTACAATAAAGTGGTTTATAATGGTTCAAAGAAAAAATTAAATCATAAACATGTTTTATTTAGATATAGATCATGTTTTTATTATAGATATATAGTAGTGCTAATCTTCATTTTTGTTTTAAAATTATCAATAACCTCATGAAATTCGTAAAAATAAGTGTAGATAAAATAATGCATTAATATATTTTATGCTAAGATGTTAAGAAACATCACCATTTGGTGGGACCTAAAAAAATGTGAAAATTGTAAATTATAAATAAAATTTAGTGAAAATACCATTCAAAAGTAAGTATAGTTACCTCTCATTACTGTTAGAGACAAACATGCAACTCAAATTGCCGAAGGTTGATGCATTCTTAGATTTTGAGGGTGGCAAGATGAATATCGTCTGGGACTTTTTTCTTAAATTGACATATGTTTTGGCCAATTGGTCATATATTGATATCTCATTACTAGCAGAGTCCTCTAAAGGCTTATCCTCGATGTTCACCCCAGTCATGGGGCGTGAATCAACTTCTCAATTGCCCTAGTTAGTTTTGTACATATTATACTTTTCTTTTAAAAAGGATGTTATGTTTGATTGGGTGGATGTTATCTTTCCATCGAGGTTCCTTCCAATTGGCTAATTTTTAAACAACCCAAAGATTCTTTATGTCGTCTTTCCTAGTAATGGCCATTATTTTTTGCAGTTTATTCAATGGCCTACTTCACAAGAGGAATATAAATTATGAAGTGGAACTAGTGCAATTATGGTAACCAATTCTATGGAGACATAAGGCTCCATTCCACCTTCGCCTTGTCCAAGACCAATTTTCCAAAGAATTCAGACACATGCTCATAAGAAATGATCCCCAAAGGATATCTTCATAAGCTCAAAAAATCCTTGGTGGAAAACAAGTTAATATGGAAGAAGAAACTCATACATACATTAGGATTTACGGTTATGAGGATAAGCCATTGTTGCTTCCCATGTTTGTTTTGGGAAGTATTTTGTTGTATAAGTCTATAAACAATACCATTCCCAGTCATTTTTTTTGATAGGAAGAACAATAAGCGATTTATTTCACTACCATTTGTTGTTGGAGGTGTTATTGTGAAGATTTATACACGTGACAAAATCATCTAGAATGTTAAAGCTTTTCAATATAACTAAAGCTCAACCCACCCAAGGATTTGATACTGAGGGCATATTTTCAAGGCATTTGGAAAATGTATGATATGGAAAATTTTAATGAAGATCACAAAAGGAAGTGGCGAGAATGAAGTTGGAATGTCAAAGGAAAAGGAAACAATAGTACCAAAAGATGACTAGAAAATTCACCGCATGATGGAATTTACATGCGAGTCTTAGTGATGCACACAAAGGAAAAATATTGTATATGCCAAAATAATATTATATTGGTTCGAATACAGGCCCATTCTCTTTACAGAAATCGAGTTTACTCTTGGGGACATAATGAAAGGAATTTAAGAGGAATCCATTACAAAAATAACCATGTAAAGTGGGACTTGAAGAGTGATCAACATCGACTACTAAATACTTTACTTTATACAAGACTAACAAACAAGATTTTTCATGAAAATCTGTAATCTTGTATAATATGTTAGTGTCAGTATTTGCATCCTGCCATTAGTGATCAAAATCCTCTTTTCATATCATTTTAGGAGTCCCACTCATAAATTTTTTATAATTCCACTAGGTCATGCAAAAAATTAGTCACTAATGGTAGCCCCAAATCCAAAAAACATCACTCTTCCTCAAATTTGATTACTCGCTGGCATAGTTCATTCCTTGCTGACTATACACCATCCATAAAATCAATATCAGTCATGTCATCTTGAAATTCAATCCTTCAAGGTCTCATTAGGTCTTTTAGGGTTTCCAAGGTTCAATAAAACTCCATTCCGTTGCATAAGACTAGCAAGTAAAGGGTGATCCAATAAACTTCTCTTCACTATGTGAAGATGATTTGTGAAGAAAATATCTTATTTCAACATGTAATTTTGAGTTCAAATGTAATTTTTTATATTTTTCATATGTAATTTTATATCTTTCAAATGTAATAATTTCACCATCCCAAGCTGCTAACTCAGTGTTCCAAAGATGCCACAACACCAAAATGTAAATTCAAAGAGTCCTCAAAGAATATCAAGTGATCAATATGCCAAAGGAAAGAGTCAAAAATGAAAGGTATAGTTTCAAAGGGTTAAAGTGAAAACAAGAGGGAAAAGTGGGTCCCAAAGCTCAAAACATCCAATCCATCAAGCATAAAGCCCATTCAAAGACCAAAACATATTCATTTGCTCTGTATGTTATCTAGCCATCACTCACATAGCTCAAAAAATTGGAATTGAAGGGTGAAAGGTCGAAATTCTTGAAGGTGATGCTCACCTAGAAAGAGACGTTGCGCATAGAGCCAGAGGCACTGCGCCCCTGGAAAACTTCACTTGCAAGCTTCCAAACTCATTACAGGTTCTCCAAACATTCAGAAAATGGTTTCTTCATTTCCCAACAAGTAAGACATCAATATTCCCTTCTTGCATTTCTCAAGTAAAAATTTCATGGTGTCAATATTTTCATGAGAAATCTCTAGTTTTTCAAGATAGAAACCCTAGTTTCACTTTATAATCCCAAATTTGATCTTTGAAGACCCCTTTTACCCTTCCCACATCACAATAAATCAAATCCCTACCCCTATATCATCAAATCCCTATTCCAAACCCCTTTATCCCCTAAACCCTAAGACCTAGGTATTTCAAATTCCTAGGCTCCCAAATCCCCATACCTGTAATAAAATTCCTATTCCCAAATCCCACAACATTTTTACTCCCTGTCACCTCCATCAATATAGTAATCCCTTCCCCCATGTCCCTAATTTTTTCCATCCCATTCCCCACTCCATGAACCTACATTTCACTCCCAATTCATCTCCCTAGGGTTTCTAGCCAAGACACTATGGAAGAAGAAAACAGAGAATTCGGAGAGGAAGAAGAAAGGGAAGAGAGGAGGTCACACAAAGGATGGAAGATCCTTAGACTTGAACCTAAAAACACTAGAGAACTCATGGCCTCTCCCATGACTATGACATGTTTCAAGCATGTAGGATGATTTTAATTTTGTTGAATGGTATTCCTACAGCAGCGCACTTGAACATATTGCCATTGGGATCCTACAATATGATATTGGGTATAAATCGATTATATCTTCATAGGACCAAGGTAGATTTCTATGATAAAGCTATTGAATGCTTGGATGACAATGGGGAACCAAGAGTCCTACAGGGAAAGAAGAAAGCCACATCAGTTAGGATGGTGACAACCATGTAGGCCAAGCGCAATCGTAGCAAAGGGTGTGTATTATTTGCAATTCATATCTCTAGTCACAAAGGTAAGGAAGTTGAGGATGTAGATGTTTTGAACATGTATCCAGTTTTACAACAATTTATGGATGTGTTTCCAGCATATATTTCAGAGTTGCCACCGCACAAGGAAGTAGACTTTTCTATTGAGTTGATGCTAAGGGCAGCTCCAGCATCAAAGGCACCTTACAGGATGAGCACACCTGAGTTGGTAAATTAAATTTACAACTGAAGGATATGTTTGAAAAAGGATATATTATGCCAAGTGTATCACCATGGGGTGCACTGGTGTTATTCGTGAAGAAGAAAGATATCACTGTCATATTGTGCATTGTCTATAGGAAACTGAACAAAGTGACCATCAAGAATAGGTACCCACTACCGAGGATCGATGATTTGTTCGATCAGCTAAAGGGAGTAGCAGTGTTATATGAGATCGACTTGAGATTGGGATATCATTAAGTACGCATCAAAGAGCAGGACATCTACAAGACCACATTCAGGACCAGGTACGATCATTATGAGTTTATTGTAGTTCCATTCGGTTTGACTAATGCCCCAGCTACAATTATGTTAGATATCATTTTTTTGGATTCAACTGCGTTAAGTAAGTCATTAAACTATGACCATTTCCATGAGAGACAGTTGTAACTGACTAATTTCTCGTGTTTTTTGAATAATCCACTTAGTTCTCATTACTTTAGGTGATGCTCATAGGGGTGAAGAAATGCGATTGACACTAGTGAAATAATCACATAGTGTCAATCATCACTTCCGGGCCTTGCACCCGTCAACCAAGACTTCCTGAGAGGTCACCCATCCCAGATCGCCTTTGGCTCAAGCGCACTTAACTTTCAAGTTTTCCCCACAATCAAGCCCACTTAGCTTGGTACCCCATTTTCAAAACCTTAGCAAGTATTGTACCTCATGAACCATCCAAATAGAGGCCCCTTTACTCTTAGTATTTAAGTATTGAGGGGTTTCCGTAGTGCATTATATTAGATATCATTTTTGAGATTCAACTGCATTAAGTAAGTCATTCATCTATGACCATTTCTATGAGAGGTAGTCATAACTAACTAATTTCTCATGATTTTTGAATAATCCACTAAACACTCATTACATTGGGTGATGCTCACAGGGGTGAAGAAGTGGGATTGAAACTAGTGAAATGAATCACATAACAAATAATCATCACTTAGGCTTGCACCGTAACTGTGACTTCCCGAGTTCACCTGGTCCCAAATCACTGCTCTGGCGGCGCTTAACTGTGGAGTTTACCCCACAATCAAGCCCACTTAGCTTGCTACCCCATTTTCAAAACCTTAGCAAGTATTGTGCCTCATGAACCATTCAAGTAGAGCTCCCTGTACTCTTAGTATTTAAGCATTGAGGGGTTTCCGCAATGCATTATATTAGATATCATTTCTTTTTATTCAACTATGTTAAGTAAGTCATTAAACTATGACCATTTCCGTGAAAGGTGGTCCTAACTTACTAATTTCTCATGATTTTTGAATAGTCCACTTAGCACTCATTGCATTGGGTGATGCTCACAGGGGTGAATAAGTGTGATTGAAATTAGTGAAAAAATCACATATCATCAATCATCACTTACGGGGCTTGCACCCGATAACCAGGACTTCCCGGGTGGTCACCCATCCCAGATCGCCTCTAGCTCAAGTGTGCTTAACTATTGATTTTTCCCCACAATCAAGCCCACTTAGCTTGCTACCCCATTTGCAAAACCTTAGCAAGTATTGTACCTCATGAACCATTCAAGCAGAACTCCCTTTACTCTTAGTATTTAAGTATTGAGGGGTTTCCGAAGTGCATTATATTAGATATCATTTTTTGGGATTCAATTGTGTTAAGTAAGTCATTAAACTATCACCATTTCCATGAGAGGTAGTCGTAACTGACTAATTTCTCATGATTTTTGAATAGTCCACTTAGCATTCATTTCATTTTTTATTTATGTGTTTGATGAACAGTGTGTTGCATCCTTATTTGGACAAGTTTGTGATTGTGTTTATTGATGACATATTGGTGTGTTCTAAAAATGAGGAAGAGCATGTCGAGCATTTGGCAGACCTATTAAGGTTGTTGAGAGAGCATCAGTTGTATTCTAAGCTCATCAATTTTAGTTTCTTCTAGATCGAGGTACATTATTTGGGACATGTTGTCTCCAAAGAGGGAATTGCAGTAGATCCAGAAAAGATAAGGGCCATCACAGAGTGTGTAGCTCATAAGAATGTAGATGAGGTGAGATAATTCATGGGATTGGTAGGTTATTACAGGAGGTTCATCAAGAACTTCTCATGGATAGATTATCTTGTTACATCATTGCATAGGAAGGGTAAGAAGTTTGATTGGAGAGAGGAGTGTGAGGCTAGTTTTGAGCAGCTTAAGCAGTTGTTGACACATTCTCTAGTGTTAAAGATTGAAGATACGAGCAAGGAGTTTGTAGTGTGTACAGATACTTATAAGAGAGGACTTGGTGGAGTCCTTATGCAGGATGGAAAGGTAGTATGCTATGAGTTGCGAAACTTAATGAGCATGAGCAGAACTACCCGACACATGATCTTGAGCTAGTAGCAATCATACATGCCCTGAACATGTGGAGGCACTATCTTCTTAGCAGGTGGTTTATACTGATGAGTGATCACATTGGGTTGAGGTACTTGTTCGATCAGTCAAATATGAACGATAGGCAGGCTAGATGGTTGGCCAAGGTCACTGAGTTTGACTTTGAGATCAATTACATCAAGGGAAAGGATAATAGGGTCGCAGATGCTCTTAGTAGGCGGGTACAAGTAAATCACATAGAATCTATGAGCTCCTATGGGTTAGACTTACAAGATAGGATCTTATAGGCAGGCTAGTTGGATCACAGGTATATGGATATTCTGCACAAGTTGTAGCAGAGTATAGGTACAGGTGTTGGCACATGTACATGTACATTTGTTGTTATAGGTACAGGTGCAAGTACAGGTACATGTATAAATGTAGGTGTACAATATTTGGACTATTGTATCACAGCAGATGGATTGGTTAGATTTAGAGACATGATATATGTACCAGACAACAGTGAGCTCAAGAAGGTGATCTTGAGGGAGTTTCATGTGAAACGATATTTGATCACCCAGACTACGAGAAGACATTAAGTGCAGTGAAGATATTCTATTATTAGCCGAATCTAAAGAAAGATGTGGTAGAGTTTGTAGCCAGATGTTTGGATTTTCGAATGGTTAAGGTAGAGTGTAAACATCTAGGTATTGTGTGTGCACACTTGTTTACATATTGTTACATGTTGAATATGCATTGCTTGTTTATGCTAGGTCACATATTGTTCATGCTTGTGTAGTGTCTGTGTATGCTTGCTTGCGTGATGTTATATCTTGATCATGCATTGGTCATTCATGTTTGGTTATACATGTCAGTAGGTGCATGTGGTCAAGGTTGCATTAGTATGGTTGAGGTTTTCATGCATTAGGTCATGGTCTGTGTTTGGCATGATTATGCATTGATGACTGGACTCCAATTAGAATGATGTTTATGCACTAATATGCCATGTGTTACAGGTTTATATTTTGTTATGATTATTTATATACATGTATTTTGCTCATTGGTTGATCTTGTAGGATGTATCCTCCCAAAATTACACTAAGGTGCATTGGTTTATTTGTGATTTGGTTTAGCTGACACATTGCACATTGCAGGAAGAAATCAAAGACAAATATGATATAGACTTATGCACGAACGTAATAAAATACAAAAATAAACATAAACGCAGAGATGCAGAATAAATAACACTTCATCTCATTGATATCAAATACTAAAAAAATGCTTACAGACATAATGGAAAATAAACTAGCTCGAGCGATGGTAGCTTATCTCTGAGAAGAGATGTGGCGACTACTGTTTAGTCAATTTAGTGTCCTAAATTGCTAACATAAATTATCGACCAGGGCTAGTAAACTGATAAAGTGTGGTGCACTATATGTGCCTAAGTGTTCCCTTTTCTTACTTCGTTGTTTTAATGTTTTATTGTTGTTTTGGGGTTTTATGTTTTGATCCTTAGTGTTCTACTCTAAACTGGAAAGATGAGATTAAATCTAATCAAAAAGGAAGAAATGGAAATGTTGTAAAATGAGTTAATATTCTGTGAAAGAAAACAGAGTCTTATGGATAATTTCGAAATCTAATTTCTAATCAAGAAAAGGTGAAACAAGAAAACCTAATCCATGGATCTTATAACTTAATTGGAAATTCAAGAAATGAAAACATTTGATAACTCAAAACATTACATATGAATCTTATTCATTTAGCCATTCTTACATATTCTATTCGATTTCAAGTTTAATTAGAATGTCTTTGAAAGAGATTAATTGCAATGGAATGAGAATCTTCTATCTAAACTGATTAAGCAAATGACATGAAATAAAATGCTAGACAGTTACTGTGTCTGTAAGTCACTCACTATTATTCAATATATTGAACTCAGTGAGACTCAACAACTGTAAATTAGGAAAGCAAATTACATGAAATAAAATGCTAGACAGTTACTGTGTCTTTAAGTCACTCACTATTATTCAATAGACTGAACTCAGTGAGACTCAACAACTGTAAATTAGGAAATCAAATGACATGAAATAAAATTCTAAACAACTAATGTGTCTATAAGTCACTCACTATTATTCAATATATTGAACTCAGTTAGATACAGTGATTGCAGACTATGAAAGTAATCTAAAAAGCAAAAAGCAAAGAGAGATGCTAAACAGAAATTGAAATAACTTAGCTAGAAAACATAAGAAATCTCCTTAGCAGCAGGGACCCTCTGCTACCAATTCAGTGAATTCCTTAGTTCCTTGAAAATGTGATCAAAACAACATCAAAGAACTTCTTTATTGATAAACTCACAAATCTACATCCCATTCCATCTTAAGCCTTGTTACAAAACACTCTATAATCCCTTCTCTTCTTCTCCTATTTTTTCACATTCCCTGATAAGAGAAAGCTTCCCCTATTTATACAAAAATAAGAGAAATTATCTCATTAATGAGAGTCCATGAATCTCTCCCTCTATCTCTAAAGTTACAATCAAAATAGGAAATGATAAGACACATGTCTTTTTAGAGTTTCAATATAAAATAGGAAATGAGGCACATATCCTCATGATCCCACGATCTTCTCCACTCAAATTCGAATTTGGTTTTGGCAGGCCACATAAAGGTCTTTTAGAAGCTTCCTTTTGACCTACACATGGCAACAATCTCATCCCACTTGTTAGGTATAAGCATATGCACATTATTTTCTAATTTTTAACCATAAATTTACTTAAAAATACTAAGAATTAATAAAGTTTGGAAAAACATAAATGTAACCCAATAGTGGTAATGGTAAGGTAAATGTGATTAAATGGAGGTGGAGTGAAGGTGGTAATATGGAAATATAAGTGAAAATGTAATGAAAGTGAATGACAATTTCAAGGTCCAACATACTCCCCAACTGAAGCTATTGCATGTTATCATGCAATCTATTTAATTATTTTTTATCCTTTGAGCTTCGGCTTAACTTGTGTGATATCATTTGATAACTTCATACTTCTGCAAAGTGTTTTACTTGAATTGCAACATGGTTGGTTTTTGTGTTACAACCATATTTTGTTGTTGCATTCAATTTTGACCTTTGATCTTTGCATAATGATAATTTGATTTTTATTGCAAAGTATATCTTTATTGGATTGCATCATGGTTGGTTCTTATGTGACAACCATGATTTTGTTTGTATCCAATCATCTTTTGAGTACTTTTGAAAAGCCATTGTATGCTCATAATAATAATGTAAGAGTTAATATCTTTTGGAAGTATGTGGGTTTCTGAATGTGATATGAACGTGGCAAAGTATGAATATGAATGTATTCCGCACCCTCTCCCCCCTCCCACCCCAACTGATGGTATTGGAAATTTTATGAAATGAGGAAGAGATGTTTTTTTTCCAAAAATTATCATTCTATCTTTTCAAGGAATTCTATGGTAAAAAGTTAGAAAATGACATACCTTAACTTACCCCTTTGGAAATGGATGAGTTGCATGTGTGTACTGAAGAGTGTGGCTGTTGATGTTGTTCGACTATGTAAACAAATGAATTTGATTTGCTTCTTTGTTCTCTTTGTGCTGATGACAAGATTGGGATCTTTATTGATGTTGATACAAATTGATTCTTGCTGCAAACTGCTGAAATGATGTAGTCTTCAATCGTTACAAAATTCGATGGTACAATTCTAGTCATGTGAATAAATGTGTTGATGTCGAGCATGAAGAGAAGTCATTGGATTACCAACCATTAATGAATGTCGTTAACCAATGCGAGGCAAACTCACTATTAATTTTAATGAGTGCCAAGGTACCTAAGTACATCTTGCGAAGTGCGAATAGATAAGATGATGTCGAGCTACTTGCAAGATCTAACGATCAAGGGACATTGATGTATTCCCATAATTGTCAGTGAGAGAACTTGTCATTAATGCATACAAGTCTCAAGGTACTATTAAGGACTCTAGTCTTGGACCTAGATAATTTACAAAGGTCTAAGTTTGGTGACTCAACCTCGAATATCATGAAATCAATATTTCTAAGAGGTATGAGAGATGACTGTCTGGAGCACTCTAATCTGTTAAGAAAGGGAGACATATCACATGAATCGTTTGAAGAAATAATGAAGCTTTGTCTACGGAGTTCAAGAGGATCGGCCAAAGGAAGGAGTTTAGTTCAGGACCCTTCAGTCCAGATACAGAAGACCACAAGTGGAGGAGTAACCAGAGCAGATATCAGGAATCTATTTGAGGACTTTAAGACCGACCTCCTCAGTACTCTATATGCCCAGATTACCACAGTACAAGTAAAGAAAGCATAAGCAGAAGCTGAAACAGCCCTAGCGATATTTTGTCCTCGATGCAAAAAGAAACATCTACAAAGGGAATATGAACTGAATAACATTAGCTTGTGCAACATTTGTGAATTGGCGCATTCCACTGGTCAATGCCCAGAGCTACCCAGACTGAAAGCAATGTTTAAGGAATCAAGCGAGGAGGTCCAGTCTTCCTACTTCATCGGATAAAGGAGACCATGGCAGTCGTGACCTACAGGTATGCCTCCACATTTTCCTCTTTTAATCCTTGGAATAATGCTTATAATGGTAAGCAATTTCCATGGCCATATCCTACTCCTTCCTCAACACAATTTCCTTCACCCTGGAACCAGTGGCCTTCCCCTTCACCAATGTAATATCATCTATCACAATCTTATCCTTGGATTCAGAATTGGAGAGGTAACGGCCAAGGCCCAGCCCCCTCTACATTACTAATGCAGCAACAGTTACAACTACCTACTCTCCAAACTCCTGCACCTCGTCTGACCCCTATTACCTATGCAACCTAACCCCAGTCTGAATAACAAGGCAACCCAGAGCATAGACACCCCGGCTACTTTCCAGACTTACCTTATTACTCCTATTGGGCTCAATGAGATTCAACTTCGATCGGGAAAAGTAATCAGACCTGGCCATACTCCTATCATTACTGAGGAAGAAAGTGAGTCACCTAGAAAGGATATAGTCGATTCTAAAACAATTGTTACACCTCTAACAGTCGATACAGCACCTACTGTTACACCTACAACAACCAACTCGAGCAGGGCTGGTGCACCTGTGACAGTTAACTCAGCTGTTAGAGCTCAGGATCCTCCATACCCTCACTGATTAGGGGAATTTTGAGGTCTAAAATGAATTTTCTAAAGAAAATGTACAATCAAAATTCACTTTATGAGAACCAATTACATTTTAAGAGATGACATCATCCCCAATGGTTTAGGTGGCATTGCTTGAGTTAAAAGTACTTACTTGTCACATTCTCAATTGTGGATAAAAACTCACGGTTAACCATGGTAGTACTAAGTACTTTTAAAGTCATAAAGTAAAGTACTAATAATAAATGTCATTTCACACTTTTTGAATAAAATATTATTATTTTCATTTCATATTTTTTGAAAGAAACAATGCATATCCTTGCATAATCTTCATGTCTTTACAAATTTTTCAATAAATATTATATTTGTATATTTTCATATATTTATTTTTAAAATATATATTCATCTCAATTTATTTGATATTATAATTTCAAATTAATTATAATTTAATATATATATATATAATCAAAATCAAAATAAAAAATAAAAAATGTAACCTTGTGATTTTAGGATAAATCAAATCTATGAATAATATTATTATAATATTAATAACAATACAAACGTATTAAAATTAAAGAAAAATATTAGTTTTGTATGATGAAAAATGTACATTAGTTGTGTATGTTAAAAAAATATATATTAGGTTCTTTGGGACAAAAAAATTCTAAAATTTGAATGTATATAAATCTTATATTATACTTCTAAATATAAATTAAATCTATCTCAATATTTTTTTCTTTAATTTTAAATACAACTTAATTAATTTCATTTTCATTATATTAATATTATGTATTATTATACATAATATTATGAAAAATAATCTAAATGTTATAGAATAAATATTATATTCCTTTTTATATTATATATTATTTTTTATTATGTTATAAATCAAATCAATTCAATATGTAATATAAAAAGTACATAAAATAATATATTACATTTATTATATGATATTATTTGTTTTTTATATAGTATACTAATTACATGTTATTATATAATTTAAATAATATAAATTTCAATTAATATTATATTATACAATTAAGAATTTATGAATTTATATTTATAGTTTATTTTAAGTTATTTAAGTACAAAAAACAAATGCATTAGTTGTTCAATGATAATGACATTTTTTTTAAAAGCTCATTCTTATTATAGTCACATCAATACATTTTTTTTATTAATTTTATTTTGGTACAATTTTTCAATTGAATTTAACCATGGTTACATGGATTGTGGTGCAAAAAGTAAAACGCAAATTCATAAATATTATTTTATTGGTTTAGCTATTATTTTATTATTTTCTTAGGAGGTCCATTTTAAATCTCAAAATTCCCCTAATGACGACTAATTGAAACTGGGTCAGCCTCGCAAACTGAATCAGAATTTTTCAAGAAATTACAAAATCTATATGTGCAGATTCCACTGTTACAATCTCTCAAGGAAGTACCTATTTATGCCAAAACAGTGAGAGATCTGTGTGTCAAAACGCCTGGAAGGAAGCCGAAGGACCCTGCTACTATCCATGTTATAGGGAAACTGTCTAAACTAATGGTTAATCGGCCTTTATTAACTAAATATAACGACCCAGGAAATCCTACAGTTACTGTTCATATTAATGACCAACCCATAACTAATGCCCTGATTGATTTGGGAGCAGCCATTATTGTAAGGACCAAGGATTTTTTTATCTCCCTAGGACTTCATGGACTCATACCTAAACCTACAGTGCTTAAATTAGCCGATAGGTCCCATGTCAAACCCGAAGGGATGGTAGAAGATGTGGTGATTATTGTAGCTTCTTGGAGATATCCAGCTAATTTTCTCATTTTGCAAACTAAATCTAACCTGGGGGGTCATCCTTTAATTTTGGGGACATCGTGGCTAGCCACTACAAACGCATTTATCGGATGTAGATCCGGATCTATGACAATCTCATATGGGCAAGCCACTAATAATATGAACCTTTACCCCTCGACGAAGCCACACATGGATTTAACTAGTCCCTAGTGGGACGAATTTGAACCTGAATTTTATTTTTCCCTGCCTCTCCTCACACTTGGAAAATCACAATATTTTAAGGATGAAACAGAAGATGACATTATTAATGACTTTATTAGCAATTCCCTCTTTGTTGCTTCCATTAGAGACCCAGGGGAAGAAGATTAGGTAGATGATGTAAATATTGAACATATGAGAACCACTCCACATACTAACAACAGTCCTGTTGAAATTGAGCTAGGAAAACATTTAAACATTAATCCTAACTTGACTATTGAATAGAACAGATTAGTAATACAACTGTTATAGAAGTATAAAAAGACACTTGCAAGGAATTACACTGACATGAAAGGAATACATCCTGGCATGTGCACTCACCACATTTACCTTAAAGATGGTTGCAAACCAGTTAGACAACCGCGGCGCCGAATGAATCTCGCACTTAAGCATATAGTAAAGGACGAATTACAGAAACTCCTTAATGCCAACTTCATCTATCCCATCTCTGACAATCAGTGGGTGCCTCAGCTTGTCATTGTTCTAAAAAAGAATGGCAAGTGGAGAGTCTGTGTAGATTATAGAGAACTTAACAAGGCCACCCAAAAGGACAATTTTCCTTTACCATTTATAGACCGGGTCCTAGATACTCTTTCTAGGAAAAAAAAAAATCATTCCTCGACAGATTCAGTGGCTATAACCAAATATAGATTTCCCCGGAAGACAAAGATAAGGCAACCTTTACCTTCCCTTGGGGTACTTTTGCATACAGAGTCCTTCCTTTTGGCCTCTGCAATGTGCCTGCAACCTTTCAAAGGGAAATATTGGGTATCTTTTCGAATTTGTTGAATGAATGCCTTGAAATTTTCATGGATGATTTTACACCTTACCGAGATGCTTTTGAAACAGCATTAGTTAATTTGGAAAAGTTGTTGGAACGTTGTGTACAAACTAATGTTGCTTTAAGCACTGAGAAGTGCCACATGATGATCACTGAGGGGATTGTGCTGGGATATTTCATTTTGGTAGATGGAATCAAGGTAGACCCAACAAAAGTTGAGGTAATCTCGAAAATCCCCAACTCCCATGACTCAAAATGAGGTACATAGCTTTCTGGGACATGCAGGGTACTATAGGAGATTTATAGAATTTTTTTCAAAGATTGCATCTCCTTTGTTTTCTTTGCTTATAAAAGATGTGGAATTTGTGAGGACAGGGAAGTGTGAGCAAGCCTTTTTGAAGCTGAAGCATTGTGTAACAGCAGCACCTATTTCGCGAGGGCCAAACTGGAAATTGTCATTCCATATTGCTACAGATGCATCTGACATAGCTGTAGGTTTTGTTTTGGGTCAGCTGGAGAAAAAGAAGTCTTACGCCATCTACTATATCAGCAAGAGTTTAACTCCAGCCGAGCTCAATTACACAATGACTGAGAAGGAATTCCTAGTATTAGTGCATGTTACCAATAAGTTTCGGCATTACATCACCAGGTATCAAGTATTTGTACACACTGATCACTCCGCCATTCGATTTCTAATGAATAAGCCTATTACTAATGGTAGAGTTACACGATGGTTATTGCTGTTACAGGAATTTGATATCATTATTCTAGATAAACTTGGAAAAAATAATGTAGTTGTTGGTTTCCTTTCTCGGTTAACCATAGGTGATAATTACACTCCTACTGAGGATTCTTTTCTGGATGAGTATATTTTTTCCATATCTACTCACCGTGGTATGCAGATGTAGCCAACTATCTTGTTGTAGGTAAATTCCCACACTACTTATCTTCTAGATAAAAAAGGAATATCATACAACAAAGTGCCACTTACTCCTG
Source organism: Pinus albicaulis (assembly GCA_034641835.2). NCBI lineage: Eukaryota > Viridiplantae > Streptophyta > Pinopsida > Pinales > Pinaceae > Pinus > Pinus albicaulis. The sequence continues at coordinate 1,047,099,883 of CM076572.1, forward strand.
GATAGAGGGAAATCGCTATCACACTAGACCAGACTTTCAAATTCGGCGTTGTGTTAGAGAAGACAAGATTTTTTATATCTTGAAGGCTTTCCGTGAGGAGCCCTGTGGAGGGCACTTCATGGACAAGGTTACGGGTTACAAAGTACTCTCAACAGGATACTACTAGGCGACTATATTCCAGGATGCCAAAAATTTTGTAAAGGGGTGTGATAGCTGCCAAATGATGGGCCAGCCTTTGCAATCAAACGAGATTCCATTACAACCTCAAATAGTGATAGAGCCATTTGAGAAGTGGCCCTATATTTTTTAGGGCTAATCAATCCTTCATCGCAATAGAAATCATATAATTTGGTCTATATAGACTACATCACAAAGTGGGTCGAAGCGAGGCATTAACTAGAGCTATAAAGCAGGTTGCTTTAGAATTCTTGTTCGAAGATATTTTTGTTCATTTTGGGATACCCAAGGAGAGAGTGACGGATGAGGGGCCCCAATTTACATCTCATTTGATTCAAAAAATGGTTGAGAAGTATGGAATTCATCACAAGACCACTTCACCTTATCATCCACAAGAAAATGATCAAGTGGAGAGCACGAACAAATTTATTAAGGAAATTTTGACAAAGACAGTAGCCAACCACCGAAGGAATTGGGCTAAAAAACTTCCAGAGGTATTGTGGGCTTACATAACAACATGCAGGAATACCATGGGCTTCTCACCATACAAATTGGTGTACGGTAAGAATCCATTATTCTCCATAGAGTTCGAAATAAAAACATTGAGAACGGTATTACAGGTCAACCTGGATTTAAGTACAACACAAAGACAAAGGTTGAATAAGCTTAATGAGCTGGAATAGAAAAAGTTGGCTGCCATTAAGTAGACACAGATCATTCAGCAGTAAAGATATAAATGGCATGACAGGTTCATTACGAAGAATAAATTTCATAAAGGATATTGGACTCTCTTGTACGATTCAATATTCAAGGATTTCAAGGGCAAGCTCTGCACCAGATGGCTAGGTCCTTACGAAATAGACAAAGTCTTTGACAATGGGACTATAAAATTGGTCACCATTGATAATGCTCAGACACCATTACTGGTTAATGGGCATTGTCTGAGGTTATATCATCAACACTCTTCGAAGGATTCGTTTATTAACATTGTCGCGGACTCTGATCTTCATGTTACAACAGCAGGGGGATGTTCCCCTGTGCAGCCTAAAATTTGAATTTCCAATAAGTGTAACAGCTAAAAACCACTCTTGTGGCAGTTGTTATGCCTGTTTAAAAAAACAAAATAATAATAATAATAATAAAATAAAATAAAAATAATAAAAGATCCTAACTGTGAAAACCTCTTTTGGGGCATAGTCAGACGATTAGTAGCAGTTGAAAACCACTTATGTGGCAGCTGCTACACCCATTTTTTCTAGAACATCATCCTTTCTTGCCTGCATATTCTACAAAGGTGACATTACCTAATTGTTTTCAGTATTTACTTTTCCTAACCATAATGTTTTATGAAGGATAGTGCAGTGGCTATCTTGGTTGTTACATATGTAACAGTCGATAGTCATGAACAATGTTTTGAATCTTGGCTGCCATCCTGACATGCAGCAATTATTACAATATTTAAAGGAGACCACTGCGACCGCTAGAGAAATCCACTATTATATCAATTTCCTCCTTCACGTCTTCTCAGGTACGTCACCGAAAAGGTAACATAACCATCATCTAATAATTCAATGATTATGGCAAGATTAACAACAATCCTTTTGACAGTCGTGGACAGTCGTCATCATTAAAACTGGGGGAGGATAAATCTTGTCATGATTTCAAGTAATATGTTAGCCTTAAAGCCGCCATTAAATCCTACATGCATCGAACTGAATACTACGACAGCCAATCATGATTAGATCTTTCCGAAAAGGGGATTCGTACTCGAAGCACATCACTTTCCATAATTGGACATTAATAGAAGGTATGTGCGAGTACAAATCAATGATTTAAAATCTCTTCACCTCTCGCCATGACATTCCATCATCTCCCTCCACCAAAAGTTTGTGCACCCTCAGTCGAAATTCTCAATCCAAGATAGTAGAGCAGGTTGCTGGGAGATAGCAAGGAGCGCGTCGATATCCTGGTTGGTTGAGCTTAAGGATTAGTTAAGGGTAATAGCAAGATGGGAGGATCAGCAGTGAGACGTGATTCATACTCCATTGAAGCTTTACAGAGTTGTCCAGAAGCATATCATATATTTAGGGACGTTGGGTGGCTTGAGTACTTTCAAAGGTTGAAGGGCTTGAATGAAACGATTGCGATGGAATTCGCCAGGAATTTGAACGACCATCAAACCCAAGTCAAGGGTCTGTGGATTGAGGTTACAGAATAAGTTGTTTCTAGAGTAACCACATTTTCGGCCGAAGGAAGAAGATGGTTTAACAAGAATATTAATGATCCTTCTCTGAAGGAGGACTTCCTTGTAGGAGAAGAAAAATTGGAGAATAAAGGAAGAGGGGTTGATAGACTATAACTTCCCCAACCGTGGGCAGATGTTACCCTAAATTTGAAAAATTACATTACCTGTGAGGGAAGGTCTACAATTTTCTTCAATTATCACTTTCCTTTATTGAACCACCTCCGACACCAGTAGAAGATCAATCTTCCATATTTTCTACTGGGAAATATAAAGCATATGGCTGCAACAGTTAAAATGGCAACACACCCTGAAGCTTATGTAACCAACCATGGTCTTATCAAGTTAATTGAATTGGATGCCTTAAACCAACAAGGAAAGATCTGGGAAGAGTTCAAGCGGAAAAGGCCCAGGACAAGCCAGAGGAAACAAGTTGGGACTGAGGGAGAAAGTCATAAAGAGGTTGAAGTCCAAACCCGGTCCACCAAGGCCAGAATTGAGAAAATGCCCATTGATAAGCCGATTGGAGACAAACGGCCGAAAAAAAGGGTGAAAATTAGTATGCCAATGGAACCGTCGCCTACAACTGAGAAGCGGGAGAAGGCAGAAGATCTGGAAGAAGAAGAAAAATAACCCGCCTCATCAGGTAGGAACAAAAATCATACTCTGCTTTCAGAAATTGAAAATTTAAAGAAATAAAATGAACAGTTAAAATAGAGGTTAGCAGAAGCTAGGAAATCAGAAGCCTCAGGGCTAGATACCCTAGATGAAGCTGTCAAAAAAGCTAGTGGGGAGAGAAATCCAGGATATGTATGCGTGGTATGTTCTCAAGAGTTAGCAACAGCAGGATATAGAATTTGTCGGGAAAGCAACTGCTCAAGGGAGACTCAAACAGAACCTGGGGAGGCTACTCCACAAGAAACTATTGAAGATATCGCTATTACACAAGAACCAGCATTTAAATCAAATCCTCCCACAGTGATCGACCTGGAAGCTGACACACAAGAACCTGTAGAGGCCACTGCTATTACAGAGGAACTAGTAGTGGATGCAGAGGCTAACCAAGGCGAAATTAAGAAGACTGCTAGACAAGAACCCACCTATGAAGTTGTTGTTACACAAGAACCAACAACTGAGGTAGAGAAGTCTCACCCTAGAGAGGTTGTTACACCCACCATTGATATTTCATGTAGTGGAACACCGGGTCCCGCTTTGGGATGGAATTCCGAGAAGATTGTACTGATCTCTGAGTTGCAGAAATGGAAACAATAGGCACTTTCCCTGCAGGAGGGAATGATATCACTGAAATAATATCAGAAGAAAATGAGTGCCCTACAGGAGAATTCGTAAAAGGAATAATTGAAGAGAGGCTAGGAGGAATGGAAGTAGAAGGAAGCCACAAAGAAACAGAAGGAACATCTATTATTGTTAAAGCAGCAGGTTCAGGATTTGACTAATGATAAACAGAAGCTTCATGACCTTGCCCTCAAGTTGTTGGGGTGTAGGCGACCTTCCCCGTCATACCCTATTTTTTGGTGGGAACGATACTATTTTTTTCAGCTAAAATCTATTATGGAAGACAGGCCTTATGTGGCTACTTCTACCCATACCTTTTTAGATGTTTTTCGTGCTTTCGATTTTGATGAATAGAGCTTGTTGTGCGAGTTGTTTTTGCACAACATTATTTGTGAGCACGCTAGTATGTTGATGGTAGCAATTATACTCTCATACATGGGAGACTTGTAGTTGCATGTTTTTGTTTCATTTATGAGAAATCATATCGAGTGGCATCTATCAACAAAATCAATGGAAACTAATGAAGAGAAAACAACATAATGTATTCGAGCTGAAACAGGAAGGGCCACTGAACTAAAGCGGGAATTTAGAAAGATTTCAAGTACTCTTGGGATAAGGGAACCAGCTGCTACCTATAGGAGAAGAATTGTGGATTTCTTCCTCAATCAGTTTGCACAGATGAAGAGTCGGGCACTGAAAGGATGCCTTAAACTCATTGAAGCTAGTAGTGTTGGATTGCTGGATGGAGATCCTTTTGCATTTCAAAATTTCGTAGTTGTTATTACACATGTACCAGCATACGCCCAGGTAATAAAGTCCCTTGGCGCTTCCTGGATTGGATTGAAATTCAAATTTCCTTTGATATGGATGCCAATGGAGGAATACTAGGAATACTATGCACTGAGTGATTATGAAGAAGAGTCATGGCCAAGACAGTTGGTGGTTGCTTAGGGGTACAGGTTTCTAGATGAAGACACAGCCGGCGCCTATGACTTCATTGATCTACACAGGAGATATTATCAAGGAAGGTGAGATTTTTGCATGAGAACATGCAAGGACTTCAGCTGGGGGGAGATGTTTGGTGTCATTTTTGTACTCATTTCCTACATTTTCTTTCCTCATTTCTACCTTTTTGACCTCCAACCTTGGGACTACCTTTGCCTTTTTCCTTTTCCTTATCATAAAACAATGCAACTTTACCGTGTTTTATTATATTGGCATTCTCATTAATTATTATGATGTATTGTTTCCTTTTATGGCTAATTGGGATGAATATTGGAGAAAGTTATTTGGTATTTTTTTCTACTCTTTCAAATACCACTTTAAGCACAAGAGACCCAGAACATACAGGCGCATAGAACAAGTTGGGAGCATGTTGTTACAGTGTGTTGTTACATGGCGTTGATACCTCATGAAGAGTCAACACCTCCGATGTCATGACCTCTGTTGTTACACCGCGACGTTGTTACAAATTTGTTGCTACAGACTGTTGTTAGAGTCGTGTTGTTGATGGCATATTTTCAACTTCCGGATGCTAATCTGTCTTCAAAAGTTGTTATGCTACAACTGTCGCATTCCAACGACAGTTGTAGGAGTCATCATATACTGCTATTTAGAATAACAACTTTGGGTAGTTTTGATTGAAATCAATATTTTCCCAGTCAAGACTCTATTGAGGGAATTGGTTGTAACTATATTTACTTTATTTTGATTAGCATGAGAATCATAAGATTCTCATGACTGATCTGTTCCTCATTTTCTGGACATTTAACTATTATATAAGCACTCATAACTTCAAGTTCGGGGTTAGCACAAAACAGTATCATCATTTTGACTCTGTAATTTTGATCACCACAATAAAGGATATCGTATTGTTGTTGTTATATGTATTGACTGATTTAATTCGTATTTAGTTTGCATCTCTTCCTGCGCCCTATTAGGGAGGAAGGCCCCTCCTCTTTAACAGGGATTGTAGTGATAAAGTAGTTGTAGTATACCTCGTATTTTCTTCTGCGTATTTGTGAAGTGCTATCGTTGTTGTGTTGGCTGTAAGTAGATCTACTTCATTTTCAGGTATTTATTATGTTGTTACATGGATTTAATTAGAAATATCAGCTGGTGTAGTTATCGTGTGGTGCGCTAGATACCGGTTTACCTGAAGTGTGATTACATTCTTGTAGATCTTTGTTTTATTCCTGCATAAGTGATAATTTTCAGCAATTGATTCAGCGACAATTTCTTCTTGTTTTATTTATGTTTCTGGTATGATGTATCAGCACAGACAGTGCAATTTTCATTGAGATAAAAGGCATCCCTGGATTAAAAATTTATGTGTATTGTCTTAGTCATTTAACAGTGATTAATACAGTCCAATAGCATGCTCTCTTGAAGGAACACAAAGGTGTTCCAGGTGGCATAACAGTGCATCCTAGAGGTGAAAATATGGAACTTGCTTACCTTCCAAGGGCATCTAGTATGTGTTGTCGAATTTTGGATCGCTTTTGTAGAGAAGAGGCCAATCAGAAGTCTAGTTCCCACAAGAGTTGAGAACAGTGGTTAGCGACATGATCGCTGGTCAACTAAGGCAGTCTGCCACATTATTGGTGATACCCTTCTTGTACTTGATGTTCAAATGGAACTGTTGCAGGTATGTGGAGCACTTATGATTTCAATCGCTCCGCAAATTCCCTTGTGCTTGTAAGAACTGCAAGGGTCGGTGGTCTATGTGGATGACCATTTCCTTCCCCAAAATGTAATGCTTCCATTGTCTTCACACTTGCACAATGGAATACATCTCTTTGTCATAGGTGGGATACTTCCAAACTGTGTCTAAAAGTGTCTTATTGTGATATGCCACTAGATGCCCCTGTTGAGTAAGAACTGCCCCAATAGCATAGGTAGAGGAATCTATCCTAATCTCAAATGGTTGTTGCAAGTTTGGTAGTGTGAGCACCAGTGCAGAGCAGAGGCAATGTTTTAACTCAGCGAACGCCTTCTGTTGAGATTCAGACCAAACGAATTTTTATTTCGCTCATCCCTTGTAACTTGACTCAAAGGCCAAGTTATATGAGAGAACCCCAACACAAACTTGCGGTATAAATTGGAAATACCTAGAAAGTTGCAGAGCTCTGTTAGAGTGGTTGGGACTGGCCAACTCCGAATGACTTGGATCTTGGCTGGATCCACATCCACCCCCTGCTCATCAACGATGTATCTCAGATATTGAACCTGGGTCATGCCAAAGGTGCATTTCTCCAAATTGGCACACAACTTGTGTTGCTGCAATGTTTAGAGGACTTGTCGGATGTGGTGGAGGTGCTCTTCCCAACTCTGGTTGAAGCTTAGGATGTCATCCAAGTACAGCACTAAAAATGAGTAGGTGAATGGTCACAGGATGTCATCCATTAGCCTCATGAAGGTTGTGGGAGCATTCATCAACCCGAAAGGCATGACCAGCCATTCGAAAAGGCCCTCCTTGGATTTGAAGGCAGTCTTCCACACATCGGAGAGTTCAATTGGTACTTGGTGATACCCGAACTTTAAGTCGATCTTGCTAAAATATTTTTCCCCCTTGAGTTGGTCTAGAAGTTCATCAATCTGTGGGATTGGGTACCTATTCCAGAAAATTATATTGTTCAGTGTCTGATACTCAATACAGAGTCTCCAAGTCTCATCCTTCTTCTACACCAACATGATCAAGCTCCCGCGGGGCAACGAACTCGGTCAGATGTGACCTTTCTGGAGCAGCTCCTGAAAATGTCTCTTGATTTTGTCGTTCTCCATAATAGAGCATTGATAGATTGGTCCATTGGGTATCAATGCACCTGGGGTCATATCGATGGAGTGCTTGACTTGACAGTGTAGAGGCACCCCTGCGGGTGAGGTGAGGATGTCCCCCGTACTCCTCCACGACCTTGTCCATATGTTGTTATCATGCAGAGGATGTTGATTTTTGGGTAGCATCGGACGTGCTCTAGCTCTGAAACTACGTGGAGGGGCTAGAACACATGAGATCTCCAAGACTGAGAAATTGTTTGGAGAAATTCCACCCAGAGTGAAATTTATTCAAATAATTAATTATTTTAAATGGATCCTAAGTTCAAACTTAGGGAATTTAAATAATTAAAGTGAATTAATTTAATATGTGGGTGAGAAGCTTCTAAGTGATGAGGATAAAGTCTAATTTAGTCTTAGCCGTCGATTAGAGATTAGATCACGGTCGTTGATTCATCAATAAGAAAAGTATAAAGGAAGGCTTAAGGTTCAGTTTGAGAATACATGGGGAGCAGCACTTAAGCAAAATATAAATTCTGGGGCATGGTTTGCTGAGAATTTCAGATTGATTTCTAGTGTAAAGAGGGGCAGTTCAACAGTGGGACTTCAGTTCGAGGCCGAGAATACAACTGCAGAGAGGCAGAAAAGCATCAAGAGAGACAACACAATACCTAAGAGGGTGACATAGTGCCATAAGGGTAACATAGAGCTTCAGAGGGTGAAGTAGTCACTGAAGAGGCAGGGTTGGGGTTTCTATGGGGCAGATCAGGCAACAATTCAATAGATTGATTTTTAATTCAGGAAGGCTCACGAGGAGGGTGACGCAGCTCCTAGAGTAGGTGACACAATCTCAGTGCAGAGCTGAGAGTAGCCATCATTGCTCAGCACTAGGGACAACGCAACCACCTGTGGGGTTTGTTCATTCTGTTGTTGATTCAACCAAAATATCTATCTAAGGATAGAGGTACATATGTCAGGATTTTCTCTATTGGGTGAGCCAGATTTGGCACCCTATTTTGTATTCAAAAATCTGCTTAATAATAAAACCCTCATATTTGTTGCACCATTTTTCCCGCATTGGGTTTTTCTAGGGACGTTTAGTCTAAAAATACGTGTGTCCTTTGTCTGTTTTTCTCATCTTATTTTTCAGTACTTGATCTGTATATTGGTGTAGGCTTCAGTGTATTTGCATTAATATTTACTGAAGTATTCTGTAAATAACTTGTAAACCAAAGAAATCAAGTAGGAAATGCAAATCAGTGAAACTGCAGTAGGATTTTTGTTTTCTAGATTCAGATATTTTCACTAAGGAGCCCTGTCTGGAGGTCGTGGCCACAATATTCTTCTTTCCCTAAGGGCGTATCATCAAGAAAACAAATTTATTGGTTTGGAAATGAGCTTACTGCATTGTTTTGCAGTCACCAAAGAGATGGCGGTATGCGGTGCTACCTCGGGTATCCTATACAACTTATTTCCCAAAAAAACAATAATAGCGTGAGTCCTATACTCATACACAGCATATTGCTTCCAAAATTATGGTTGGCCTAATAATACATCATAAACATCAAAAGGATAAATGTCAAATGATACCTCATCCTTGAAGGGCTTGATGTTGTAGGGAAGGCAACATTGCTCGCTGATGCAGATATCCCATCCTTGGTGAAGCCACCCGATGGTGTACGGCTATGGGTATGTTGTGGTCGGCAGGCCCAGCCGCTTCACAACCTCTTCTCAAAATGAGGTTCTTTTGGCTCCCGCTGTCGACAATGAACTGCAGCAAGGAACCCTTTACCCACATCTGGGAATGGAAGAGGTGCTCCCCCTCCTTTGGATCTTCAGGTTGCTCCTTCTGGATCTTGGTGGTGGAAATGGTGGCATTGGGATCCGCATCGATAATCTGCTTCCCCTTGTCATTTCCCTTGTCAGGTTTTGACTCAATGTCAGAACATGCATCTGATTCAGAAGCCTTCAGCTCGACCACCAGTGACTGCTTGGCCCGACACTCACTTGTGTTGTGAGTGGAACTCTTGTGGAACTCACACCACTTTCCTGTGTCCTTCTTTGTATTTGCGGTGTTGTTCTTTGCTTGCATCTTTGGCGGGTTGTCCTAGGTTGTCCCACCTTGGCTTTGTCCTTTATTCTACGATTTGGGGGCATCTTTCCCTTGCTTCTAATTTTCAAACCCAAAGTATCACTTCTTCTGTTTGAATTTCTACTCAATCTTGGCAGCATACTGGTATGTTGCACCAAGCGAGGAGATGTCGAGGAACTTCATTTCCTCCTGCATGTATATGTGTAGACAACTGCAGTACTTCAACACCAAATGTTTCTCTGAATATTTGATACCCAAATTTTTGTGCAGGGTATGGAACAGATTCGTCAACTCATGCACATCTTGATCCTTTTGTTTCAGTAACGTAGTTCACTGTATGTACTTGTCCTCATAGCTCCCCACGGGATAATATTGTTCCTTGATGATGTCTCGGAAAGAATTCCAAGTGAGTGCGGCTGAGAACAGATAGGTTTCCCTCTCGTCCTTTTTCTCACAGTAGGTTTCCTACCATTCCTTGACATGAGGGACAGGTTTGAGAAGTGCAAAAGTGATCTTTTCCCTATTGAAAAAGTCACGAACTGAGAAATATCCTTCTAATAGATTCAACCATCTATCTACGATGTCTGCATATATTTGTCTCTCAAAAATGGAAATGTCAAAGTTAACTTGTACCTTAAAAGGAGTGGCGCCTCCAGAGTGGCTGTTGGATGAAGATGTGTCGTCGGTGGACAGCAGTTGAAGGATCTGGGAAAAGTTATACATCATCGTGTTCCTTTTTTTTTTAGGGCCTCTTCAAGCAATATTTTGATAAGATCTCCTACTCCCTCATTTTTCTTTTCTTCCCCCATGGGCGTCCCTTGAGGTTTGCGAGGCTAACATTGCAAAGGTTCAACAAGATCGAGCCCTAACTCCTTATACCCTGACCTCGTTGGGGACATGCAAAGAAGGATCAAGAAAGAGCAGACTACTTTGATACTACTGATCCAGACTTATGCAAGAACACTATAAAATATAAAAATAAACATAAATGTAGAGATGCAGCAAAAATAACACTTCATTTCATTAATATCAAATAGTGAAAAAATGCTTACAGATAGAATGTCCAATAAACTAGTGCAGGCAATGGTAGTTTATCTCTGAGAAGAGATGTGGAAGCTACATGCATCTGAAATAAATTACAATGAGGCTCAAGAGCCTTTTTATTCTTGAACAACATAAGAGCCCTAAACAACCAAAACCCTAACCCCACAAGATGAAGCAGCAAGAGTTTGTGGGCCCCTTTGGGGTTAGTTGGGCAGCCAACTTCCCAAGGTCATAACTTCGTCATATTATCTCTATTTGGTGCATACAATATATCATTGGAAATATCTCTCTGAGTTCTATAGGTTTTTCCATAGGCCCTTCCCAATGGATATGTTCCTATTACGGAACTCAAAAAAATGTCGTTTAGAGGGTCAAAAATGCTCCAGAATTTCAGGGCCCGAAAAACTACTAAAAATAGTAAATTCTGCTATAAAAGAATAAACTAATGAAAGTGACAGGAGATCTAGGTGGAATAGGTGGGTGCCCACCAACATCCACTTGGATCAGAATAACGTAATGGTAGACTACAAAGATTCTCCCTATGAGTCATATGAGAAGCATGGTGTTGGACATTCATCTGATTTGGCATATACATTGAGGAGTTTAGAGGAAGAAATAAGGAGCTGCAAGGCAGAAAATGATAGACTCATACAGGAACAGGAAAAGAAAGCAAAGGTGAATGTAGCCATCCTTCAAATTTTGTCAAAGTTTCATAAACAGGGGCCACTTAGGATTAACTATGGGCAGGAGGATGTGACCAATGGAGCATATGGCAGTAGGTCTCCTAGCGGTCACAGGTCGAGTAGGGATGACACGGTTAGAGATGGTAGATTGTTGGACACTCCGGATAGGAGAGGTGGTAGACACAGGTATCATTCTAGTTTTGGTTCTGAAAGGCATCATCATCGTCATCATTATGATCCTTACAGGAGGAGTGACAGGGGCTATTTACCTGATGAATTTAAAAGGAAAAACCACCTATAAATTTAACGGAGAGATGAAGAAACCATGTGATGCAAAGGCATGGTTTCTTGGCATGAATTTTTTTTTTTTTTTTTGGTCAGATTGCATGATTACTCGGAAAATATGAAAGCTAGGATACCTACATTCAACCTCAGACGTAGAGCAAATATTTGGTGGGAAGATGTGAAGAGTGTCAGAGATATTTCTGAGGAGGAATTGACTTGGAGTGAGTTCAAAAGGTTATTCCGGAAGAAGTATCTATCAGAGAGATACTACGGTGACAGGGAAAAGGATTTTTATGATCTAAAGATGGGTTCCATGACAAATGAGGAGTATACTAGCAAGTTCTTGGAGTTACTGAGATATCTACCTTACCTCAAGAAGGATAAGGCCAATATTCAGAGATTTATTAGTGGGCTGCCAATAGCATTCAGAGATAGGATTGAGTTCGATGAGCCTAGATCATTGGAGGAGGCCATCCAAAAACTCAAGCATTGTTATGAGCAATTGAAGCGCAAATCGGAGGCAAAGCCTGATTGGAAAGGTAATGATAAGAATAAAAGAAAATGCAATAAGAAGTGAGCAAGTCCTCAAGACACAGGCAAGAAGGAGAATGTTTCCCCACCTAAGAATTTCAATACATCTAGTAGAGGATAGGGATTTCAATCTGAGGAGCAGAATAAGGATGAAGGTTGGAAGCCTACACAATGTCGGACTTGTAGCAAAGATCATCGTAGGAGAGACTGTCCAAAGCATTAGGGTGGTAGGCCATAGATCTACAATGCGTAGGAGGCACAGACAATGGGATATGTTGGGCATAACATTCCTAGGATTTATGCATCTATGGACAACGTGCAAGCATATCGGGCTTTTATCATTCAAATGGACGGTAAGATTTGTGATCAAGTTTTTTCTATTTTGATTAACCCTGCATCTAACTATAGTTATATTAATCCTAAACTAGTAGATAATTGTGGTTTGAGTAAGGTAATGCATGCAAAATCTTGGTTAGTGTAGTTGGATACATGTATGAAGAAAACAATACACCATTGGGTAAGAGCTTGTGCATTTGAGTTAAATGGTATGCCTACAACAATGCACCTGAACATATTGCCAATGGGATCTTACAGTATCATATTGGGTATGGATTGGTTATATCTTCATAGGACCAAGGTAGATTTCTATGACAAATCTATCGAATGCTTGGATGACAAGGGGGAACCAATAATCCTAAAGGGAAAGAATAAAGCCACATCAGTTAAGATGGTGACAACCATGTAGGCCAAGCGCATTCATAGGAAAGGGTGCTTAATATTTGTAGTTCATATCTCTAAGGACAGAGGTAAGGAAGGTGAAGATGTAGATGTTTTGAACAGGTATCCAGTTTTACAATAGTTTCAAGACGTATTTCCAGTAGATATTTCATATTTTCCATCACATAGGGAAGTAGACCTTTCTATTGAGTTGATGCCAAGGGAAACTCCGACATCAAAGGCACCTTACAGGATGAGCACACTTGAGTTGGTAGAATTAAAGTTACAGCTGAAGGAGATGCTTGAAAAGGATACATTAGGCCAATTGTGTCTCCATGGGGTGCACCAGTGTTATTTGTGAAGAAGAAAGATGGCACTCTTATATTTTTCATTGACTATAGGCAACTGAAAAAAGTTACCATCAAGAACAGTGCCCACTACCAAGGATTGATGATTTGTTTGATCAGCTGAAGGCAGAAACAATGTTCTCTAAGGTCGACTTGAGATCGGGATATCATCAGGTACACATCAAAGAGTAGGACATCTACAAGATATCATTTAGGACTTGGTACGAGCATTATGAGTTTGTTGTAGTTCCATTCGGTTAGACTAATTCCCCAGCTACATTTATGTGTTTGATGAACAGTTTTTTACATCCTTATTTGGAGAAGTTTGTGATTGTTTTTATTGATGACATATTGGTGTATTCTAAAAACGTTGAAGAGCATGCCGAGCATTTGGAAACAATGTTGAGGTTGTTGAGAGAGCATCAATTGTATGCTAAGCTCAGCAGATGTAGTTTCTTCTAGACCGAGGTACATTATTTGGGACATGTTGTCTCCAAAGAGGGCATTGCAATAGATCCAAAAAATATAAGGGCCATCATGGAGTGGGTAGCTCCTAAGAAGTAGATGAGGTGAGATCATTCATGGGATTGGCATGTTATTATAGGAGGTTCATCAAGAACTTCTCATAGATTACTTGTCCTATTACATCATTGCAGAGGAAGGGTAAGAAGTTTGATTGGACAGAGGAGTGTGAGACTAGTTTTGAGCAGCTTAAGCAGTTGTTGACACATGATCGAGTGTTAAAGATTGGAGATTCGTAGAAGGAGGTTGTAGTGTGTACAAATTATTGTAATAGAGGACTTGGTGGAGTCCTTATGCAGGATGGACAGGTGGTATGCTATGAGTCGCGAAAACTGAATGAGCACGAGCAGAACTACCTGACACATGATCTTGAGCTAGCAACGATCATACATGCACTGAAGATGTGGAGGCACTATCTTTTTAGAAAGAGTTTTGTATTGATTAGTGATCACATTGAGTTGAGGTACTTGTTTGATCAACCGAATCTGAACATTAAGCAAGCTAGATGGTTGGCCACAATCACTAAGTTTGACTTCGAGATCAGGTACATCAAGGGAAAGGATAATATGGTCGCAAATTATCTTAGCAGGTAGGTACAGGTAAATCACATAGCAGCTATGAGCTCCTATGGGACAGACTTACATGATAGGATCTTGTAGGCAGGTGAGTTGGATCACAGGTATATGGATATTCTACACAGGTTAGAGCAGAGTATAGGTACAGGTGTTGTTACAGGTACAAGTGTTGGCATAGGTATAGGTACAGGTGTTGTTATAGGTACAGGTGGCAGTACACGTGCATGTACATGTACATGTAGTGGTACAGGTACAGGTACAGGTACCGGTACAAGTGCAGGTGTGCAGGATTTAGATTGTCATCTCACAAAAGATGGATTGGTTAGATTTAGAGACAGGATATATGTACTAGACAAATTTGAGCTCAGGAAGGTGATCTTGAGGGTGTTTCATGCGAAACGATATTCGGGTCACCTAGGCTACCAAAATACATTGATTGTAGTGAAGAGATTCTATTATTGGTCGAATCTAAAGATAGATGTGGAAAATTTTGTAGCCAAATGTTTATATTGTCAGATGGTTAAGGCATAGTGTAAACATTCAAGTGTGGACTGTTATAGCCGATTGCAATTCCAAAGTGGAAGTGGGAGGTCATTTCCATGGACTTCATCACAGGTTTGCCCAAGACAGTTATACAACATGATTCCATCATGGGTGTGGTGGACAGGTTGACAAAGGTTGCACATTTCATTACACTAAAGACTACATACTGAGCTAGTGACGTAGCACATGTGTTTATTAGACACATAGTCATATTGCATGGTGTTCCGAAGAAGATTGTGTCTGACAGGGATGCAAATTTCACATCCAAGTTTTGAAAGGAGTTTTTTTCAGGTTTTCTCACTAAGTTTTCCTTTAGCACAAATTATCATCCATAGATAGATGGGTGGAATGAGAGGATAAACAAGATATTGGAGCATATGTTGAAGATGTATGTGATGCATTAGCGATGCAAGTGGGAAGAGTATCTTCCACTAGTAGAGTTCGCCTATAACAATGGGTATCAGGAGTCATTGAGGATGAGTCCATTTGAGGAATTGTATGGGTAGAGTTGCGACACTCCTATCAGTTGGAGTGATCTGGTTAATAGGGTACTGATTACACCATATATGTTGGAAGAAATGGAATAGGAAATGAAGGTGATTAAGAAGAACTTGAAAGCAGTGTGGGATAGGAAGAATAGTTATGCAGACAAGAACAAGTTGTTCAAGGAGTTTCAGGTTGGGGAACATGTGTACCTATGCATTAAGCCCAAGAAGAGCTCCCTATGGATTAGATCATGTGCCAAGTTGGCACCACGATTTTGTGAACCCTTGAGGATCATTGAGAGGATCAGACTAGTGGCCCATCGACTTGCACTACCTTCCATAATGAAATTCCATTATGGTTTTCATATATCATTGCTTAATAAATATGTTAAATATGTTGATCATGTGATTGACTGGTTTTTCTTGCAGGTGGATCCAGAAGGAGAGTTCCAACAGGAACTGCAGTGCATTTTGTAGAAGAATACGCTCATGCTTCAAACTCAAGCAATCGAGCAAGTTAAAGTGTAATGGAATTAGTTTCGACTCGATGAAGCTACATGGGAGATGGTGGATCATACGCAAGCTATGTATATTTCCTTGTTTGCCAGTTGAGCTAAAGAAGTTTTTGTGTGATGTTGGTATATGCTTGGTATATGTTGTGATGATGTTTCGATATATGTTTTAATGTGATGTTCGGATATATGTACATATGTATGTGGATGTAAATACTGCCATGAACTATGTCATAAAGCTCCAATAACTAGTATGGTGTCATGTCATTATAGTTGTCATGTTGTTGTGATGTCATGTTGATTTGTTGTTCAGTAGGGTGATCATTGTAAATACTGCATCAAGCTATGCTATAAAGCTCCATGGGCAATATGTTTGCTTTTCAATGGTTTTTCTTGTTGAATTTCCACGACCTTGGGTCTAGGTTAGAGTATTAAAATCACTGACGCTACCAAGCCAAGAATATCAACCATAAACTACTTTGTACAATGGAAATATATAGTAAATCACAAATTCACAAATATACATAGGTTTTAAACAAATTGTACAATAATGTACAATCACCAATATTCGTTATATTAACCCAAATCTGAATAATACAACAATCTATGGTATAAAATATACAATGAAAAACTCGATGCCTTATTTCGTCCTATCAGTCCTTCGCTTCCATATTGTTCATTAGTAGTGCCTTAGTCCATCAAGGCCACTACACATCGAGACTCCTGGAGGGATGCCACCTAACACTGCTACAAGTCACTTATGTAGAGTGTACAAGGGCTGATCCAATCTACTCTCTGAATAGGCCTAATTCCCAAGTTCCAACTTCCAGGCTAGCAACAACTTTAGTCCATCAAAGTGTTGCAGTTCGGCACCAAACTTCACCCAACCTTTAGCTGCTCTTTGTCACGTCAAGATAGCTTGTCTAGGGCTACTTTGGGTAGCCTACACACTGCCCTCCACCATATCGATGACACAAAATACTACATTGCAGAATATGCACCGATGAAGGCTCACGATCACACAATCACGCCTCCAAATTGGCTCCCACACGCTTCCTAAAAAAATGATCCAAATCGATCATTCCTTGACCCAATGCGCCTCCAAAACACTGTTGCACATGTGTTTTCACTTATTTTTTTGTGAAATTCATGGTTAGGGCCCTTGCCACCCTGCCTCCTTAGGGAACTTTTCGACACTTGAAAACCTTCACACAATCTCAATTGTGTGCTATGGATTGTGGCCTAGCAGAATAACCCTCATGTTGTAGCAAATTGCCTCCAAACAGTGCCCAAACAATCTCAGAACAACATCATTCTTCCCCTTAAGGACTCGGCCTAGCAGCCTACCCTCTCGGTCCTTGATACAATAATGTTTCAGCCCAAAAATAGACCCTTGTACATTAGCTCACTTGGCCTCCAATACAGGCTTCAGACCCTTCTCTCACGCTGTCCAGGACTCCTTCTTTGTTGCGACTAGGCTTGAGATCCTCCTCTCCACAGAGTCTTTCTCTAGAAGAGACGTTGCACAAATGGATGATGAAACAAATTTATATCACCCTTTATTTATACACAACAAAAGGGGCTCCACAAATTAGTTAAGAGACACATCTATTGGCCAAATTTTACTTCAAGCCTACATTACTTGAAAACCAATAATTACTTGTCAACTTCAAAAATTCATTTCTCCTCAACGACAACTCAGAATCACATGATTCTCATTGTGTTAGAATCGTCTCGATGAGCACTATCATCCTCATCCATCACATGTCTAAAACTCATCATGGTTTTGGCCCAAACATCAATGGGTGCAAAGCCCACAAGTGACCCTTGTGGTGCTTTGCCCTCCAAACCCTGAACGCTATGGCTTGGAGTACCTCCCAAGCTACACAAATCAACATTGTTGAGGTATATGTGTGGTTGAACACTGAGGACGGTGTCCCCCAAGGAGGAGGGTTCTATAACAGCCCTGTTGAAAATATCATGTATTAAATTTAAAATAATAACCGTGGTTAATGGGACACTTATTCCAAGTTGAATGTTGGGAAAAACATTGTAGTGTTGGTGTTCACATGGTTTATTATGGCTAAGGAAATTGGAAAAGGATATGGTTGAGGCATTAAAAATGCAAAAAGTATTTTTGGCACATTTATTTATCAAAATAATGAAAATTAGGAGAAAAGGGAGATGAAAGGTCACATGTTGCATGTGAGGAGGAAAATGAAGAAAATAGAGGCCTTTTCTATAAAAAGGCTTCTAAGGATCAGTTGGTACCTTTTTTCAGTGCATTTTTTGGAGCTCTCTCATTTTTCTTTGTCTCTCTCATACTCTTGGATACTTATAGTTTTCTTGGAGCACTCTTGGAGAGTGTGGATACTTGGTGGTTGGGAGCGAGAAGGAAAAGGAAGAGCAGGAAAGCGCAAGTGAACATCATGATAAGTAGCTACAACAGGATTTGATTATAGGTACCGAGTTGCATGTATGTCTTCCTCACTAGTTTTGGTATGCATGGTGTATGCATGTGGATTTTCCTAGCCTTGTCATTTCCTGGATAGCCATGGTGTTTGTTGGCCCTCAATTTTAACCATTTTTCACCATGCATATTCCACTTTTCTATCATCTCTTACCATCATATCATGGTCATATTTGTCATATTTTTTCCTCTTTTTGTACCTTAAGGTAAAATAATTGTCTTTTAATTTTTGGAATTTTTAGTAAAAATTGGGTAATAAAAATATTTTTTGACTCAAACATAAATTCCTGTAATGGCTCCATTGAAGTCGTATGTTCATTACACCTGGGCACAAAATGAAGATAGATTCAAGAAGTATGGAAACCAAGGATGGATAGACTCCTATTGGCACAGTCCAAATGAGTCGGAACATACCCGATCAAAGCTGGTCAAACTTGACCAGACACCCAGAAAATCCCTTGATTTAAGGGGTAGTTTTGTGATCTTCCCATATCTTGTGCAACAAAGGGGATGAGTTAGACCCTATTAGGTGGATTAGGACTCTTACTATTTTTTACAACTATTTTAGTTGGCTTTATTATAATTTTAGCCTATTTAAGCACAACTATTCAGCAACTATGGACATGTATTATGATTATTGAGACTTCTCTATTTCTGAATATAATTTGAAGAACTTGCCTTCTATTTCTTGTTGTTCTTACTGTGGGATGTGAATGTTGATCTAATATAGCTAATAGTCTTCAAGTGTACAAAGCAAAGGTGGAGGGCCCCCATTCTAAGCTAAGTACATTGTAGTGTATTTTTGTGCATAATTGTGAATATCTTTGATTGTTGAACATTTTCTTTACAATTTCTTGTGAATATTTTCTGAGTAAATTCATTGAATGCCATGATCATTTATGTTTTTGAAATAATTTCCTTTCAATAATTGGTTTAAGTAGGGAAGGCCAACCAAGGAATCTAATTTAGATCCTCTTCCTTATGGATTAAGAATTGAACTGGAAATTGTGTTTATGCCTTTGATCTTTACTACTTTCCTAATTTAATTGTGTTATGATTTATGGTGGAAATGATCTTGTTGGAATAGGGATAATGAGGAAGGACAACCAAGGCATATAATTTAGAGCTTCTTTCTTGTTGGCTATGCTCCGGAAAGACCCATTGCACACTTGCTTCTAGATCATAATTTCAATGTTTTCTTTTTAGAAATTTATATTTATAATATGCATTTCCATTATCTTCACCTAAACAACTGCTTCCTACACTCGCTTAATATAAGATCCATATACCTTGGTGTGCTTCTAATTTTACCAACCTAGATTTATAATTAAAACAGATGATCTAATTCAACTCAATAAATTAGACATACATTTTTGGCATCGCTGCCGAGGAAGCACACTTAGATAGAGGTAGTTAGGAAGATTGTTTAGAAAACTTATATAAAATAACAAAAACAATAACAAAACATAAAAACAAAAACACTTTTAATTATGGTTATTCATGGCTATACATAGAAATTAGGAAGGTATATCCCCAAAACAAAACCCCCCAACCATTAAAAAAAAAAACTCTCTAATTGCAAAATCCATTTTCAAAACAAGATCTACAAAACATGATGTTAAAGAAGTCACTTCGAGAAGGAGGGTATGCCACCACAAGGATCTTCCCAAATCCTTGTCCATAATTTAGAGTAGTCACTAGGGATGAATCTTCATTTCAAAAGATAAAAGAGGAACAAAGCATCCATGAAGAGGATCCACAAGAAGAGAACCTATAAGCTTCTTCTAGTTATTTTTGTAAGGAGATCAATGAGTTATGGATCACATGCGATGAAGTTCAAACAATAGAGCTATAAATTGAAGGATATCTAGCATATTTATCATAATATCCCTTGTGCATTCATGATTTTGAACAAGTTGCACAAGAAGAACTTTGTGATATGAGAATTAATGAAAGCCAAGAAAATAAATATCATTTCAAAACTTTGTTTCAACTAGTCATTAGGCCACAACACCACTCCATTTTTCAACATACTCAAAGCATAAAGGGACCTAGACATTATCAGTATTGCATAAAAAAGGGACCTGAATATGAGTCGCATCACAGAGGGACCTAAACATAAGATTATTTCTTAAAAGGACCTGAGGATAAACATGTAAATTATGTCACAAGGGACTTGCATGCAAAGTGCTATTTGAAGATCAGTGGACCTGCATACAAAGAGTTATTTAAAGATCAATGGACCAGCATACAAAGAGATATTTGAATACCAGTGGACCTTCATACAAAGGGAAATCAATTAGAAGAGCTATTCATTGGAAATACACCTCTTTTCAAGCATCAATAAAGGGAAGTAATGAAATATTGTAAGTTAAAAAAAATTAATGCCTTTCGATTTTGAAAAAAAATCTTAAATTAGAAGAATAATTAAACCTTGGTGTATAAGAGTGCATTATTTCATTCCCTATATATCCATAATACCTTTCTCTCTTCATAAAAACTTTACCCTACCATCCACTGAAATCAAAGCTTCCTTACAATAAGACAAGTCAAATTTTTTTTCAAAAACCCACATAAAATATTTTTGCCTTGCACATACTATCTCTTTTTCCTACCAGATAAAGTCTCTTTGCATGGGTTAGTACCATAAGAATGGGAGCAAGACATTATTGAAAGCTACAATACTATGAAGGGCTATGGAATCATGATGCATTATTATCTACTTTCTTTTGGTTTTGAGATGACCTTGAAGTGGTCATTTCAAAAGCCACTTCAAAAATAATTATTAAAAGAGCATGTGGATTACATCATGAAGAAGTAGAAGAATGGAGATATGATTCCAAAAGGACTTGTAAAGGATCACTGAAAACATTCAAAAATTATACACCATAAGAAGCTATTTTAGCATGCATAAACTCATTCAGAAAATTGTAGGGTATATGCAATCATAATGAGGTTTGTGCACAGAAAAATCATAACAAATGGCATGTAAAAATTATCAAGGACATTTTCAATTACAGAGAGGTAAGTATAAATAACAACTCATTATGAAAATTCTTGTCAAAGGACTCCACTACAACTATTGAAGAAGTAAGGAAAGAAGAGGTTCTATTTTTTTAAAACACTTGGCAAAAAGGGCTTTAAAACGCACCTACAGGAAAACATATCAGTTCAATGTAGAGATATCAATTCAAAAAATAAACATAACTCAGTTCAGAAGATAAAAATCCCAACAAAAAAGCTCAGGGAGGCAACGGAGGCTCAGAATTGGAGAACGCGACATGGGATCACAACCAAGAGGCCAGGTATGAAACGCAGCCCAAAAAATAGAATCGATTTTGAAAAAAAACAGAGAGAGAAAATCAATTTAGGAATGAAGTCTAGGATATGCGCATGTTGAAGACAAAAGTCAGGGAAAACACCAAACAAACATAACTCCACAAACTAAACATTAAAATCTTCCAACAGATCCCGTGAAAATCATAGAGATTACAAATCTGAGTTTGGTTAGGAGACAGTATGTTTCTGTTGCTAAAATCCTAAGTATGAGTTATGGAAGTGTTAGCTTAACTTTGAACTCTAGATTTAAGATCACAGCGTAGCCCAAGTCCGTTGGTGACAGCGTAGCTCAAGTCTATTGGTGGCAGCATAATCCAAGTCTAAATAGATATTTGTTTGTAGCATAAATTCAAAATCCAAGCTAGCAGATATTTGGGGCATCGTAATCAAAGTCCGAGTTAGTAGATGTTTGTTGGCAGCGCAATTTAAAGTCAGATTTAAAAACTGTTTGTTGGCAGCGTAGGTTCAAGATCGAGTTCCAAGTGTAAGATTGGCATTAAAAAATTCAAGTTCAAGACCCTAGTTTCATTCTTATTTACACAAACCTCCAAAACACAGCTCGATGGTGTCAAGTGGTGTTGGTGAGTGCACGACAATGCAAAAACTCTGAATGGAATTTTTGAAAATAGAATTGTGATTACCCAAGAAGAATAATGCCAGAAGACTTGTAGGTTGTTTTACGTTTGCTAGAAAATCGATTTCCGAGGAGGACATTTTCCAGAAAATAGATTTCTGAGGAGATATTTTTGAAGAAGGTATTGATGAGAAAATCAATTTCTGAGGTATTTAGACACAGGGTAGCTTTCATAAAAGAATTTTTAAAGTGCCTTCTCTCCACATCAGTAGGAATAGAGGTGGTATTTCAAAAAAAAATTGGTATTCCACCTCATGGGTTTTCTCCTCATCATCGCGGGTGTTCAATAGTCAAGAGATTTATTTTCTTATACTCCTAATAACGTCCAGTTCAAAGTCCTCGTAAGTAACACTTCTGTGTTATTTAAAATAATTTTTTTCTTATTCAAATATATATACCAGGAAATACCTTTCTTCTCTGATATTCATATCACAAATGTAATTTCTTTGTTGTATAAAACAACAAACAAATTTCTCGTATTAAAAAAAACAGAGTCATTACTTTTTCCCATGATATTTTTTACAGTTGAAGGTAATTTAAATTGGTACAGAAACCAAAACAAGAGAGACCAAAGCCATCCAGACTTCAGTATGGGAAGCATAATTGAGCCCACTGGATTTCAAATTGAAAATTGGAATAAGGAGACTATAGAGAAACTCTATCAAGTTGGCTTATTAGAGTTTCTTAGGAAGTTTAATGGGCATAATTCAAAAGTGATAGAGATGTTTGTGTCTAACTTTGACAATGAGAAAACCATGGTAGGAGACGTTCTTGTTCCAATCACACTAGAATACCTTTCTCAAGCCACAAATCTATCAATGACAGGAGAGGAATATTATAAAGGGAAACATTTCAAAAAGAAGGGATGGAACTACTTCTTATAAAAGCAAAGGAAAGGAACATTTGAAAAAACTAAAGGGATTTCAAGGGAGTGGTTGAGAGAGTCATGGACAGAATTGGTTCTTATTATTCATAAATACTTCACCTATGATGGGAGGTTTAGCATAGTACATCTATATCATATCAAATTCCTCCAACATATAAAAGGTGATTGTAAATTAAACCTTCCTTATTTCTTTTCTAGAATTTTAGTGAAAATGGTTGAAGGAGTGAAAAACAAAACTGGAAGCAAAGAAACTAGCTACTTACATCAAGGGTTAATAAGAATCCTTATTGAATATCAGTTGAAAAATAGAGCTGAGACATGAGAAAATTTCTTGGAAAAGAATCATTTTGTATAATTTCAAGGGGAGGAAGAACCAATTGGAAATGAAGAAACACTTGCACATTTGCATCTTTCTAGAAATGTTACGCAATCACCATTATATCCAAGAACTAGATCTAAAAAGAAGCAAGAGGGCATATCTAGTGAAAGGGAGATATATTTTGTATCTTATCTAACGAATTCAAGGAGGAAGGTGGTTGAAGAGCATTCTAAAGGGGATAAATACATTGATGTGGAAATCCTAGAAGAAATGCCTCAACAATCACATCATGAGATCATTGAAGAGCTAGAAAGAGAAGCCCAAGAACAACTTAGGGAGCTAACAAAAGATTCTAATCTTGAAGATTCTTGGATTTATGGATCATCATCCTATTCATCTGCAAAGAAGATCAAAGAAGTATCTAAATAGGTTCATGGTGAACCATCAGAGACTTGTAAAGAAGAGAATGCAAAGAAAATCCAAGGAGTTTCTGAAGAGATTCATGATGAGGAACATGTTAAGAAGATGAAAGAGTTAAACATGCAGCTCCAGGTAAATAAAATCATGGAAAGAAATATAAAGAGGGAGAATGAAAAGTACAAGGAGAAAAACAATAAGATTTCAAAAGAAAACAAGAGGTTGAAGAAGAAAATGAAGAAACTAGAAACATAGAACATCCATATCTCAAAACAGGCATACAGGTGGTTGAAAGAGAAGAAACATTGGCAATATAAATATGAGAAACATAAGGTGAAGAGTGCAATCTACAAAGTTGAAGAAAAAGGACAGGAGGGCATTGATAAATTTTTGCAGGAATATCAACTGGAAGGTTCTACACTAGGGGGAAGATCTACAACACATCCGCAGGGAGGTCAGCATGCAAAGGCAGAATATCAAAGAGACAAAGACAAGCATGAGGATGTGCTCGAAAATCAGCAAGGGGGAGGTGTTGGCCCTCAATTTTGACCCTTTTTCACCATGCATATTCCACTTTTATATCATCCCTAGCAATCATATCATGGTCATATTTGTCATATTTTTTTCCTCTTTTTGCACCTTAAGGTAAAATAATTATGTCTTTTTATTTTTGGAATTTTTAGTAAAAATTGGGTATTAAAATTATTTTTGACTGAAACGGAAATTCCCGTAATGGCTCCATTGAAGTCGTATGTGCAGGACATATGGGCACAAACTGAAGATATATTTGAGAAGTATGCAAACCAAGAATGGATGGACTCCTATTGGCATAGTCCAAATGAGTCAGAACAAGCATAGTCAAAGCTGGTCAAACTTGACCAGTCACCCAGAAAATCCCCTGATTTAAGGGGTAATTTTGTGATATTCCCATATCTTGTGCAACAAAAGGGACAAGTTTGACCCTATTAGGTGGATTAAGACTCTTACTGGTTGTTACAACTATTTTATTTGTTTTTGTTATACTTTTAGCCTATTTAAGCACAACTATTCAACAACTATGGACATGTATTATGATTATTGAGACTTCTCTATTTCTGAATATAATTTGAAGAACTTGCCTTCTACTTATTGTTGTCCTTGATGGGGGGAGTGATTGATGATCTATTGTAGCTGATAGTCTTCAAGTGTACAAAGCAAAGGTGGAGTTCCCCCATTCTAAGCTAAGTACACTACAGTGTATTTTTGTGCATAATTGTGAATATCTTAGATTGTTGAACATTTCCTTTACAATTTCTTGTGAATGTTTTCTGAGTAAATTCATTGTATGCCATGATCATTTATGTTTATGAAATGATTTCCTTTCAATAATTGGTTTAATTAGGGAAGGTCAACCAAGGCATCTAAGTTAGATCCTCTTCCTTATGGATTAAGAATTGAACTAGAAATTGTGTTTATGCATTTTATATTTCCTGTGTTTTTAATTTAATTGTGTTATGCTTTATGGTGGAATTGATATTGTTGGAATAGGGGTAGTGAGGAAGGACAACCAAGGCATATAAGTTAGAGCCTCTTTCTTGTTGGCTATCCTCTGCAAAGACTCATTGCACTCTTACTTCTAGATCATAATTTCAATGTTTTCTTTTTAGAAATTTATATTTGTAATATGAATTTCCATTATCTTCACCTAAACAACTACTTCCTACACTAGCTTAATCTAAGATCCATATACCTTGGTGTGCTTTTAATTTTACCAACCTGGATTGATAATTAAAACATATGCTCTAATTCAACTCAATAAATTAGACTGACAATGTTATGGGTTTATTTTCATTTATTGTTTTCTGGTTGGTTCTCATTATTCCTTTAGCTATGGGTTGAGTTATTAGTTCCTAGAAGCCTTGGTTGGACAAATGCATTGGAAGCCCGACAGACAACTATGGGTTGAGTTACTAGTCCTCGAAGCCTTGGTTGGAAAAACGCTCTAGAATCCCTAGGTGGGTTGATTTAGTAGTCCTGGAAGCCATGGTTGGACAAACGCTTTGGAAGCTCTATAATAGTTGGGGTTGAGTTACTAGTCCTGGAAGATCTAGTTGGAATAAACACTTTGGAGCCCTGGAAAAACTTGGATAGAGACCACTCCATGATGGTTGTGATGTTTGGCCGTGAGGTGGAATCACTTGTTGAGGTTTGAGGTGGTTTGGCCTTTGGAAGCCCTGGATTGATTGTGATTGATGTATTTGATGAGAACCCACATTCATGCTTGGAATATGGCACGCGGGTGATTGGCTGAAGTGAGACTTGTTTCAACAAATATATGGTCAGGTGGAACATGGAAGTCCCATATCTGGTTGGTTTTTACAGTCAGTAATGAAGAGCTCATTCCTTTGGTATTTGGTATGAAAATGTATTGGTTTGTGTATAGATTTTATTGTTGTTGTATCCATTGTATTTTTGTGGTTATTGTACTAGTTATAAGCATGTATTTGATTAGTGATGATGTATGGATATATCCATGTTTTTTCTTGTAAATGATGTTGATTTTATAGCATCGAGAAGTGTTCCAGGTCTCAAATTTTGAGGAGAGGCTTGGAAAACAGATTCTAGAGAACCCAGAAATCATTTGTGGAAATTCCACTGAGAAACAGCACTAGCCCTCCACGCAGACTTACGAAGTCTAGGCAGTGACTGTGCAGAGGGGCGCGGAGGGTGCAGGAGGACATCCCGTGTGTCGCGAATTCTTCCAGATTTTCTGGAAAAATCATATCAGGTGTATGCTATTGATTATGCTCATCATGAATTCTATAAATGATATTTTCACTGCTGAAGATTAATACAAACCCTCATCTGCTGCACCGGTTTTCCCACATTGGGTTTTTCCAGGGACAATTGTCCAAAAATAATTGTGTTCATGTGGTTATTTCTATTGTGCTATATTTTTTCTTCTACTTTATTATTAGAGTGAATATTGCAGCTATGTTTATTTCAAAATTTACTTAAGCATCTGTAAATAACTTATCATAATAAGTAGGCAAAATAAATCAATTATTGCAGTAATAATTTTCAAAGTTAAAATTTCACATGGTATTAGAGCTAAAGGTAAAATATAGAATGGGAGGTTCTGTAATGGGACAAATATCCAATGTTAACACAGTTCGGAAGGGCTCACGCAGTCCTCCATAGCACATGGAGAAACAGAGGGAGCATGACATATATGTTCTCGCATCCAGACTAGAGGAGGATTTCGATTGTGTTTCAAGCACAACCTCTCCAGGAGTTTGGTATATCGACAGTCAAGCATATGCTCATATGACAGGAGTTCGAGAATTTTTTTCGAGCTACCGAGAAGAGCAGATGAATTTATAGATCACAATGGGAAACAAGGCTAATTGTACCCCCTTTGGAAGAGGTACCATCATATTTCAAACAGAAGCTAGCAACAAGCTTCGGGCCACAAATGTTCTGCATGTACCGAGTATGGGGATGAACTTACTCTCGATGTCTCAGCTCTCGAATAAGGGTTATGACGTATACTTTATTGGAAATAAATTTTATGTCAAACACCCTATCTAGAAAAGGAAGGCACAAATTGGAGTAAGGCGCCATAAATTATATAAGCTCCAACTTGAGTCCCCAATGGCACTAATCGGCAGTATGGAGGAAAGGGATCTGAATGAATTATGGCACATAAGGATGGGGCACTTACACCATGGAGCCTTGAAGCTTCTCAAGAATACTGTCATGGGAGCTCCAAAAATTAGCACAAGGAAATATGAGGTCTACAGGGGGTGCGTACTAGGGAAGTATGCCAAGACAAAATTTCCAAGAAGCAGCAGTAGGGCCAAGGGTGTATTGGATTTTATACACTCAGACCTCTGTGGTCCAATGTCCACGACTGCTCTCAGTGATGCAAAGTATTTTTCTACCTTTATTGATGACCATTCCAGGAAAACTTGGATCTACTTTCTTAAAACCAAAGATGAATTCTTTGAGCATTTCAAAGAATTTAAGGCTTGGTAGAAAATTTAACCAGAAAAAAGATCAAGAAGTTGCGATCAGATAATGGTGGAGAGCATATTCATAAATACTTCACCAGTTTATGTGCAAATGAAGGCATCAAGAGACAATGGACAGATCCATACAATCCAGATCATAATGGACTTGCAGAAAGGAAGAACGAGACCATTTGTAGAAGCTCCGAGGGTGATGCTATATGACCAAGACATGTCCAAATTTTTGTGGGAAGAAGCCTCTAATAAAGCTGTGTATGTGCAGAATGGGGTTCCCCATAGATCATTGGGGAAGGTGACCCCTAAGAGTGTGTTCACAGGCAGCAAGCTTGAGGTGAACCATGTTAGGATATTTGGCAGTATAGTGTATTGTCACATACCCAATGAGAAGAGGAAGAAGTTGGATCAGATTGCGGAGAAGGGTTATCTTGTGGGTTATAGTGAAAATTCAAAGGCATATCGCATCTATATTCCAGAAGAAAAGGGAAATCGTAGTAAGGCAGGATGTGAAATTCATGGAGGAGAGAGCCTTCAGAAGATCCCGATAAATGGCTACATATACGCAGGTTGAGGAGGATCCACTAGTACAGCCTCAGCCGCCTACGGAGGATGGCTCGAGTGCCTCTCCACGGTACAAGGATTCTGATTAAAGTTCTTCTGAAGAAGAGCAAGAAGGAGAGCAGGAAAATCCACCCACTACCAGTGGGAGAACGAGCAGAGAGCTCCAAAAAATTCTGAGGGATGCAGAAGAATTTGTTGGAGCCCCTAGAGATGGAAAGAGGGCATGTAGGCAACCTAAAAAATACCAGTTACTAGTAGCACAGGTGTAAGAATCCTCTATTTTTTAGGAGGCATCTCAACATCAGGTGTGGGTAGATGCCATGGTGGAGGAATATAGCTCCATCATGACAAATGATGTATGGGAAGTGGTCCTTTTCCCTCAGAACAAATCGATTGTAGGATCAAGGTGGATCTAAAATATCAAGTACGCTAGAGATGGAAACAAAGAGAAGTTCAAAGCCAGGTTTGTGGCTAAGGGGTATGCAAAAAAAGAAGGGATTGACTATGAAGAAACCTTTGGCCATGTAGCTCGGTACACTTCAATAAGATTCGTCATCTCTCTCGCAATGTAGATGGGATGGGAGATTCACCAGATGGATGTCAAGACAACATTCTTGAATGGGGTGATAGAAGAGGAAGTGTACATAGAACAGTCAGAGGGCTTTGATACACATGAGAAAAATACTCATGTATGTAGGATTAAGAAAGCCATGTACGGACTAAAGCAAGCCCCCAGAGCATGGTATGGTCAAATTGATAGCTACCTGTAGAAGATGGGATTCGTCAAGAGTGACACAGATCCCAACCTCTACTATTTGAGAGTAGGGGATGAGTCACTAATCTCGGTATTATATGTAGATGATCTGTTCCTTACTAGATCATCTAATTTCATCAAAGACTGCAAGGAGAATATGGCTACCAAATTTGACATGAAGGATCCGGGGCAGATGCACTATTTTCTTGGTTTGGAGGTCTAGTAGCAGAAGGGAGAAATTTTCCTTGGGCAAGGAAGATACACTGCAGAGATCTTGAAGAGGTTTGGATGGAATACTATAGACCCATGGCTACGCCAATGATTACAAACTGGAAGAGATAGACACATTCGAGGATGATGAGGCTGACCCTACCTTGTATAGGCATCTCATTGGATCATTGATGTACCTGGTCAACACTAGACTGGACATCTGTTATGTAGTGAATACCTTCAGTTAGTTCAATGTGGAACCAAGGAGGGCATTGGGAAGCAGCCAAACATGTTCTCAGATATTTGAAGGGGACAGTCGAGTATGGGTTGAAGTATACTAAGGGCAATGAAATCCAGTTGAGTAAGTTCACTGACACAGATTGGGCCAGAAGCACAGTGGATCAAAAAAGTACCAGTGGGTATTGTTTCAGTCTTGAATCAAGAATGACTTCCTGGTGTAGTAGGAAATAGAAGTTTGTTGCATTGAGCTCAACGAAGGTAGAGTATATGGTAACAAGCAAAAATTCGTGCGAGGCCATATGGATTCGTAAACTGCTCTTGAACTTACTCAAGAAGAGGACGAAACTGACCAAAATTATGTGTGATAATCAAAGCTGCATCAAGCTCTATGAGAATCTTGTGTTCATGACCGGTCGAAGCACATTGACATTCGGTGCCATGTCATCAGAGACTATGTCCAACGAGGAGCTGTGTAGTTAAAGTACACTCCTACAGGAGAACAGGTGGCAGATATCCTCACCAAGGCTCTGAGTAAGATTAAGTTTACTTACTTCAGAGAAAATATGGGGATGGTCGAGAATCCTTTCCTAATAAAGGAAAGGGTGATCTACAGAGACAGAGGGAGCTAAAATACAGATGAGGCAGTGGTAGAGACAATGTCATAGGTAGCAGTATAGAGGACAGCAGTGCAGAGGTGAGAGGTAGCAGCAAGGACATCAGCAGTGCAATGGATGCTTTAGAATCAGAGCAGTACAGTTGGTACCTTACTTTAACACTTTCCTCGCTAATAGGGAGTGTTGATTTTATAGCATCGGGAATTATTCCATGTCTCAAATTTTGAGGAGAGGCTTGGACAACAGTATTTCAGAGAACCCAGAAATCGTTTGTGGAAATTCCACTTGAATTTTGCTTTATTAAAATAATTAATTATTTTAATGTGATCCCTAAGTCTAAACTTAGGAAAATTAAAAAATTAAAAGGTATTAGTAAAGCAGAGTGTGACTCTTCTAGAAAACGAAGATCAAGTGATATTTTAATCTGAGCCATTCATTAATGATATATTCAGTGTCGTTGATTCATCGGCGAGAAGACTATAAGAGAAGGCTTGAGGTTCATTTGGAAAGTAAGCCGGGGACATTCTCAGTACCCGAAGGAAATCGATTATGAAGTAAGAGAATTCGATTTCAGAGGGTGAGTCTGTAGAGGCGGGGTTGCAGAGACAGAAGGAGGAGGGAGAAGTCAGCATAGATGGAGAAGAAGGAAGACATAAGACGAAGGGAAGACAGCACTGAGTAGCAACACTAGCCCTCCACGCAGACTTATGCAATCCAGGCAGTGACCGCGCAGAGGGGCTACATAGATTGACGCAGAGGGTGCAGGAGGACATCCCATGTGTCAAGAATTCTTCCGGATTGTCCATAAAATTCATATCAGGTGTATGCTATTGATTCTGCTCATCATGAATTTTGTAAATGATATTTTCACTGCTGAAGATTAATACAAACCCTCATTTGTTTCGCCGGTTTTCCCACATTGGGTTTTTCCGAGGAAAATTGTCCAAAAATAACTATGTTCATGTGGTTTTTTCTATTTTTCTATATTTTTTCTTCTGCTTTATTATTAGAGTGAATACTGCAATTGTGTTTATTTCAAAATTTACTGAAGCTTCTGTAAATAACGTATCATAATAAGTAGGCGAAATAAATCAATTACTGCAGTAACAAATTTCAGAGTGAAAATCTCACAAATGAATGCATAATGTATCTATGTTCAAATAGATTGTATTAAAACTAATGATGTAAGGGATCAATGCTTCTTAGTGATTCTCAGATAAGTATGAGACCCCTACTTTTAATTATGTTGTTTACACCTATATATTCAATGTTTGTGACATGTTTGACAAAATTTATGTCATGGCTTGGAGGGGTCCAGATGACTTAATGTTGATGTGATTGCTTTCATACCATTTTTCTAATGTTATTTATAATCCCCTAATTTTTCATGAAGTTCTGGGGTGACCAGGGCTCTGGGCCTAAAAAGGTGGCTCAAATCGCGAAGTTGCAGGCACAAAACTGGGCATTTGGGGCCCTAGCCACAAGCATGCAATGTTGTGCTTGGGGCTATAGCCTCATGGGCATAGGTATGCAGCCTTATGCCTGTGGCTATGGCTCAAAATGGTCAAAATGTCAATGTTACCTAGGGATAGGAGGCCTGAAGGGTTGGGTTGCCTCCTGGGGGTGTTGTTAATATTGTACGAGGTATTTTTGATGTATTTCTGTTGGTTCCACTTCCTTAAGGTCACCTAGGAAGTTGAATCTCATTATAGTGGCCTCTTGTCGCATGTTTACCCCGATTGGTCGGTTACTTGGGTAGATGTGGGATGAGGGTGTTATAGCGTGGTATTATAGCATGGTTCAACCCTTGGACTAGTTGGGTGGTGTCTTGGGCATGCTTTTATGTTGGTTTCATATGTGTTTCTCGTAACTATGGTTTATGTGTTTGTTGCATATGTGTTGTGTTGGTCGTGGTGGCAGTGGTGTCGCCATGGATGGGTTGATGGTGTTGTTGTCAACATATTTTCATGCATATATGATTGATTTTGTGTTGTTAATGCTTGTATATTGTGCGTGCACACTTGCTTACATATTTTTACATGTTGAATATGCATTTCTTGTTTATGCTAGGTCATATATTGGTCATGCTTTTGTAGTGAGTGTCTATGCTTGCTTGCGTTATCCTATATGTTGATCATGCATTATCCGTTCATGTTTGGTTATACATGTCAGTAGGTGCATGTGGTCAAGGTTGCATTGGTATGGTTGAGGTTGTCATGCATTAAGTCATGTTGTGTATTTGGCATGATTATGCATTGATTACTGGAATCCAATTAGAATGATGTTTATGCACTGATATACCATGTGTTACGGATTTATATGCTATTATGAGTATGTATATGCATGTGTTTTGTTGATTGGTTTATCTTGCAGGATGTATCCTCCCCAAATTACACTGAGGCACGTGTTGGAAATACTGGGGGGGGTGAATCAGTATTTCTTTTCAATTGTTAATTTTACCAGTTAGATCACTTATATTTAGAACACAAAATGAACTATGATGGAATAGATACTTTTATTAATTTCTTCTTTACAATAAGTAAAGTACAATAATGATATAGGGCTCCAACCCTAGATGAAGACTCCAATCTTACAGGCTCCAACATGTATTGTGCCAAGCACCGACTTGGTCTTTCCAAGGCTCCAACCTTGTCAATTTGAGGCACCAACCTCTAGGGCTCCAACCCTATCTTTGGTACAAGCTCCAACCTAGTTTCTTGAGGACTCCAATCCTCTAGGGCTCCAAACCTACCTTCCAAGGTACCAACTTTGTCTCTATGAGGCTCCAACCTCCTACTTCATTTCGTCAAGATATATTTGGTTATAC
Source organism: Pinus albicaulis (assembly GCA_034641835.2). Lineage (NCBI taxonomy): Eukaryota > Viridiplantae > Streptophyta > Pinopsida > Pinales > Pinaceae > Pinus > Pinus albicaulis. Next base: position 1,047,132,986 of record CM076572.1, read on the forward strand.
TTCACGACTCCCAATGTCTTCTTCAACGAGCCCTAACAATCTTCAACTTACTCTTCACTATAGTCTACACATCACGTCATTTCATCAATGACAACCTTGATCTTTTCACATGAATGTGTCTCCGCTGTCCTTCATGATATCCAATCAAAGTCTCCAAGGTCACTTCATGATGGCTTCAACGCATCATGGTCTCCACTAATGTCTCCAAGGCAACTTCTACAAGTCCTCCAAATATATTCAAGTATCCTTCAAGGTATCTTCAATAGCTTCGAGATATTTTTCAATAGTCAAGTTTCTTCAACAAATATTCAAACTATGCTTCAATAAGGTCTTCAATAAGTTGCCCCAAGAACTTTCCAAGTTGCTACAAAAGGTCTTCAAAATGCTCTTCAAACAAGTCTTCAACACTTCAAGAGTTCTTCAATATTGGTTCAACAAGAGTGCTTCAACAAGGTTCTTCAAAGTCTAACACTCTTTGGTCTCCAATAGTACTTTTCAAGGTTGCACAAACCCTTCAGCAAACACAAGCTTGTACATTGTCACCCTCAAGCAATTCTAACTTGATGGAAGGCAATTCTTATGCTTTAGATTCAATGTCAAGATCTTCTTCACTTGTACACGCTTCCAAGTTCATTGTTCAATACTTCAGAATGCTTCAGGGTTGTCCTTCATCCAGATTTGATTCACTCCCTTTGCAAGGGTAAAGACTGCTTCAAGATGTTAACACAATGTTGCTTTAAGGCTTCTTCAAGAAAAATTCTTTAATAGATTTTCTCACCAAACTCCGAGGGATCTTCAACTATGCTTTGAGATGATTCAATGGGGCCTTCAATCAATATTTCAAAGGTATATACAAAATTTTTATAATGTCTTCAATAAGGACTTCACAAGGTTTGTTCTTACATAAGTCTTCTTCAATGTTTCTTCATACTTTCACCCAAACAATCCTGCAACACAGGTTTTATCTCCTTACAAGGATCACTGCCTACCAGCCTTAATGCTACAGCAGGTCCGAGCCTTAGATGAACAACAATATGAGCTCCAAAAATGCTAGCTGTCCAAGCCTCTGTAATTGGTATGTGGTAAGGTTCGAATTATGGGCACCCAACAAGTCCAAAAACTGAGTTTTGTTTGCCATAGAGTGCTCCAACAGTAATGTTGTCCACAGATCTAAGTCACAGCAATCACCTTTCCCAAACAGAAATATAATTAGCTTGAATGATAGAAAAAAACAACCCAAATATATTCTTCTCGACTTCCTTGTTGTTATGTCTTCTTTTGTGGCTTCTCTCTAAAATCTTCACCGAAAAATGACGGCAAAATGAAGTTTCTATCCTCATATTTATACACATTTTGCATTTAAGGTGAAGAGACACGTCACTTGGTGAGAGGCCGACATGAGTAGGCTAGCATAGGTCGGCTCAAGGATAGAATTATTTCCTTAAGTTGAAAAAATCATATCTCCCAAACCACTTGGATTTTTCAGCCAATTAAGAGCTCGTTAGAAAGTTAAAATTATGCTCTAAAGGATGGTGAAGGTCTCACAAAGAAATTATACCTCTAAGATGGTGAAACATATTTTTCTTTATGACTTTCCTTAACTTTTATGCATAAAAAGTTTGGGACAGCATGAGGAATGTTTGGGATAGTGTGGCTTCTTCATTCCTTGGTTTCTTCATTGTTATCAATGTTATCATAGGATCATAGAGTCATTATGTAGGAGTGCAGCATTCATATAGCATCGTGTATCAACAATGTCATCATATACTAGTGCAGTGATATGTCATAGTGCAGCCTTCATTAATTTGTTAAAAACTCCAAAGCAGTCTTCCAATTATGTGAAAGTGTGGTCATTCTTCAAGAGTATGACATCATCACATGTATGACTTCATCAATTATAGTTCTCCACTTCAAAGGCTTGTATATTGGCACCTATGGTCTAGATCACCAATCAAGGCACATGATTGACACTCGGCAACATTATAGTTAGTTCAAGGAATTTCTCGGGCAAAACTTCTTCATTAGTGGCTTGATATCTTCATTGATGGCATCGTTATCAACCAAGAGTTATGAAATCATCATCTGGAACCAGAAATCTCAAGAATATTGACATCTCGTTCAAAGTCATATTGACATCTCAGTCAAAGTCATATTGACATCAATGACAACCTTGATTAACAATCTTCCCCTTTGTCATTGATGGCAATATTCTTGCCCTTCCAACATTCTCTCCTCCTTTGTCATCAATGGAAAATTGGGTACCCTAGTACTACCCTTGTCAAGCTGCTTCTTTGGGAAATGGTCCATGATATGTTTGCATTTCTCCATGTGGTGAACCAACTTCTCCTGCCTACATAAACTCTTCTAGCTCAAGAAAAATTTTTGCCTTGTAAATAAGTGGAATAAAACCAGTTCATCGGATGAATAAGGGATCATGTTCTTGAATGAATTTTTTCCCAAGAGGTGATCTATCAAAGGATGATCGTCCAAGTGTGACTCGTCAAGGTTTTCATAGGGCCAATTAATAGATAGCCTCTGCTAGAATGGTAAAGAATTAAAAACTCCCCCTAATAGTGTGCATAGTCTTATTCTTGGCAAAAGTTCATCATCAAACCTTGTAATATCACCTCTGCCAAAGATGTCTTCATCAAATCAACAACACATGTTGTTGGCCAGAGTGTTCAAGAGACTTTCGGATCCAATTTGCTTCCTTATCCATACTTGTGTAACTTTCTTCTTTGGCTTGGTTGTCATGGTTTTAGCTTGTTTAGGAACCCAAGTCAAGTTACAATCACGTGCCATATGTCCAATGTTATGGAAATTTAAGCACTCTATCTTATTCATGAATGAAAGATCATGATTTCTTCTTGCAAAGTTTCTTCTAGGAAACTGGCGGGGACCATTATATTTGTCCTTGTGGTATGCCCTACAATCCTTTTCCATGTGCCCAAAATTTGTACAAGAATAACAATAACCAAAAAATACACTTTTGTACCTAGAGGATGGAGATTTCCTTGATGTGCTTCTAAAATAATTATGTCTTGGGATCCTTTGCTCAAATTTATTGCCTCTAGCATTCTTGACACCATCAACATATCTTCTTGGAGTAGGGTTTCTTACGATGTCATCTTGACTCTTATTCTTGCCTTTGTTGGAACTAGGGGCATCAATATTTCTTCCAAGATTTTCCACATCCTTGTTGTTTGAAGCATTAGGGATTGCATCATTCTTGTTTGAAGATTCACCTGCATAACCAAGACCTGATTTATAAGGAAGAGATCTTTGATGGCTCAAGATGTCATCTAGGGTTTGGGATCTCTTTAAGCTCTTGTTCAGATGATCAACTTCCTTTTTAAGGATATCAATTTCTTCTTTCATTTTCTTGCATTCTTCATCCTTCTTTGATAGATCGATCTCCATTTCTTCCTTCATCTTGGTTGCTTCACATGATTGGGCCATGAGAAGATTGATGTCTAATTTTAGTTTGAATATTTCTTCATCCTTTTCTTCTAGTTTGCATATAATGGTGTTTCTCTCCTTTTCTGCTTCATCATCTTGTCCTTCTATGAATGCCAAAGTTTCCATCACCTTCTCGGCTCCTTGTGCTTTTTTCCTTGCTTCTTCTAGTTGAGATCTAAGAGAAGAGACTTCTTTCTTGTATTGACCAATCTCTGTTTCAAGATTGTTCAAGATCTTAAGTCTTTGTTCAAGGTGGATTGACAAAGTTTCTTCCCTTTTCTTTGCCTTATCCAATTGATTTGTCATAGATATGACTTCTTCATGATGCTTTCTTTTATTTTGATGAAATTCCTCATTAAGTTTGGAAACCTCCTCATCTCTTTCTTATACTTGAAGCTTGACAAAGTCAACTTCCTTCCTTGCCTTGTCTTGGTTACCATATTGCGCTTTCTTCTTAAGTTCCTCATTTTCCTTTTTCAAATTTTTAATCTCTTCCATGGAAGCCATAAGTTTATTTAGGAGATCTTCTTCAAAGTCTTCTTTGTTCTCTTCATCTTCTAGGTCTTCTTTAGCCTTGTTGTCATCTCTCTTATCTTCAGATTCCTTGATGGATTTTGGACTTCTTTCTTGTTTTCCATCATCTTCTTGACTAGAGATCATTGGCAACGCTCCTTTTGAGTGAAGATCATGAAGTTTGTCCCATATGACTTTTGTTGACGAACATTTTTCAAAATTAGCCTTCACAGAATTTGGTAACCCATTCAAAATTTCCTTCATTACTCTTGTATTGTACTCCTTGGATTCGTCGTCCATCGTGTCATTAGTAATCACTGATTTCCAAACTTCAATTCCTTGAGTCTTCAAGAAATTCCTCATTATTTCCTCCCATATATCAAAATTTCCATTGAACAATGGAGCCTTCGCAAATATATTGACTTCAATTTCGATGGTTGAGGAAGACACATCTTTAGGAGGATTGGAGACTTTCTTCCTTGGCTTTGCCATTTGGAGGAAGACACATCTTTAGGAGGATTGGTGACTTTCTTCATTGGCTTTGCCATTTGTGTCCTAATGATCAACCTTAAAGCTGTTAAGCTTTGAGTGAAGGTACTGGCTCTGAAACCAATTGTTGGAAATACTGAGAGGGGGGGTGAATCAATATTTATTTTCAATTGTTGATTTTACCAGTTAGATCACTTATATTTAGAACACAAAATTAACTATGATGGAATAGATACTTTTATTAATTTATTCTTTACAATAAGTAATGTACAACAATGATATAGGGCTCTAACCCTAGATGAAGACTCCAATCTTCCAGGCTCCAACCTGTATTGTTCCAAGCACCGACTTGGTCTTTCCAAGGCTCCAACCTTGTCAATTTGAGGCACCAACCTATAGGGCTCCAACCCTATCTTTGGTACAGGCTTTGACTTGGTTTCTTGAGGACTCCAATCCTCTAGGGCTCCAACCCTATCTTCCAAGGTATCGAACTTGTCTCTATGAGGCTCCAACCTCCTGCTTCCTTTCGTCAAGATATATTTGGTTATACTTCACGACTCCCAATTTCTTCTTCAACGAGCCCTAACAATCTTCAGCTTACTCTTCACTATAGCCTACAAATCACGTCATTTCATCAATGAAAACCTTTATCTTTTCACATGAAGGTGTATTTGTTGTCCTTCATGATATCCAATCAAAATCTCCAAGGTCACTTCATGATGGCTTCAATGCATCATGGTCTCCACTAATGTCTCCAAGGAAGCTTCTATAAGTCCTCCAAATATCTTCAAATATCCTACAAGGTGTCTACAATAGCTTCGAGATATTTTTCAATAGTCAAGTTTCTTCAACAACTATTCAAACTATGCTTCAAGAAGGTCTTCAATAAGTTGCCCCAAGAACTTTCCAAGTTGCTACAAAAGGTCTTCAAAATTCTCTTCAAACAAGTCTTCAACACTTCAAGAGTTCTTCAATATTGGTTCAACAAGAGTGCTTCAACAAGGTTCTTCAAATTCTAACACTCTTTGGTCTCCAATAGTACTTTTCAATGCTGCACAAACACTTCAGCAAAGACAAGCTTGTACATTGTCAACCTCAAGCAATTCTAACTTGATGGAAGGCAATTATTATGCTTTAGATTCACTGTCAAGATCTTCTTCACTTGTACACGCTTCCAAGTTCAATGTTCAATACTTCAAAATGCTCCAAGGTTTTCCTTCATCCATAACTGATTCACTCCCTTTGTAAGGGTAAAAACTGCTTCAAGATGTTTAAACAATGTTGCTTTAAGGCTTTTTCAAGAAAACTTCTTTAATAGATTTGCTCACCAAACCCTGAGGGATCGTCAACTGTGCTTTGAGATGATTCAATGGGGCCTTCAATCAATATTTCAAAGGTATATACAAAAGGTTTATAATGTATTCAATAAGGACTTCACAAGGTTTGTTCTTAAATAAGTCTTCTTCAATGTTTCTTCATACTTTCACCCAAACAATCCTGCAACACAGGTTTTATCTCCTTACAAGGATCACTGCCTACCAGCCTTAATGTTATAGCAGGTCCGAGCCTTAGATGAACAACAATATGAGCTCCAAAAATGCTAGTTTTCCAAGCCTCTGTAATTGGTCTGTGGTAAGATCCAAATTCTGGGCACCCAACAGGTCCAAAAACTGAGTTTTGTTTGCCACAAAGTGCTCCAACAGTAATGTTGTCCACAGATCTAAGTCACAGCAATCACCTTGCCCAAACAGAAATATAATTAGCTTGAATGATAGAAAAAAACAACCCAAATATATTCTTCTTGACTTCCTTGTTGTTTTGTCTTCTTCTGTGGATTCTCTCTGAAATCTTCACCAAAAAATGATGGAAAAATGAAGTTTATATCCTCATATTTATACACATTTTGCATTTAAGGTGAAGAGACACGTCACTTGGTGAGAGGCCGACATGAGTAGGCTAGCACAGGTCGGCTCAAGGATAGAATTATTTCCTTAAGTTGAAAAAATCATATCTCCCAAACCGCTTGGAATTTTCGGTCAAGTAAGAGCTCTTTAGAAAGCTAAAATTATGCTATAAAGGATGGTGAGGTACCACAAAGAAATTATACCTCTAAGATGGTGAAACATATTTTTCTTTATGACTGTCCTTAAATTTTATGCATAAAAATTTTGGGACAGCATGAGGCATGTTTGGGACAGCGTGGCTTCTTCATTCCTTGGTTTCTCCATTGTTATCAATGTTATCATAGGATCATAGAGTCATTATGTAGGAGTGCAGCATTCATATAGCATCGTGTATCAACAATGTCATCATATACTAGTGCAGTGATATGTCATAGTGCAGCCTTCATTAATTTGTCAAAAAATCCAAAGCAGTCTTCCAATTATGTGAAAGTGTGGTCATTCTTCAAGAGTATGACATCATCACATGTATGACTTCATCAATTATAGTTCTCCATTTCAAAGGTTTGTATATTGGCACCTACGGTCTAGATCACCAATCAAGGCACATGATTGACACTCGGCAACATTATAGTTAGTTCAAGGACTTGTTCGGGCAAGAATTATTCATTAGTGGATTGACATCTTCATTAATGACATCGTTATCAACCAAGAGTTATGACATCATCATCTGGAACCAGGCATCTCAGGAATATTGACATCTCGTTCAAAGTCATATTGACATCAATGACAACCTTGATTAACAATACGTTGGTTTATTTATAATTTGGTTTAGTTGACATATTGCACATTGCAAGAAGAAATCAAAGATGAATAGCAGAATGATAGACTACAGAGATTCTCCCTATGAGTCATATGAGCAACATGGTGTTGGAAATTCATTTGATTTGGCAGATAAATGAGAATTTTAAAAGAAGAAATAAGGAGTTGCAAGGAAGTCAATGTTAGAATCATACAGACAAAGGAAAAGCAAACAGAGGTGAATGCAACCATCCTTCAAAGTTTGTGATAGTTGCAGAAACATAGGCCACTTAGGATCAACTATGGACAGGAGGATGGGACCAATGGAGCATATGGCAATAGGTCTCCCGACGGTCATAGGTCAGATAGGGATGATACGGTTAGAGATGGCATATCGTTGGACACTGCATATAAGAGAGGTGACATAAACAATTATCATTCTAATTATGGTTCTGATAGACATGATTGTCATCATTATCATCCTTACAGGAGAAGTGACATGGGTTATTTATCATATAAGTTTAAAAATTAAAAACCACCTACATTTGACGGAGATATGAAGAAACCACAGGATGCAGAGGCATGGTTTCTTGGCATGAATAAGTTTTCTAGATTGCATGATTACTTGGAAAATATGAAATCTAGGATAGCTACATTCAGCCTCAAAGGTAGAGCATATATTTGGTGGGAAAATGTGAAGAACTTCAAAGATAATTCTGAGGAGGTGTTGACTTGGAGTGAGTTTGAAAGGCTATTCTGGAAGAAGTATCTATAAGAGAGATACTACGATGACAGGGAAAAGGAGTTTTATGAGCTAAATATGGGTTCCATGACAGATGAGGAGTATACTAGAAGGTTCTTGGAGATACTAAGATATGTGCCTTACCTCAAGGAGGATAAGGCCAAGATTCAGAGATTTATTAGTGGGTTGTTGATAACATTCAGAGATAGGATTGAGTTCAATGAGCCAAGATCATTGGAGGAGGCCATCCGGAAACTCAATCATTTTTATGAGCAACTGAAGCACAGATCAGAGGAAAATCCATATTGGAAAGGTAATGATAACAATAAAGAAAAATGGGACAAGAAGCGAGCAAGGTCTCAAGACATAGGCAACAAGGAGAATGTTTCCCCGCCTAAGAAGTTCAATACATATGATAGAGGAAATGTATTTCGATCTAAGGAGAAGAATAAGGATGAAGGTTGGAATCCTATACAGTGTTGGACTTGCAAAAAAGATCATCATAGGAGAGACTGTCCATAGCATCAAGGTGCTAGGCCACAAATCTATAGTGCGCAGGGGGCACAAACAATGGGAGATGTTGGGCATAACATTCCTTGGATTTATGCAGTTGTGGACAACATGCAGGAAGATCATTAGGCTTCTATCATTCATATGGACGGTAAGCTTTGTGATCAAATTTTTTCTATTTTGATTGACCCTGGATCTAACTATAGTTATATTAATGTTGACCCGATGGATAAGTGTGGTTTGAGTAAGGAAATGCATGTAGATTCTTGGTTATGTAGTTGGCTACATGTATGAAGAAAATAGTTCATCATTGGGTAAGAGCTTATGCATTTGAGTTAAATGGTATGCCACTAGGATCCTACTGTATGCTATTGGGTATGAACGGGTTATATCTTCACAAGACCAAGGTATATTTCTATGACAAATCTATGAATTCTTGGATGAAAATGGGTAACCAAGAGTCCTACAAGGAAAGAAGAAAGTCACATCAGTTAGGATGGTGAAAACCATGCAAGCCAAGCACAGTCGTACGAAAGGGTGTGTACAATTTGCAGTTCATATCTCTAGTGACAAAGGTAAGGAATTTTAGGATGTTGATGTTTTGAACAAGTATCTAGTTTTAAAGAAGTTTCAGGATGTGTTTCCAACATATATTTCAGAGTTTCCACCGCACAGGGAAGTCGACTTTTATATTGAGGTTATGTTAGGGGCAGCTCCAGCATCAAAGGCACCTTACAAGATGAGAACAGCTGAGTTGGTAGAATCAAAGTTACAACTGAAGGGGATGCTTGACAAAGGATACATTAGGCCAAGTGTATTTCCTTGGGGTGCACTGGTGTTATTCGAGAAGAAGAAACATGACACTCTCAGATTGTGCATTAACTACAGGAACTGAACAAAGTGACCATCAAGAACAGGTACCCACTACCAAGGATTGATGATTTTTTCGATCAGCTGAAGGGAGAAGCAGTGCTCTCTAAGATCGACTTGAGATCGGGATATCATCAGGTAATCATCAAATAGTAGGACATCTACAAGACCGCATTCAGGACCAGGTACAGGCATTGTGAGTTTTTTGTGGTTCCATTTGGTTTGACTAATGCCCCAGCTACATTTATGTGTTTGATGAACAATGTGTTGCGTCCTTATTTGGACAAGTTTGTGATTATGTTTGTTGATGACATATTGGTGTATTATAAAAATGAGGAAGAACATGTCGATCATTTGGCAGCAGTGTTGAGGTTGTTGAGAGAGCATTAGTTATATGCTAAGCTCAACAAATGTAGTTTGTTCTAGATCAAGGTACATTATTTGGGACATGCTATCTCCAAACAGGGAATTGCAATAGATCCAGAAAATATAAGGGCCATCATGGAGTGGGTAGCTCCTAAGAATGTAGATGAGGTGAGATTATTGATTGGATTGGTTGGTTATTACAAGAGGTTCATCAAGAACTTCTCACGGATTGCTTATTCTATTACATCATTGTAGAGGAAGGGTAAGAAGTTTGATTGGACAGAGGAGTGTGAGGCTAGTTTTGAGTAGCTTAAGAAATTGTTGACACATGCTCTAGTGTTAAGGATTGCGGATTCGTACAAGGAGTTTGTAGTATGTACAAATACTTGTAAGAGAGGACTTAGTGGAGTCCTTACGCAAGATGGACAAGTGGTATTATATTGATGATTTTAGGTAGCATTGGATGTGATCTGAGTCTCAAAACTTGTCGAGAGGCTTAAACACATGTATTCTAGATAACCCAAAAATCGTTTGGGGAAATTCCATCGGGATTGTATTTTATTAAAATAATTAATTATTTTTAAAGGGGCCCTAAGTCTAAATTTATGAAAAAAAAATAATTAAAGTGAATTAATAAAATATGGGTGTGAATGTTCTAGAAAATGCAGATCAATTCAAAACTTAATCTTAGCCATTGATTAGAGATCTAATCTGGGTCATTGAATTTTCAACGAGAAGACTATAAAAATGGCTCGAAGGGTCATTTGGAGATCACATGAGAGACACAGCGAGGATCATGAGATCAAAATTATTTAGTGAGCAGCGCTCATGGATAAAATCGATCAGGAGATATTTTGAAGAGAGGGGCAGTAATTCTGATTGGAAAGTCTATTCCTAAGCCAAAGAAGATAAAGAGCAGTACCTACAGAGGCAGTGTAGCAGCTATGCAAAGCCTATGCAGAGCTAGCAGAGGTAGTGCAGTAGCCTAGAGGAAGTTTGATTTTTAGCTGAGGATCATTCATATCCACTATCAGAGAGCCGAGGTGTGAGACCGGAAGGGGCCATAGGATCAAATCCAGCTAGCAGAAGAGACAGAACGCAGAAGCCACGCAAACCCTAGGCACAGTGACGCAAAGACTGCGTAGAGGGTGTGGAGGGCTTGTAAGTCCAGGGTTTTGGCCAATTGGGCTTCTAGTGTCAATGTGTGATGTAATCTCACAAGCTTTCTTGTCATTCAAATTCTCTATGAGGATAGCCAGCAAGGCATCCAGGTTGTATTCAGAAAAATTACTACATAATATATAAACCCTCAATTGTTGCATCAGTTTTCCCGCATTGGGTTTTTCCAGGGACATTGGTCCAAAAATAACTATGTTAGATGTGTCTATGTTTTACTCTTATTCATATTTTGTTTCCACACTTGTATTTTTCCATATTTTATTTGTAAAGGTTGTAGTGTATGATATTTCACAGTTTGTAGTATAAAACCGTAAATAATCTGTTAAAAGGAATTAACAAGATAGGATATTTCTCATCAGCTATGCAGTAGGATTCCGAGTTATACAAATTTTCACAAATATGAGTCTTGAAAACTAAATGAGCACAATAAGAACTACATGATCTGAGCTAGCAGCGATCATACATGCACTAAATATGTGGAGTCATTATGTTCTTGGCAAGAGGTTTGTACTGATGAGTGATCACATTGGGTTGAGGTACTTGTTTGATCAGTCGAATCTGAATGTTAGGCAGGCTAGATGGTTGGCCACGATCAATGATTTTGACGTTGAGATCAGGTACATCACCAGAAAGGAGAACAGGGTCGCAAATTCTCTTAGAAGGTGGGTACAAGTAAATCACATAAAAACTATGAGCTCCTATGGGACAGACTTATAGGATAAGATCTGTTAGAGCTTGAATCTACCTCAGGCTGAAAGAAGGCAGAATTCAAGGTAACACCAAACCATGCTCAACCTCGTAGCTAGCCCTACGAGGACAGGAGAGGGCTCTCTCTGGGTCAATCTCAGTAAAGGATATTCGATGGGGTTGAGATGACTGAAATACAAGCTAATTTTAGGCTAGGTATGAAGTGCAAGGATTCAATTTTATTTTTTTAGATTTTTGTTGAAAAAATGGGAAAGGCAAATTTGGGTCCGGGGATGAAGGCCAGCTTTTGCAGATTTCAAGTTGGGGCAGGATAAGCAAAGGTTTAGATGCCTTAATTTGAAATGAATGGATAGAAAAGACTGCTGAGAAGCTGAAGAGGGAAAGATGGTATCAAGAATCCTCTACAAACTGAAGAAAACATATAAAACTAAACAAAAGTTTAAGGCAGAGCACCAGCAAATTAATGAATTCTACCTTAGTCACTCATTTGTTTAATTTCAGAAGCAAAGAGAAGGGAAATGGCATACATAAAACATTCATGAACTTACAAATACATGGAGAAAAACACCATCTAAAACTCAGAGCCACAAGAATTCCAACAAGTGCTGCAAAACCCTAGTCTTTCCTTGCCAAAAACTGAAAATGGATGTACAATGAGGTGCCAAACTTTTCCCAAGAGTCCAACCCTGAAAATGCCTCAGAAAATACATAATATAGACCATCCTAACCCCTTCCCATGCCTCTAGGGGTCGAGCTCCTCCTTCTAGGAGCTGTTTCAACCAACTCTAAACATGGAACTGAAATCTAGGCAGCCAAGCAACTTACCTCTAAAAGGAAGGAAATTGATTCATTCATTTAATTTTCACTTTTTAGTGAATGAATCCTCTAGAACAAGTAAATGTGAGTCAAAATTACATCATGATAGATCAAAAATTACATCAAAAAGCAAAACTAGTCAACACTGGCCGAATTTTTGAGCTGAAAAGTCAAATTTGGGAAAAAATCCTCTATGCGCCGTGCCACTTTGAGCCTATTTTTGGAGCACTTCCTGAAGTCCAAATCGAGCTCATGATAGCTCGTTGGAAATCCCTGGATGTCTGCTATCCAACCCAAGTGGAATTTTTCAATTTGGAGCTCATTTGCCCCTCCAAAACTTCAATCTCCCAAGACTGGTTCCTGCTGGTGCAAAAGGTGGCAGAAAGGTGATTTTCAAGGTGTTTTTGGACCTTTAGACCACCCAGAACTTGATGAAATGTCTCGGCCATTCCTGAGCATGCATAATTTTCCATAACAAAACCAAAAATATCAAGTTTTCCTCCAGAATATCTCACAAACGTAAGCGCGCGTCGGGTGGCGCGACGCGTCGGGCAGAAAAACCTGTTTTGCAACCAAAATTTTCAAAATGACAAAATTTTCTCCAAATTTTCTGAAATTTGGAGTGAAGGACCCTCATCAAGTACTATGCTCAGCCAAGGAAGCTTCGGCCAAGATCTGAAGCGGATTAGGCCTTTTCTGCCTCCTCAGTGTCCTCCTGGTGCATGTAGTTCAGTGGCGGAATCACTGTCTCGGTTGTATGATGCATCGGTGTCCGTCTCCATAATGTTGCAAATGTATGCCAAGTGTATGTTTAGCTTGTTGAAAATGAGAAATGAGAACTTGGTTGTTTTTGGCCCCAAGTGCCAAATGTGTGCCAAAGGGAGATGAGGGATTGTGAGGAAATATTACAGTGGGTATAGTGGACTCTGGAGTTTGTCAAGTGAGATTTACAGTGTGCTAACAGTCACTTGGCAGTTGGGAATTAGGGATTTTGGGAATTTATAAGTGATGTGGAAAAAGGGACAAGGATAGGAAAGGAAATGATTTGGAATAGTGGAATGGGAATAAAATGATATGAGTAGCTTAGGATATAAGGGAATAGGGGAAGGGTATTGACAATTGTGATAGGATTATGAAGGGGTAAGGGATCACAATTGGGAAATGAAAACTTGGCACGCTTTCAAAACATCAATTTCAAACCCTAAAGAGGCATTTCTTTACAAAAGGATAGGGTTTAAGCTTTTGGCATTCAAATTCTTCAAACCAATCTTCAACCACACTAAACATGGGCTAATAGCAATGAAAAAGTCACACAAACCTTCTTGAAACATTAAATATTGAGTTGATTTGAGCTTTTGTAGAGCAAATGACAAAAATTAGTGTTCAGGCCTTGTGCGCCGCGCACCAACCCAATGCGTCGCGCCCACTTTTCTATGCGCCGTGCCATTTTGCAGGAGGCTTTTGGAGGCCTTCCCGATGTCCAAATTGGGCGTGTGATAGCTCGTTGGAAATATATTTGAGTCTACTTTCCAACCCAATTGGAATTGTGCAATTTGGAGTTCATTTACCCTGTCAAAAATCAAATCTCCCAAGACTGGTCAAAATGAGCAGAATGAGGCTGCCTCAAGGCAGAGTGCTGTTGCAGTCAACTTTTGAAGGTCTTCCGCAACTCCAAATTGAGCTCATGATAGCTCGTTGGAAAGATATTTTTGTCTAGCTATCATTTGACTCATCAAGTAAGTCATTTGGCCAACCAAGCTAGGATAAATCTTGATTTTCCCAAGGTCACTTCAGAGGTGCATTCAATTCTCCTGAGGAAACAATATTTTTGACATTTCCCTAAAACCATGATACCTGTGTAAAACGTGAAGGATTTTTTTCTTCTTTGGCATGTTTTTGACAAAAACCTCTCTCATTTTTCCCAAATCCATCTTTTATTGCTCAGAAACATCATTTGAGTGAAACCTATCCCGATGTGTGGAACAAGGGATTTGTCGAAATGAAGCGAAATGAAGGGGATAAGGGGCTTCTAAATTCTTGAGAAAAATTTGGGAAGTAGGGAGGGATGTTAGGAAGCAGGGGAAAGTTGAATTTCAGAGATTGAGTGAAGGGAAGGGGTCCAAAAGGGCGAAACACAGGCCTAGCCTAGAAAATTGCCAAGTTGTAGCAAGAAACTAGGGTTTGTGTGAAAATGAGGAATTTGGGGGATCTCAGTGATGGGAAGTGTTTAATAATGTACATTAAGGATAGGGGAAGGTGTATGAACATTAGGATACAAGTTTTTCTAATGATTTGACCATCCAAGAGAAATTACCTCCAAAACCCTAAGAGAGGGAAATGAACCTTACCAAGGCACAACTAAAGCATGAACAAGGTGTAAAATGACTCTTTGGAACCTGACATGATGATGACAACCCTCTGAATGATGGTACACTCAGCTGAATGGTGACATGGACCAACATTTGGACAACTCTGAAAGGAATGAAATAAAACCCTAGACCTAATACCTAGTGACCAAATTTTACTTGAAAACTCACTGAAATGACAAAATTTTGACCTTGACACTTTAAAATCACTTTGTAAAAGCATGTTTGATCACTGGAGGAAGGCTGCAAAGACTGACACTAACAGGATCTTGCAGGCAGGTCAGCTGGATCACAGGTATATCGATATTATGCACAGGTTGCAGCGGAGTACATGTACACGTGTTGTTATAGGTACAAGTGTTGGCACATGTATAGGTACATGTGTTAGCACATGTACAGGCACAGGTGTTGTTACATGTACATGTGGCAGTACAGGTTGCAAGTATAGGTAGTGGTATAAGTATAGGTACTAGTATAGGTGGAGGTGTATAAGATTTAGACTAGTGTCTCACAGCAAATTGATTGGTTAGATTTAGAGAAGATATATGTACCAGACAACAGTGAGCTCAAGAAGGTGATCTTGAGGGAGTTTCATTCGAAACCATATTAGAGCACCCAGGCTACCATAAAACATTGACTGTAGTGAAGAGATTCTATTATTAGCCAAATTTAAAGAAAGATGTGGCAGCGTTGATAGCGATATGTTTGGATTTTTAGATGGTTAAGGCAAAGTGTAAACATTCAGGTCGACTGCTATAGCCGATTGCGATTCCATAGTGGAAATGGGAGGTCATTTCCATGGAATTCATCACATGTTTTCCTAGGACAATTAGCCAACATGATTCAATCATGGTTGTGGTGGATAGGTTGACAAAGGTTTCACATTTCATTCCAGTGAAGATTACGTAAAAAGCTAGTGATGTAGCACAAGTGTACTTTATTAGAGACATAGTCACATTGCATGGTGTTTCGAAGAATATTTTGTCCGACAGGGATGAAAATTTCACTTCCAAGTTTTTGAAGGATTTTTTTGTAGGTATGGGCACCGAGTTGGCCTTTAGCACAGCTTATCAACCACATACATATGGGAAGACTGAGAGGGTCAACATGATATTGGAGGATATGTTGAGGATGTATGTGATGCATCAACAATGCAAGTGGGGAGAGTATCTTCCACTGGTAGATTTCTCCTACAACAACAGGTATCAGGAGTCATTAAGGATGATTCCATTTGAGGCATTGTATGGGTGGAGTTGCAAAATTTCTATCAATTGGAGTGACTGGTTAATAGGGTATTGATTTGACCATATATGTTGGCAGAAATGGAACATGAAATGTAGGTGATTAAGAGTAACTTGTAAGAAAATCAGGATAGGCGAAAGAGTTATGCAGGCAAGAACATGTTGTTCAAGAAGTTTAAGGCTGGCGAATAGGTGTACCTGCACATCAAGTCCAAGAAGAGCTCCTTGCAGATTATATCATGTGCCAAGATGGCACCACGGTTTTATGGACCTTTAAGTTCATTGAGAGGATTGGACCAATGGCTTATCGACTTGCACTGCCTTCAATAGTGAAAGTCCAAGATTTTTTTCATATATCATTGCTTAAGAAATATGTTAAAGATTTTGATCATGTGATTAACTGGTCTATATTACAGGTGGAGCCAGAAGGAGAGTTCCAGTCATAACCACAGTGCATTTTGCATAAAAATACACTCATGCTCCATAATTGAGCAATCGAGAAAGTTAAAGTATAATGGAAGAACTTTGGGCCCTATGAAGCTACATGGGAGATGACAGATCAGATACATGTATCTTTCCTTGTTTTCCAGTTGAGGCAAAGAAGTTTTGGTGTGATGTTGGTATATGCTTAGTATATTTTGTGATTGGGTTATATATATGTTTTGATGTCATGTTCAGATATATGTACATATGTATGTGCATGTAAATACTGCCAGGAGCTATGTTATAAAGCTCCAATAAGTGGTATGGGTGTCATGTCATTACAGTTGTCATGTTGTTGTGATGTCATTTTGGTTTGTTTGTTCAGCAGGGTGATCATTATAAATATTGCATCGAGTTATGCTATAAAGCTCAATGGGCAGTTTGTTTGCTTTTTAGCAGTGTTGTTGAGGTTTATGTGTGGTTAAACGTCGAGGACGGTGTCCCCCAAAGGTGAGGGTTCTGTAACAGCCCTGGTGAAAATCTCATGCACTAAAGTTAAAATAATAACCACAGTTTATGGGACACTTATTCCAAGTTGAATGTTGGGAAAAACATCCTAATGCGGGTGTTCACATGGTTTATTATTGCTAAGGAAATTAGCAAAGGTAATGGGTGAGGAATTAAAGAGGAAAAAAGTATTTTTAGCACATTTATTTATAAAAATAATGGAAATTAGGAGAAAAGGGAGCTGAAAGGTCAGAGGTTGCATGTGAGGAGGAAAATGAAGGAAAATATTGGAAAATGAAGAAAATAGAGGCCTCTTCTACAAAAAGGCTTCTGAGGATCAATTGGTACCTTTAGTCAGTGAATTTTTTGGAGCTTTCTCATTATTCTCTTTATCTCTCTCATACTCTTGGATACTTAGAGTTTTCTTGGAGCACTCTTGGAGAGTGTGGATACTTTGTGGTTTCGAGCAAGAAGGCAAAGAAAGGGAAGGAAAGCGCAAGCGGACATCGGGATCAGCAACTACAACGAGATTTGATTGTAGGTACCAAGTTGCATGTATGTTTTCCTCACTAGTTTTGGCGTGCATGGTGTAAAGTGGATTTTCCTAGCCTTGCAATTTCCCGGATAGCCATGGTGTTGTGGCTTTATTTCCATTGATTTTTTTATGGTTGGTTCTCATGATTCCTTTAGTTGTGGGATGAGTTATTAGTTCCTAGAAGCCTTGGTTGGACAAACGTTTTGGAAGCCCAGTAGACAATTATGGGTTGAGTTACTAGTCCTTGAAGCCTTGGTGGGACAAACGCTTTGGAAGCCCTAGGTGGGTTGAGTTATTAGTCCTAGAAGTCGTGGTTGGAAAAAACGCTCTTGAAGCCCTGTAACAGTTGGGGTTGAGTTACTAGTCCTGGAAGCCCTAGTTGGAACAAACACTCTGGAGCCCTAAAACAACTTGGATAGGGACCAATCCATGATGGTTGTGATGTCTCACCATGAGGCAGAATAATTGGTTGAGGGTTGAGGTGGTTTGTCCTTTGGAATCCCTAGATTGATTATGATTGATGTGTTTGATGAGATCCCACATTCGTGCTTGGAATATGGCACGCCGGTGATTGGCTAAAGTGAGAATTGGCTTAGACAATCTATGGTCGGGTGGAATGTGGAAGTCCCATCTCCGGATGGTTTTTACATTAATTAATGAAGAGATCATTCCTTTAGTATTTGGTATGCAAATGTACTAGTTTATGTGTGGATTTTATTGTTGTTGTATCCATTGTATTTATGTGGTTATTGTACTAGTTATAAGCATGTATTTGATGAGTGATGATGTATGGCTTTATCCATGTTTTTTCTTGTAAATGAATGCATAATGTATCTATGGTAAAACAGATTGTATTACAGCAACTGATGTAAGGGAGAAATTTTTCTTAGTGATTCTTATATAAGTATGAGACCCCTATATTTAAATTTGTTGTTTACACCTGTAGATTCAATGTTTGTGACATGTTTGAAAAAATGAATGTCATGACTTGCAGGGGTCCAGATGATTTATTGTGTATGTGATTGCTTTCTTATCATTTTTCTAATGTTATTTATCATCCCATAAGTTTTCATGAAGTTCTGGGCAGTGACCAGGTCTCTGGACCTAAAAAGGCAGCTCAAATCCCAGAGTTTCAAGCACAAAATTGGGTATTTGGGGCCCTAGCCGCAATCATGCAGTGTTGTGCTTGGGGCTATAGCCTCTTATCTATAGGCATGCAGTATTGTGCCTACGGTTATGGCTCAAAAGGGTCAAAATGTCAGTGTGACCTAGGGATAAGAGGCCTGAAGGGTTAGGTTACCTCTTGGGGGTGTTGTTAATACTATACAAGGTCTTTTTTATTTTTTTCCATCGGTTCCACTTTCTTAAGGTCACCTAGGAGGTTGAATCTCATTATAGTGGCCTCTCACCACATGTTTAACCCGATTGGTCGGTTACTTGGGTAGATGTGGGATGAGGGTGTTACAATTGCAATATACAGATAGCGGGTTTTTTAGCTGAGGCTTTCCCCAAGAAAATATTAGTCTTGAGTAATTGAAATTATTTCTCTTTCATGTGATTTCAAGATCCAAATTGGTTTCCACAATTCGTAGAGTAGATTCAAGTATATTTTGTTAGCATATTACAATTATCAGTTGAATCTACATGGATTTTCTACACTCCTTGGCCAACAAAAGACATTAAAAAAATACACTCTAAGGAGAGAGTAATGAATGAAATTCACGTGGAGACGATGTAGAAGAACCACCCCCTCATGTCAACTTAGAAAAGTCCCATATTGTTACTTCTTCCAAAAGTAAGAGCTCAAGAAAAAGACAGTCATACCAAGCAAGACCCATAGATATGGAAGTGGGCAGTGCTACCATCACTGATTGGGCATTGTGATTTGATGGAGTAGAGGGTCTCTTATGAAATAAAGATTGCATCATGAATTTGTTTTCGATAGAAGAACCCAAATTTCTCATCAGAGATGAAGCCACTTAATATAGGTTTAAATTGATAGGCTATAACATCTTGTAGATATTATTGCCGCAAGATATGGGTCTAAAGTCATCAAATATCACCTCAATTTGTTTTTTGGCAATGAGAGCAAGAAACGTAGAGTTTAATGTTCCCAAGATTTTCCTTGAACGCTGGGATTCCTTAACGACTGGTTGATGCTTGGAAATTATCCTAGTCAACAATAGAAGAAACTACATGATCAAGGTCCCAAAATAGACTTGTTTTCATTTGGGATTGCAATCCTGACCAATATGTGGGCCGGATCACCACTAAAGGTGATTTCTCCTCAATCAGAGACTTAGTGAAATTCGTAAATTCTAAAGGTAATCTCATCTAAATGTAGAAATCAAATTTATTAATGTATTATAAGTGTTGTGTAGGCTCTGCTAGGGTTTCTAAAGAACTTTGAGCGATGATTAAGGTTTTAGAGGACCTCCTTTGTTTGATTTCCAATGATGCCCCCACGGGGGGGACAGTGCAGTGGCCCCTCCTTCAGAAATGTAGTAGCAAGTTGGCTCAATCAAAGTTCCACACTAATACCCAATATTCTCAACAATTCCAAAGGATCTTTGAGTCAAGAAGTAGGTATTTCATTGTCTGCAGGCAACATTGAAGCAGTTGCAAACACCTCTAATACAATAACAAAAATGTTGAAGACCATTCATCCATGCCTCCCTTAGACATCAAAAGCACCCCTACTGGAAATTCCAACAGAGAATATTGGTGCAATAGTATAATTCATATGGGCATGCAAATTTATCTACAAATTCATGGGTTTATGGCCCTAAAAATGGACCTTCTCATCCAGTTAAAAAATAATTGGATCCTAAAGGATGATTTGGATCTCAAACTTGGTTATAAGGGTTTTTTCATGGCTATCTTCAACAATATCGAAGACAGAGATTGAATATTCCACGACAGGAACTATTTTATGAAATTTTTTGGCCTCTTTATGAAACCTTTTGTTCAAAGTTCCAACTCGGATAAAGAATATTTCTCCTATGCTCCAATCCAGATTTACCTTCGTTCCCCACCTCATAAATTTTGGGATCCATAAATATTAGAAAGCATTGGAAATCTCATTAGACGCTTTGTTATGATCTCATACATGACTAAGCAAGTTCGTTACACCTCATATGTGAGCTTTTGTGCTTATCTTGATATATCCAAGCCCTTTCCAGCTAACATCCAACTCAACAGTGAATATGAAATATGGGAACAACATTGACTATGAGAAAATCCCATTTCAATGTTGCAAATGTTATGAGTAGAACCATTGATTCAGATACTTCCTAGTTAATAAACTTCAACAAGAAACCCTAGTGAATCCAACTATGGATCAAGATGGTTTTTCTAGAATAACCAATAGAAGGCAAATAGAAATTGAAATCCACGGGGATCCCAATTAAATAGCTAAATAGAACAAAAATAGATATGCAGTCCTCCAAAACACCTCGGATGAATAAATCAATGAAGGAGAAAAGTGACCAAAAATAATTAATAATGAACAAGAGCCTCTTTCATTAGAACCTACAAAACAAGATCCAGCTAGAAAAGCCACATAGTAAGATGTAGAAATGGAAAAAGATACATTAGAGCCCTTAGATCCAGAATACCTAGAGGACATGGAGTTACAAAACATTGATATTCAAACCCAAGCAGGAGAATGGAAAAACAAAGATATAGTGGTTATTCCAAAGGGGAAAGTCCAAATCACTACTCAAGCTTCACTCAAGAAAAAATACCTAATCTTACGCCATATTAAGCACTCAGGTAACATCCCGTCCCAAGATTTTTTTATTTCTTCTTATGGAGTAAAAAGAAACACTTACAAAGACCAACTAAGTCTTCTAAAGGAGCTAAAAAAGAGAGGCAGAAAAATAAATAGTCAACTATTGGAAGATTCAAGAGATTTTTTGGTAAACACAAGAAGAGTCTCACCCGTAGATGCAATCTTTCACCCCTCTTCTCAATGCCCACCCTGAAAATCATATCATGGAACGTAAAGGGTCTCAATGGAAAATCAAAGCAAAGACTCCTTAAAAATAAGTTGCTACAAGAAAAACTAGACATACTACTATCACAGGAAACAAGATGTCATTCAAAATATTTCAAAATTTTCTTAAAATTGATTTATAAAATAGTGACCACATTGCTCAAGATGCTCATGGATCATTCAAAGGACTAGATATCATATAGAATCACTCATCAGTCTCTCTACGAGACTCTTTCTCGTTTCCAATCATTCTAAAGAATTGTTTTCCAACCGATAGGTTTAGCAGAAACAATTTCCATCTCAAATGTGTATTGGCCCAACATCCCCATCAACAAGAAGCTTTTAATCTTGAACCTACATAAAGTAAGCTTATAATGGCAATCTTCTAAATTCAAGGAGGAGAATTCAACTTAATTAAAATAGCCATGAAAAGAAAGGTAACATCAATAAACTTGAGGAAGAAATCCCATTGTTTGATTTTATAAATGATTCCAATCATATTGACCTTGACACCTATAATGGCCTATTCACTTGGAACAACAAGTGATGGTACCCTTCACAAATTTCTTCACTACTTGATAAATTTATAATTGTGAAATCGTTGTTTCTTTTCTGAATCTCACTTGAAGCATCCATTCTCCCTTGCCATGGCTTAGATCACTAGCCTATCATCCTCACTTTGGATTGGATTATAGCCACAAAAATATGTGTTTCCATTATGAAGCATTATTGTTAAGGCATATATAATTCCTTACAAATGTTGAAAATTGTTGGAAGGAATTTGTAGGGATTCAGGTCATGCTCATGTTTCGTTTTCAAAAAAGACTCAAGCTCTTGAAGCAACACACAAAATAATGGAACATTTCATATTTTAGGAATATTTTCAAGGAAAAAATGAGTTTGAAAGCAAAAATTACTAAAATACAACAATCCATAATATTTGAAGGTTTCTCAAATGATCTAATTCAACAAGGATCTTTCATTTAATCATATTCATAAGCAATATTGTGGAAATAGGAGTCTTGCATTCAGTAGTTAAAAGAAGGTGAGAGGGATCAACAATAAATCTATGACCAACCATAAATTAAGTAACATAATCCTCAACATCAAAAAATATAATAATAAAAAACTGGAGAATCATAATGACATCATGCAAGCAATCACATATGACTCCAATCCATTCACATGGAAACACTTTAACAACCCCTTTTTTACCACTCTTTTAAATGTCCTTATGAATTGTAATTCATGTAATAATATGAAAAATGTAACATATGGTTGAGCTAAAGGAGTGGACATATATTTAGAGACTAAGGAGGAAGAGTTGCTTATGCAATGTTTAAACCCAAACCTAAGCCACTTCATTTATTTACCTACCCAACGCCTTAGTAAATTAAATTGTCCGTTGTTGCAGACATTGAAGTTGTATATGGGCAGCCTGTGATAAAGGATGCACCATTATTATCCTTAATCTCATTGGACATGTTGAGGAAGTCAATACGCAAGAGAGGGACGTGAAAAAGGGGGATCAAGGAAGTGATAGAAGGAAATTATTGGCAAAAAAAAGTGTTACACATCAATTTTTCATATTCATGCAAATTATGCCAAATACAAATCTTTCGCTATCTGATGAACTGTCATCGTGTATCCCTAAGAAAGATGGAAGAAATATCTCTTTATGGAGTATAAAATTAGTGGATTACATATCTAAAAACCTTAATTCCAGAGATCATTTCATGTGCTCATATCACAACTTGCGATTTCGCATCTTGCATAATAAACACCTAGCAAATTCATCACAATTTTCCTTCATTAAGGGTGCGACGCTCTTCTTACATGGGTAAAAATAAAAAATTATAAAAGAAGCTTCCATTCTAGAAGCCTCAAGTATGGAATCAATTTGAAGCAATGAGGATTAGGTTCGAACTCCTCCTATCTTGGAATTTGTTCCTACCATGATGAAGCTCATCCATACCATAGTGGATCCATCCAATCTGTCGTGGGTCTAGCTCCCACCTTAATGGATCTCAAACCTCCATATTTAACCTATAAAAGCATTGCACTCAAAGGGAAATGGGTTGGCTTTTTTACTCTTAAGAACTATACTTTCATGTTGCGATAGTATTCATTGGATATCTTTTGATTGCAAGGTTGGATTGAGGAAAATTGGAAGGAGACCTTCAACATCAAGGGCTAATTTTTATTCTCCTTTTGATCATTCTTAATACAAATTCATATTTCTTTACCACAGTCATTTGTCATGATGTTTGTTGTAAGATTCCATGATCACTTATATAGTTTATGATTAAATCATTGATGTATTATATGCTTTGATCATTTGTTTTTTTTGTCTTTGTAGTTATCTTCTTGGAGAATTGAGAACGAGATTGAATGCTACAAAGGACAACAACAAGGATCATCATCAAGAATTTCGGAAAAAGGTATGAGATATACATCCCATTTACATTTATGATTTAACGATAAATAAAGGAATACTTTTATGTGTTTATTTGTTTGTTTCTAGATTTGGTTTCCGAGTCTAGGGAGATTTGTCTTGTCAGCAAGATAATATTTTTCGGTCAAACAAAAAGGAAACATTTCAGTATTGGAGGTGGGTGATTGGGTAGAAGGAGAGCTGAAAATTGTTTAGTTTTTCCACGATGTGAAGGGGATTTAGGTCACTACATAAGGAATCCCAATGGAGAAAACCAAATATTATTCACATGAGTGGGATCATCTAGGAGGATCATGTTGCATAAAACCTTTGTTGGGATATTGACACATTGCTCCCTATATTATGGTGATACCCCATCTATGCGCTAGTGTTGATTTGACCAAGAAAGCTAAAGTAAATATTGATTCACTCGGTCCTTACATTGGGGCTGAGAAAACAACCTCTAAAGTGAGATTAGGTTCCTAAAATGAGTGAACCATACCTAAATCTTGGTTGGGTTCTATGATTATTCTCCTTCAATATAAAGTGAGTCATCGTCTTTTACTACTTGCGATCAATTGATAAACCACCTGAGAAGTGGACTCCTATTGGCTACCTATATGACTAATCAATGGTGGGAGTACCCCTAAGCACTTAATTTCTCAGACTCTGATTCCATCTCGAGGGTGGTTAGTTGTAAGAAATATTATTATGTTGTTGGCCTACGGTTAGGTCGAGAGTTGAAGTACCTCTGCTAGTTTCCAACCATTTCAAAACTAATTAGGTAGTTGTTATTCTTTCATATAATTGTATCATGAACGGATAAAGAATATTCATATTGTTGAGAAATTTAGGGCATAACAATTAGGTGATTTCTCTTGAAATGGTAATTGTTTGTGAATTTTTTTCACTTCTTTAGATTAGGATATTCTCTTTAATTAGATTATTATAGTGTTATTCTTCATCAAACAACTACCAAAGTATAAGAAATAAAGAGACAAGAGACATAGAATGTAGGCAATCAGCTAGGGCCAAAACATCTCCAACTTGAGAGGAAAACCCAAACGAATTCTTCTTCTTATACATACTTCAATTGACAAATACCAAGACCATGACCAATACCCTTTACACAGCAACCTCTCCAAGGCCAAGTTACAAGCCTTCTTGATTCAACTTCTTCTTCCTTGAGTCAACAATGGTAAAACTTCTTCTTTCTCTGACTAGCTCGACTATCCTTCAAATTTTGGTCCCCTGGAATCAAACCTACACCTTTTCAACTTCTTTAGAAACCCTAGTTGCCACACATGAGAGAGATTTTGTCCCTCAATTTCCTTCAATCTAGATGGATAATTTTGTGAAACCAGCTCCAAAAATAGAAGAAAAGAGATATCAACACCTTAGAAATAAGCCACTTCGAGGGGGCAACCTCCAATACATTACATGAATGAACAATTCTTGGATGATACAAATTAAAAAACCTCCTTTCTATATATAGGAGTCCATGGGGCCACAATGTAACCCTAGCCGACCTAACAATAATAATGTAAGGGCACAATAATGACAATATGGGGGTTACAGGGGTACAAGAATAACAATAAGGGGGCCTAAACTAACATAATAAGGAACTACACTATTAATATAGGGACTTAACATGCCCCTCTCCTTCAAACAAGTGTTGTCCTCAACGCTTGATTATTTCTTGATGCTTCTGTATAAAATTCTCATCCTCCCATGTGGAATCTTCTACAAGAAAGTTCTTCCACTTGCTGAGATAATCTGAAATTGATCGTACTTTTCGATTTGTTGTTTCTGTGACTGCTTCATAACTTCTTTCGATTTGATGTTGATCTTCTTGTTGTTTCATTAGATTCTGCACCAAAGTTAGGTTATCCTTTGAGAGTTGGAGAACTTGTTGTTGATGCTTGATGTGATCTTCCACTAATTTATCATCCATATTAGCTATTATTTGATCCTTCAAACCATCCAACTTAGCCTCCATTTTTTCTTTTAAACCATCTATGTCATCTTTGGTTTCTCTTCGTAAGATCGAAATTTGTTGCACTCGGTACCGTAATTTTGATATCTCATACTGCAATTCTTCCTCTTCATGCGTCATAGTATAGCTTTTTTAGGGCTTAATGGGTATGGAATTATTTTTTGGAGGCATTATAGAACCCAATACTGATAAAAATTCTAAAATATTCCCTTGGAATCACTTCAAACAAACGTTATGCAATTTTAAAAACCAAATACACACCTTTTTCTTGCTTTTGAGGAGCTTGATATTGAAACTGAATCATCTCTGTGATTTTGGATCTTCAATAGCTGAAATTTGACCCTAACGTAGCCCTTTGAATTCTCTTTTCAATGCCATAGGTCTAACTTGACTTGGATTTTTGATGACAACGTTGTGCCCAATCTCATACGATGACATAATTATGGACTGGTTCAGTAGAGTGAACTTGTACGACTTGCCACGTGTCAATGTTTCCTCATTCAGCTCTAAAATTGATAGAAAAAAAACTGCAGTTTGTGTACTTCCAGTCACTTTTTACAAAATTCCAATCCGATTCTCAGAGAGGGAGTTATGAATATTTTCCCACGATCACCTCTTTGAGATGAAATTCGGGAGCCTGAAAAAGACCTAACTTCTACAGATCATATCTCCGAAAATGTTGTGAACCAAGATCTGAAATTTTGTAACGATGTTCCTCAGAATTTCAGATTCGCTCTCTAAAAATTTCAGCTTCTGAATCTTAGTAGAAAAAAAAATTATAGCGAAAATTCCACAATGACCTGTTTGGAGTAGCGATACCCTAGAATCCAAAGCTCTGATACCAAATGTTGTGAAACCAGCTCCAAAAATAGAATAAAAGAGATATCAACGCCTTAGAAATAAGCCACTTCGAGGGGGCAACCTCAAATACATTACATGAATGAACAATTCTTGGATGATACAAATGACAAAACCTCCTTTCTATATATAGGAGTCCATGGGGCCACAATGTAATCCTAGTGGGGCCACAATGTAACCCTAGCCGACCTAACAATAATAATGTAAGGGCACAATAATAAAAATATGGGGGTTACAGGGGTACAACAATAACTATAAGGGGGCTACACTAACATAATAAGGGACTACACTATTAATATAGGGACTTAACAGAGAATATTTCTTCTTCAACTCAGATTTAGAATCAACTTTTTTCTCCCTAAATATACCCTCTTAGTATGATTATGGTATTTCAATCCTTTTTGCAGTATACATCACTAGATCCTCGCATGTGTGGAGTGTATAAACCCAAAAATAGATAAGAAAACAAACTTGGTCATAATATTCCTTTCTTCACTTAGAGATGGAGCTCTCCTTGTGATATCTGCACTTCTATTTCTCTCTTTCTTTCTTGGTCGAATGTGTGTCCAAATGGAGGTCAAGATCATGGAAAATTTTAGGGGCTAATATTCGTAGGTGGGCTAATTTTCCATGGTTTTTCCAAAAAAAAGATTCGCCAATTTCCATTTTTTTATAAAAATGATTCGCCCAAATTTTACAATATAAAATTATTTTACCTTAAAAATCGCCAAAATTATATAAAAAATATATATAAGATCATTATAAATTTGAATAATTTTCATAAATACATCAATAAACATTTTATAGTTTTCATATTAGGGACTAGTGAGATTCGCCAATTTCTTAAACTTCAAGATAATTTTCCATCCTTAAAATTATCCCTGGTCAAGATCCGTCAATATATAGTGATTTTCCTATAAAAATAAGGCGACTTGAGCCAAGAGGTAGGGCAAAATGTATGCTAGAAACATCTTCATCTCATTTTGAAGGTTGACATGTAGAAGAGCTTGTGACAGGGTCTTGGAGGGCTAACAAAAAATATTTTACAATGAATTACATGCCCAAATGGGTCTTCAATACTTGAAATTGACTTTACTAGACTTTATGACTTGATGAACAAACATAATAGCTCACAATGGGAGCTACAACTAAGAATAAAATTCCTTGATCATGAAAACCATGATTCAAGCATTAAAAAAAATTATTTGATTTTCTTCTTTACATCAATTACACATGTCATTATGAAGACCAAACCTAGTTACACTTTTCAACACTCCCTCTTAACTAGGGAGGTATTCATAATCCATACAAGGTACTTGGACATTCTCAATCTGAATAATTCTCATAAGAAGAGTCAGATTGGTAACCCATTTGTATGACATCATACCAACCAGCATTCTTACATAACAAGGCTTTGACTACAACTCTATCCCTCCACAATATTAGAGCTCAATGTTGGCGAGACCAATGATGTATAGACACCCTCATGATTGTCTCTCTTGAAACATACCCTACCTGGGTTCTCAGAGTGTGTTCCACCAGGACTATTATTATCTTGGATTCCCAGTCCTCAAATAATATATGTCCTCTACGACTACTCTTATATTGGATTCCCTAGCTCATCCTCAAAGAGTATCAGATGCCAAATGTTTACCCAAACCTCCATTTTGTCTTCCCAAGTGAATACAAGAATGATGTGTCTATATCTCCCTCTAAACTTAGGGATGACATACCCATTCCACTGTCAAACATGAATGTACCCAAGCTCCCTCTAAACTAGGGACTTGACCAAGCTCCCTCTTGACTAGGGACTTACTTTCAACAACTCTTCAAGTGGAGATCATGGGACAACCAACTGCTTGTAGAACTCCTTCCTTTGATGTAATGAATTTATTCTTTTTCGTAGAGTCCACATCTTTTGGCACTTATTTTTAGGGCACAAACCATCCATCGCTTTCATTCATGTCATTATTCCTTTCATCGGAAAGTGATTCATTGGTCCATATTCGACCTTCCTTCAGCTATGTTGCCTTATTCATGCCACATTTTCGTTAAGGATATTTCATCCTTCTACATGGGAATAATTGTGGAAGTCATCCTCAACTAGTCCCTTGGCAGCCCTCCATAATCCCATCCAGATATTATTCAAAAATAAGAAATCAACATTGAATCAAAATTACCTTTGTGATGGTCTTTCATCATGACATCTTCTTATTTGCATCAACATCTTGCATACATATTTACACATCTCCAAAAGATATATATTTTCAAGGTTCTCTTTATTTTTCCAGACTTCATCAGGGTCTTCACATCTTCCATGGAGATATTATATTCAAATTTTCAAGTCCTCAGATGTTGATTTCCTTCTCCATAGTTGCATATTTCACAATCTCCTCCTTTCTTTCTTCACACATTTCCTTCCAGGAACTTTCAATCATTGTTCCTTCAATTATTTTCAACCACCTCATGTTCCATATGAGGACATATTATGTTGATTTCATCTATTCAATATGTGACACATGCCTTCTTGCATCTTTTTAATGGAGGAGATCCTTTCTTTCGATCATGCTCTCGAGATAGAGCATTTATCCATGTTACCTACAGCCATATGACATGACTCTAGTTTATCAAAGATAAGCATACATACCTCATTTTCCTTTAGTTCATCTAGACTTCCTTTAGCAACTTCCTTGATTGAAATAACTTCAATTCCTTGACTTGCTTCACTTATTTTGACAGCATACCATCATCCCATGAATTCCTACAAGTTGTGATTCTTGATGAAACCCTTACTTCCTTTTAAATGGTGAATATTCCAATGAAGATTCCAATAGAGGATCTTGAGTATTCTCATTCAACAAATGCTTCCTTTTTACTGATGTATGATAAATTTTGTACTATATCACTTTTTCGTCTTCTTCATAAGTACCACTTATGATTCTAACGAGGTTACCAAGAGCCATTTCCTTCCATAGATGACTGCCAAAGACTTTTGTTCCAGTTATCCTTCATGCTTCTCTATGATGATGTCACAAGCTATTTCTTTTAATTCTTTTATGATGTTGCAATGCATACTATCTTGTTCCTTGAATACTAACGATGGCCATATCTTACAACATAAAACTAAAAAAGAAAAACTTGAAAAGAACTAGGTAAGGAAGACTATCTCAATCATAGTAGAGATCTTTTACTTCCTCTTTCTTGGATTTCTTCTTTTCAACTTCATCCACTTCTTCGGTGATATGGGCTTCTTCTCTTCCCCTTTTTTTATTGTCCTTCTTGAGATTAGTACAATCTCTTTTATAATGCCCATATTCTTGACATTCTTAGCATTGAACCTTGGCCATATTCTTCTTCTTTTTCTGAGGACCAAACTTTCCAATTTTTCCCTTTCTTTTTGTTATTATAGCATATGCTTGATTTTGCTCACTTGATCCCACATCAGTCTTTGCCTTCAGTCTGGTTTCTTAAATATTGCATATATACCGTAGATGCTTGAATGGAGTAGCTTCTTTATTCCCATAAATACTTGAAGTGAAGTTACCCCATTCCTCTAGTAGTGCATTCAGTACTACTATAGTCATCTCTTTGTCAAAGATTATTTCTCCCAAATCTTGAATTTGATCCATGATTTCAGATATCCTCATAAAGTATGAGGTTATTCCTTCTTATTTTGATATCGTTAGCTTATAGAGTTATTCTCTTAGAGATATAACTTCCCCTGCAGTGGTTACATAAAATAACTCTACTAGTTTTTCATATATTTATTTTAAAGTTTTGACTTTAGATACATATGGGATGAAGGGATCCTTGATGGATTCTATGAGAATAATTTAAGCCCTTACTTCCCCTTTCATAAACCTTGTAAGTGCTTGAGCATATTATTTTGGAGGTTAGGTGATTGAGCCCTTAACATGTTCCATGGCCTCATTCTCAATGAGATTCAAATATGTACTTTTCTTCCATGCAAGAAAGTTTCAATCCCAAGCCAATTTGTTGCTTTCCTTGCAAAACACATTTTGATAGATTCAGATGTAGACATAAATATACTTACTTGGGATGATTCCTCTTCCACTTGTTTCATTCTTTAATTTGATAATAATATAGATAATAGAAAACTTCTTCTTCATGAATATAGTTATCTTCAAGAGTGATTCTTGACTTCACAGAGAGGGAGATTACTTTAGATCATTTGATGATGATGAACTTGTTAATGATCATTGATGATGACTTATCGATGATGTATTGATGCTTCTTGGATGATATTCTTCAAGGATAAGGATTTTCTTTTGAGATGAAATCCTTACTTCAATGAGAGGGATATTGCCTTAGAACTTTTGATGATGGTGACAACGTTCATGATCTTGCTTCTCTTGGATGAATAGAGTTGAGGATTCCAATACTTCTTGTGGGGTATACTTCTTCTTCGATCTAGGGCTTTGAAATTTCTTTGTAGATCTTGACTTCAAGATGATCTTCTAGATTTTCTTTTATTCCCTTTTGTTATTTGGTTCCTTGAATTCTTAAGTGTCTCTTTATGTATTTCCCTTCCTTGATTTGTCACCTTAGCTCTGATACCATGTTGAGAAATCTAGGGCATAGCAACTAGGTGATTTCTCTTGAAATGATAACTGCTTGTGAATGATTTTTACTTCTTTATATTAGGATATTCTCTTTAGTTATATTATTATAGTGTTGTTCTTCATCAAAAAAATACCAAAGTATAAGCAATAAAGAGACAAGAGACACAGAATATAGGTGATCAACTAGGGCCAGAACCTCTCCAAATTGAGAGGAAAACCCAAACAAATTCTTCTTCTCGTAGAGACATCAATTGACGAACACCAAGACCATGACCAAGACACTTGACACAACAACCTCTCGAAGGCCAAGTCACAAGCCTTATTTATTTAGATTCTTCTTCCCTGAGTAAACAATGGTCAAACTTGTACCTTGTCCCACTAGCTCAGTTATCCTTCAAATTTCGATCCCTTGGATCAGAACTGCAATTTTTCAGGTTCTTCAGAAACCCAAGTTAGATCATGTGAGATAGATTTTGTCCCTCAATTTCCTTTGCTAGAGATGGAGACTCTCCCTTCTTCAAATCGTCTTGAAAATCAACTTGTTTTATCCCTCAATCTTCCCTCTCAGTATGATTGTGGTATTTCAGTCCTTTATATAGTAGAAAGCACTAGATCCTTGCATGTGCGGAATGTATCAACCAAAAAATAGATCATAAAACAAACTTGTTGATAATCTTCCTTTCTTCGCTTGGTGATGGGACTTTGTGTGTGATCTTCGCACTTTTATTTCTCTCTTTCTTGACTTGTATAGTGTGTGTCCTAATGGAGGTTGAGATCCTTCAATATATAGTGATCTACCTATAGAAATAAGTTGACTTGAGCCAAGAGGTAGGCCGACATGTATGCTAGAAACATATTCATATCAGGCTTTTGAAGGCCAACATGTAGGAGAGCTTGTGACAAGGTCTTGGAGGGCTAACAAATTTTCTTTTACAATGAACTACTTGGCCAAATGGGTATTCAATCCTAGACATTGACTACATCCTAGTGAAGAACTTGAAAAAATCCTTTTGGACAAATGGTCTAATACTCGAAAGCAGGACAATAAGAAAAATAAGGGGCTATTTTTTGTTGGTATATCCTTATTATAGGTTCATGATTGTATTCAGAAATAGAATGTCATTGTGTCTATCAATCCTAGTTGCAAGCATAATTTTATTAATGTTCATTTGACTAAAAGATTGCAAGTCCTAGCAAAACAAATGGAGCACACACAAGTTGGTAATGAGGAGTTGCAAATTTATAAAGATTTGAAGATTTCTATGGATAGGTATGTGTTGCATTCTGATTTGTATACTTCAGATATGGATAATGTGGATGTTGTTTTGGGATACCTTTGGATGAACTCTGTGGGTACTTTCAATGTTAATGTGCAGAAAAAATTCATGAAGCTTTGGTATAAAAAGAAGAAAATTACATTGCAGGATATTTCCATTAAGGACCGGGCAGAGAATGTGGAGGTAAAAGAACAAAGCTCTAATGACACTGACACATCAGATGATGAGCCTTTGATGGTCGACAAGCACACACATACATCAAACCAGATACCAGAAAAAGCACCAGACACTACTCAAGAACCAATAGTAGAGGAATTAATGAAAGGTACTCCAGCGGTTAAAGCTTCAACATATCACCACCCGCATCACCCAACAAGACAACAACCAACAAGATGGAAAAGCATTAGCAGTAAGAAAAAAACCCCTGGACGACACACAAAGAGGTGAGGCACTCCACCCACAACACATTAACACAGAGGAACTACCGGAACAAACTTCAATCTCAAGCGAGCAAGGCACCGACTAGATCGAGTGTTCACCTTTCTCTAGGATGGCTAGATGCACGTGCATGGTACTAGTGGACTACTCTTTTGAGTAGATATTATTATTTGTGTTCTTCTCATTTTTCAGGGATGAAACATGTTTAAGGGGGTGGAATGTACTATACCTAGGGGGGATCATATGGGGCACAAAGGGAGGTACCCAAGGATGATAATGTAATGTAAGGATGATAAATACATGGTCCATAATTAATAAATAAAGTGGTTAACCCACATTATGCAAGGGACAACAAGTAGTTAGGATATAATGTGATAAGCCCATGGTATTGGATGTATGACCCATTGTAATTATTCATGGTATTTATGCATGAATCCTATATAGCGGCTAGGGACTCTCCATTGAGGGATGTCAAGGATTATTGTATTGACAAGCATATGGCTTGTGGAGTGATATCCTTCCTTAAGGATTATTTTTAAGGTGTTACCCTACATCAAAGTTTTTTATATCAATAAGGAAGCATTTCTATTTTATATTCTTGGAATTTATTGAAGTCATTGGGCATATTTTCCATTATCATATATCTATAAGTGAGATCTATTACAACATTTAATTGTCGACAAGTCCTTCTTCTTGTTTGCCTAACCAGAATCTGATTTGGAATGGGGAACCTTCCCTTCCCTTTCGTTACCTTCCAAGACAAGGAAAAATTATCCTCATCATCAGTCTTTGATGAGGATCCATCTTCGATATTCCGTTGAATCTCTTCTTGTACCAAGTCATACCACAATTTCTCCCACTCTAGTAGCTTCTCCCTCCCACTCACCAAATCCTGGTAGTTGTGCGAGCTTTGGGTAATGCCTATAAGTGCTAGACTTACTATATCTTCCTTGAAAACTGTAACACCAAAAATTCCAAGCTCATCTCCACATTGAGTGAACTTCGTCAAGTATTTTGGTATTTTGTTTCCCTTCTCCATCTTGATTTTTCGGAGCTTTTCCTTTAGCGCCAACTTCCTGTGGTCACTATTGTTTTGAAACAAATCTGTTAAGATTTTCCACATAACATATGGAGTTTCCTTTCCATGGAGGTTCAAGACAATATGATCTTCAACTCCTTGCAATATAATCCTTATTTCCTTTGCTACGTTCTTCTTCCATGCTTCCAGATTTTGAGCATTTGTTATTGTGAGCCTAGGAATATCACTGTATATGAACTCCTTCATCCCATTGTCTTCCAACATTGCTTCCATCTTGTCCCTCTAAGCTATGTAATTCGAACTACCCTCAAGGGCATATTCGAGTCTCAATCCACATAAAGATATCCCGATCTTGTTGCTAATCCTGAAGAGTAGATCTGCAAATTTGATTCACTTGCTAAAAAAAAATCGTATTATTCTCTTCTATAGTGATTCATGCTCTGATACCATTTAGAAAATCCACGTAGATTCAAACTGATATTTGAAATATGCTAAAGCAAAATACTTCAATCTACTCTACAAATTGTAGAAACCAATTACAATCGCAAAATACAATGAACAAGAAAGAGAAATAATTTCAATCACACAACACAAATATTTCTCTGGGGAAAGCCTCAACTAAAAAAACCGCTATGTGCATCTTGTATAATCCAAAGAATATGAGAACAATATGATGCTTCTCTTAGTCTTGAGAGCTCTCTACACTATCTTTGTATGTCTCACTGATTCCTAGGCAAACTTGGTTCAATACTAACCAATTTCTTGGCCTCAATAATCAATATTTCCTTGCACATTTTCTTAGGTAATTAGGCCCCTACTAACAATGAAATTCCCCAATAATGATTGTTCAATACATCAAGGCTCTTCCTCTAACTCCATGCACCACCTATACAATTGGATGATTATACAACTGATAGTACACTTCCCTTTAACTTCAATCTCAACTGGGAATTTTTCAGAATTGACATGCATGAGTTATTTTTGAGTGAATTATTAGTTATCTCATTGATCACTACATGTGAATTAAATCTAATTTAATTCACTTGACCTCTCACTAGTTCATACATAAGTTAGAACTAGTTAAACTGATTTTAACACAGATATATTAAGCTAATTAATTACAACTCAAAATAAACTCAACTAGGGCTCCTACAAAGTAGGAGACACTCTACATGCCTCTAGTTTGACTCTCAACTTGAATTAACTGAGCAAAATAAGTCTTCCTAACTTAGTTAACTCATACAAGTTGTCATGTGAAACCAGCTCCAAAAAGAGAAGAAAAGAGATATCAACGCCTTAGAAATAAGCCACTTCGAGGGGGCAAACTCCAACACATTACATGAATGAACAATTCTTGGATGATACAAATTACAAAACCTCCTTTCTATATATAGGAGTCCATGGGGCCACAATGTAATCCTAGCCGACCTAACAATAATAATTTAAGGGCACAATAATAACAATATGGGGGTTACAGGGGTACAATAATAACGATAAGGGGGTTACACTAACAACAATAAGGGACTATACTAGTAATATAGGGACCTAACATGCCCCTCTCCTTCAAAAAAGTGTTGTCCTCAACGCTTGAGTAGCTCTGGGTGCTTCTGTATAAAATTCTCATCCTCCCATGTAGAATCTTCAGTGGGTAAGTTCTTCCACTTGATGAGATACTCTGAAATTGATCGATTCCGTAGTTGTCGAGTTCTTGTTTCCATGACCGCTTCTGGTTCCAATATGATTTTTCCTTCCTCATCAAGTTCTGTCAATATTGTTTGAACTGGAAGATTTTCTCCTATAACCTTCTTTAAGCATGAAACATGGAAAACTGGATGTACTCGCGAAGAAGCAGGAAGCTCCAATTTGTATGCCATAGTACCAATCTTTTGCAACACCTTGTAAGGACCATAGTACTTAGGCGATAATTTATTATCCTTCTTTGCTTGCTTGAGGGACATTTGTTTGTATGGTTGTAGCCGTAAAAATACCCAATCTCCTACATCAAAACTTCTCTCGCTACGATGCTGATCTGCCTGTTGTTTCATTCGATTTTGTGCCAAATTCGGGTTATCCTTTAAGAGTTGGAGAACTTCTTGCTGATGCTCGATGTGATCTTCCACTGCTTGAACCTTCGAATTTTCCCTTAAAGATGATGTGATGGATGGTGGATGATATCCATAAAGTGCCATAAATGGGGTCATTTTTGCTGCGGTATGGAAGGAAGTGTTATACCACCATTCAGCGAGAGGTAACCACTTGACCCATTGTGTTTGTTTATCGGATACAAAACAACGAAGATATCCTTCCAAACATTTATTTACTATCTCAGTTTGACCATCAGATTGAGGATGATAAGATGAGCTATGAGCTAATTGAGTACCCAAACAAGAAAATAACTCTATCCAAAAATTTCCAGTAAAAATGGGATCTCTGTCGCTCACAATAACCCTTGGGCTTCCATGTAGCTTTTGAATTCTGTCCATAAATGTAGTAGCAACTGTACTTGCTTTAAATGGATGAGATAATGCACAAAAGTGCGCATACTTGGTAAGTCTATCAACTACCACCATGATGACACTCTTTCCTTCGGACTTAGGTAAACCTGTGATAAAATCCATTGAAATATCCTCCCAACGTTGACTTGGAATGGATAAAGGTTGTAGAAGTCCCAAGGTCTTAATTGTCTCAACTTTATTCTGCTAGCAAACCAAACATTCTGCCACAAACTTTTGAATATCAGATTTAAGGCCATCCCAAAAAAATTCTTTCTTCACCCTGTGGTAAGTTTTTAAAAATCCTGAGTGTCCTCCTAAAGGAGAAGTGTGCAATTCCAGAAGAATCTTTTGTTTTAGTTGGGAATACTTACAAAGATATAAGCGATCTTTGTACCATAAGGAATCATTTTTCCAACTAAATGTATCAGATGTACTAGGATCTTGCTGCAACTTTTGAATGAGTGTCCATACATCTTTGTCCTTCTTCCATTCATCTCTTGCTTAGGTTATCCAATCTGGTTGGATAATAGAAATGGCACAAAGCAATGCTTCCACCTCTTCATTCTTTCTTGAGAGTGCATCTGCAACAACATTAAGCTTCCTTTTTTGTAGATTATTTCAAAGTCATAACCCAACATCTTTGTGACCCATTTTTGCTGCTCTTCTGAAGATAGTCTTTGTTCCAAAAAGTGTTTAAGACTATCATGATAATTTTTTACCTTGAAGTGTCTTCCCATTAGGTAAGTTCGCCATTTCTTTAGTGCATGCAGTATTGCTAACATTTCCTTCTCATAAATAGGTTTTTGTAAATATTTTCCTTTGATTGGACGACTTTCAAAAGCAATGGGTCTTCCTTCATGCATTAAAACTGCACCAATTCCATTTCCTGAGGCATCACATTCCACAATAAAGGTTTTTGTGAAGTCTGGCGTAGCTAAGACCGGTGGTAGGCACATTGTCTCTTTAAGATGTTAAAAGGCCTTAGTTGCTTCAGGAGTCCATGAAAATGCATCTTTCTTCAATAATGTTGTTAGAGGTGCTGCTATTCTCCCATAATTCTTAACAAACTTGCGATAATACCCTGTTAACCTGAGAAATCATCGCAACTACTTTATGGTTGTGGGGACTTTCCATTCCTTAATGGCTTTAATTTTGTTAGGGTCTACCTTAACACCCTCGTGAGATACAATATGACCCAGATATTCCACCTATTGTACTCCAAAGAAACATTTGGATGTTTTTGCATATAATTGTTTCTCCTGCAATAGTTTGAGCACCCTGTCAACATGTTCAACATGATCCTTCCAAGACCTGTTGTAGATTAGTATATCATCAAAAAATACTAGCACAAACTTTCTAAGGAAGGGTTTGAAAATGGAATTCATCAACCCTTAAAATGTAGAAGGTGCATTGGTAAGGCCAAAAGGCATGACCAAAAATTCATAATGACCCTCATGAGTTCGAAATGTTGTTTTTGGAATATCTTCATTCTTCATTCTAATTTGATGATATCCTGAACGAAGATCCAGCTTGGTAAAATAAATTGCTCCATGTAATTCATCCAATAATTCATCAATCACAGGAATGGGAAATTTATCTTTAATGGTGAGCTTATTGAGCTCCCTATAATCCGGACACATGCGCCATGATCCATCCTTCTTGTGTACCAATACTATAGGAGTAGAGAAAGAACTTTGACTAGGTTGAATTATACCTGCCTCTAACATTTCTGCAATCATACGTTCAATTTCACTCTTTTGTACATAAGGATATATATAATGCCTGATGTTTGGAGGAACACTTCCTGGAATCAAATGAACAGCATGATCATGATCACGAATAGGTGGGAGTCCTTCGGGAGTTTCAAACACCTTGGAGTGATTGTCCAAGACTTGTTGGAGATCTCGCAGTAATACATGATTTTGATGTTGAACTTCTAAAGGAGCATAATTGTGCAATTACGCCTCATCGTTTTCTTTTAGAAGTTTTGTCATGACATTAGAGCCTTATTATCTTTCCCCGGCTTCCCTGCAATACCCAATACTGTATTATCTATTCTACAATATTCCCTTGGAATCAATTCAAATTGACTCTTCAAACAAGACTTATGCAATTCGAAAATTTACACACCTTTTTCGCTTTCCATTCGAGGAGCTCGATATTGAAATTGGATTATCTCTGTGATTGTGGCTCTTCAATATCTGAAATTTGGAAATGAGGTATCCTTCTGAATTTTCTTTCAAATGCCATAGGTCTGACTTGATTTGGATTCTCCAAGGCAACGTTATGTCCAATCTCCCACAATGACCTAATTATGGACTGGTTCAGTGGAGCAAACTTGTACGACTTGCCACGTGTCACTGTTTCGTCTTTTAGCTTTGAAATTGATAGAAAAGAAACTACAGTCTGTGTACTTGCGACCAATTTTTACGGCACTCCAATCCGATGCTCAGAGAAAGGGTTATGAAGATTTTCCCACGATCACCTCTTTGAGATGAAATTTAGGAGCCTGAAAAAGCACTACTTTCCACAGATCATATCTCCGAAAATATTACGAACCAAGCTCTGAAATTTTGTGACAAATTTCCTTAGGATTTCAGCTTCACACCCTAAAAATTTTAGTTTCTTAACCTTCGTAGAAAAAAAAGTTATAGCAAAAATTCCACGATGACCTGTTTCTATTAAATTGAGGAGCCTACAAAAAGACCTAACTTCCACAGATCATATCTCTGAAAATATTGCGAACCAAGCTCTGAAATTTTGCGACGATGTTCCTTAGGATTTCGGCTTCGTACCCTAAAAATTTCAGCTTCTGAAACTTTTTAGAAAAAGAGTTATAGCTAAAATTCCACGATGACCTGTTTGGAGCAGCGAAACCCTAGAATCTCAAAGCTCTGATACCAAATGTTGTGAAACCAGCTCCAAAAAGAGAAGAAAAGAGATATCAATGCCTTAGAAATAAACCACTTCGTGGGGGCAACCTCAAATACATTACATGAATGAACAATTCTTGGATGATACAAATTACAAACCTTCTTTCTATATATAGGAGTCCATGGGGCCACAATGTAATCCTAGTGGGGCCACAATGTAATCCTAGCCGGCCTAACAATAATAATTTCAGGGCACAATAATAACAATATGGGGGTTACAGGGGTACAATAATAACAATAAGGGGGTTGCACTAACAACAATAAGGGACTATACTAGTAATATAGGGACCTAACAATCACTACATGTGAATTAAATCTAATTTAATTCACTTGACCTCTCACTAGTTAAACTGATTTTAACATAAATATATTAAGCTAATTAATTACAACTCAAAATAAACTCAACTAGGGCTCTTACAAAGTAGGAGACACTCTACATGCCTCTAGTTTGACTCTCAACTTAAATTAACTGAGCCAAATAAGTCTTCCTAACTTAGTTAACTCATACAAGTTGTCAAGTGAGCTAGAATTACAATTTCTTTATAATTCAATTAAAGGAAAATTAAATTAGAAGCCTCTTCTTTTTTCCATTTTCAACAGTTTTATTAAGGTCCTATTTCCAATGATTTGAATTCCTTTGTCTCAACGAAAGATCGATACACTTCAAGATACTTTGGAACAAGCGATGCGGATAAAAGCTATGGATGGTTATTCACAAGACTATAGAATCAGTGGCTCCTCCACAAATCCTACTATTTTGGGCCTTCAAAACCAGATTGCTACCTTAAAAAAGAGATTAAAATATCTTGCACCTTTACGATCTATGAGACCTCGTATTTGATGTACCCGCTATCAAGTTGAAGGACATCATGTTACAAAATTCCCATAACTGATGGGACCAGGACTGTCCAATGCACCTATGGGACCTCCTACGTCGCAATCCCCTGGAGTTGCGAAAATTTCATCTGCTCCTCCTTATCAGGGTCATACGAAATTTTTGTCATTTCCAAATCGTCAAAGTATGCCTAGAAATAATTATTGTGATATCTATCGAAAGTTTGGTCATTTCCCTCACCTATGTCCAATTATGAAAAAGTATTCCAATTTTCCCAGTAATTTGTTTTGTGAGTTTTTTGGATCACCCAACCATCATACGAAATAATGTCAGTCCTCAAATTCTTTAGCTGATTTCCTTGACCATTCCGCTTTCCGTATCAACAAGACTCCTCGAGGAAGAGGAGGAGGAGCTCCCAGGGAAGGAATGACGTGAATGGGACCATAGATTAGGTGTTATAATTTGGATTAGGAAATCCATGTTGCGAGAGAATTCCCTATTCCATGAAAACCTTTGTGTTCATACTATTGAGTGAATACTCATGTAACTGAAGATTTTCCTGAACTTATTGCTCGCTGGGAGGAGAAAAACTGGTCTAAAGGAGCTAATTTATTTTGTGAATAGCCTTGGGATTCTGGTCCTACATTCCATCCCAATATCCCTTTTGTTACAAGAGGGGGAAATCAGGCTGGAGTTGATGTTGGAAATTCTAATCAACCAGCTGTCATAAGACCTACATCTCCTAAGAAGTCTTATGATCCAAATAAGAGCAAATAATATTATAGGGAAACAATTGAACTCTTCTTCCAATTGATTTCTTCGCAAGGTGAATATCCAAAGAAATCAAAGGTCCACGGTGAGAAACATTCCGCATAAAGTTTCCAACCAATAATGGATTGGTTTAAGCTATTTCTACAAATTATGAATGATGAAAAACTCGATGGTCAGTTGTGGAAACGGTTAAAGGCTATTTTTAAGGATGATGTGTTTTATGAAGAACCAATTTCTCTGAATTTACCTTAGCGGCATTCTAGGAAAGTGCAATGGAAAAAGAAGAGAACTTTAAAGGAGTTCTGGATAAATGTTGAAATTGTAGGTTTTCAAATTAAGGACTCCATGTTCGATTTGGGCTCGTATGTCAATATTCTACTAAGAAAAACTTGGGAATCTCTAGGAAAACTCAATTTAGTCTTTTTCCATATTAAGATACGCATGGAAAATCAATATTGTATTTTTCCTATTGGCATACTAGAAGATGTTGAAGTTGATATCACCAGTGTCAAAACTTACTCTATTGTATATGTTGATAAAGTTGCTCTATTGTATCAGTTTCTTCCTCCAAATGAGTTTGTAGATAAAATCCCCACATATGATGGTCGTACTTTCCCGCAAGAGCATGTTAATCGTTTTTGTTATGTCTAGTAGAATGATGGCCTAGCAGTTTAAATGTGGTTGCATCTATTTATCCACTCCTTGGGAAATATTTTGCAAGCTTGGTATTTGTAGGAAGAATTGAAATGCCAAACAAAGGATTGGGATGTGTTGACCTAGTTTTGTAGGGATTTATCCTTTTCTAATGTTGATCAAAGGATAGTGCAAGCCCTTCAAGCTATCATAGGAGTATTATTTTCAGGTGGGAAAACTTTGGCAAAAATTGAAATGTAGTAGGTATGGAGACTTTGCACATCAATATGAATCAGGGTTCCACGAAGCTGTTGTTTGTAGTAAAATTAATAAAGATCTGAATGTTGATCTCGAGTAGCTAAGACATTTTTCCTTTAAATATTCTGAAGTGGAACGGAAATAAAAGAGGATCCTATAGATGATGCTCCGCATCTGTAGCCTCTTAAGTTGAAGAAGATGAATAGCGGGAAATAAGAGAAACCAAAGCTTCCTTCTATTGAGGTCTATTGGGATGATCAAACCACTCAGGAAATTTTTTATGTACTAAAAGAATATGAGAATTTATTTCCCTTTTCAGTCTCATAATTAAAGGGAATTAAAGGATATTTGGGAGAAAGGAAGATATAATTGAAGCTAGATGTGAAGCATGTTAAACATCGACCTTACATATTGAATCTGTGAGTCAAGGAGAAAGTGAAGAAGGAAATTTACAAAATGCTAGTGTTTGGCCTTATATTCTCGGTTGATGAAGCTTAGTGGATAAGCCCCATTGTCATTCATGATAATAAGGATTTGGAGGACATTCAGGTGTCTGTTGTTTACTACAGCCTCAATAACGCTTTTGAAAATGACCCATTTCCAACTCCCTTTAGAGATGAAGTATTAGATAATTTTGGGGGAAATGAAGCTTATTCTTTCACTGATGGTTTCTTGGGGTATCATCAAGTCCGCATTGCAAAATAAGATAAGAAGAAGACCACATTCACTACCGAATGGGAGTCTTATGCTTATAACGTTATGCCATTTGGATTGAAGAATGCCCTTGTTGTTTTCTCGCGCATTGTTATTGCTACCTTCCGTGAACATATACATAAGTTTTTTGAAGTTGATATGGATGATTGGACCGTTTATATCCTACTCAAGAATAATCCTAGACTGGTGAGAGTTATTTTTGATAGATTCTGACAACTTTGGATCTTGCCAAACTTGAAGAAATGTATTTTTGTTGTGCCTTTTGGAACATTACTGGGCCATATCGTTTGTAAATAAGGAGTATGTGTGGACCCTGTCAAGGTTCCAGTAATACTGAATATATCTCCACCCACTTATGTTCGATAGTTGTGTTCCAGCTTGGGACATACT
This sequence comes from Pinus albicaulis, assembly GCA_034641835.2. Lineage (NCBI taxonomy): Eukaryota > Viridiplantae > Streptophyta > Pinopsida > Pinales > Pinaceae > Pinus > Pinus albicaulis. Next base: position 1,047,176,063 of record CM076572.1, read on the forward strand.
AGTTATTATCGCAGGTTTATCAAAAATTATGCTTCAATCACAGTGCCGCTTAAGAAGCTTCTTAAGAAATCTTAACAATTTGTGTGGCCTACTTAATGTGATGCTACATTTGATACTTTGAAGGAGAAACTTGCCACTGCACCCATTTTGGTCTACCCTGACTGGAATAAGTCATTCCATATCCATGTTGATGCATCCAAAATTTCCTTAGGAGCTATATCAATGCAACCATGAGAAGGGAACTTGGATCACCCTATTTATTTTTCCAGCAGGAAAATTTCTACCACGGAGAAAAATTATACTACTACAGAATGAGAAGGTTTAGAAATGTTATATTCTCTCTAGAAATTCCAACATTATTTGCTGGGAGGTCCATTTAAGTTTTGCACATACCATTGAGCACTGAAATATTTAGTCAATAAGCTCGTACTCGAAGGGAGGATTTGTCAGTGGCTATTGTTATTTAAGGAATTTACTTTTGAAGTGATTGTCAAGCCGAGCAGGTCGAATGTGGGGCCAAACCATGTGTCCAAGTTGGAATCAGGAGAATCAGGGGGGATCAATTGATGATCAATTGTCGGATGCTCATTTTTTTTATATTGAATATGTCATTGATTACTTAGAAGACATTTCCATTTTTCTTGCTACAGGACAATGCCCACGTGATTATACTATTGTGCAAAAGAAGAATTTGGTGGTTAGAGCAACAAACTATCAACTTATTTCTAGACAACTATATAAAATGGGACTCGACCAAGTCTTGTGCTGTTGTATTCTTGATCATGATCGTGAGGGTGTATTATGGGAATGTCATGTTGGAATTGAAAGAGGTCATGTGGGTAGGAAAGCTACTACTCAGAAAGTCCTACAAGTTGGCCTCTAGCGGATGACCCTTTTTAAGGATGCGAAAGAATATGAAAAGACTTGCGATGTCTGTCAATAGGTTGTCCAATCGTCGCATCATGATGAAATTCCCTTGCATCTAGTACAAGCCCTTGCTGATTTTGAAAAATGGGTTGTTTAGTTTATTGGACCTATTCCTCCTCCTGCTCATCATTCACATGCTTGGTATATCATTACAACAACAAATTATTTGACCGTTGAGAGAAATTTTCTCTTGTAAAAGATTGCACTACTGATACAGTGACTCAGTTCATTTTTGAAAACATTATTACCAGATTTGGATGTCCCAGAAGTATTACGAGTGACCAAGTCTCCGACTTCATGAATGAAATAGTCCAGGCTATGCTACATAATTTCATGATAAAACACCATAAGAGCACTCCTTATCATATGCAATCCAATGGTACTGTTGAAGCTTTTAGTAAAAAATTAGAAAATGGACTTACTAAGGTTTTCTCTACTAATAGAGATGATTGGGATGAACGAGTTCCTGCTACTTTATGGGCCTTTCGAACTACTGACAAGCGGTTGCATAAGTACACTCCATTTGAACTAGTTTATGGAAAATAAGTTGTTGTTCCTGCTAAGTTTATTATTCCTAATCTCTTCATTTCTCATGCAAATCGAATGTTTGAAGATGAGTCCATTCCTGAGCAAGTGCACGAATTATTACAACTTGATGAATCCCTATTTCTTGCTTATTTCCATCAAATTGTTGAGAAGAAGCGTCAGAAGCATTGGTACGATCTACATATCAAGAAGAAATAATTTTCTACGGGTGATCAAGTATTACTCTATGACAACAAGTATCACAAGCATCCTAGTAATCTTCAGATGCATTGGCTTGGTCCTTTTTATGTTGCGGAAATCAAAGATTCTAGTGATTCTGGTGTAATTCAAATTTCTCAATTAGATGGTACACGTTTCACTGGATGGGTGAATGGTGCTCACATGAAGCCCTGTTTTTCGGCTTCAACATCGAAATAAAGTGTTCTCTCTTTGTGATAGTAGTAGGTAGGAATTAGGATAGTTGTGTCAATAAAGTATTTTCTTAGTTTGGTAGCTTCTATTTTCAGTCTTTTCTGCAAGTGTATTTTATATAAGTGTCTTGTGGTCGGGGATATTTCATCCTATCTTGTCTTTTCAATGTCATTAATGCTTGTCTTTTATGTCATTGCTCCCTGTCATGTCCGAGTTAGTTAGTTTCCATATCCATTTCCCAATTCTCGATCATATTTCCCCTTTACCGTTAGATTTCCTGTTAAATCACGACATTCTTCAGTACGTGCTAGCATATCCTATCATAAATTTCAGTCAGATTCACATTTATCGCACGTAATGGCTACGCTCCTCATCCCTCCAACTGTTCTATTTATGCCCACCATTCATTTCCATTTTCATATTTTCTTGTCTAGCACTCTAAGTTTCTGCTCTAGCCTAGTTCTCTGCTACCCATGAACCTTGATTGCCTTTATTCCCCCTTGTTCATTTTGTGTAACCCACAGTTCTGCAATCATGGTTCATTAAGTCAGAACCGTTGTTATTCTTTACCCTATCGACTCTCGTATCCACTGCCAAGACGACCTTTTGGGGAAGTATGAGAAAGCCACTCTTGTTGATAATGACCTCTTTGATCTATCGTTGTTCCTTGCACTTCGAACCGATGTATTTATGGAGTCCAATACCCATCACAATGCTCACTCTACCCTGAAATTCAAAACAAAGTTCTGTCCTTTAAAGTAGTCAACTCTTCTTATTGAGCGTGAATTACCTATTTTTGGCACCACTAGCGACGTAATGCGTTGCGCCAAGTTCCTCATTAGTTGAATCCATAGGGGATTTCTTTGGTTGGACTGAGAATAGCCCATCCATGCAAAATATATTTACAGACTCATAGGATTGTCCGCTTATGGTGTTGACATTATCTCAAAATTTCAGAGCACTGCTTAACGTCATAAGAAGACATACAAGACCAATTTGTACAAGTATGGAACCATCGGAAAGGGTGTGGAGTTGTTATTGATATGATCAACAATATATCGGTCAACATCGCTACTACCATCATTGCTACTAATTTCATGCACCATTTACTAGATAATAATGTTCATTGGATGCCATATCAGTTGCAGAGGCTCGCGTCTGTGAAAATTAGCTGAATTGGTCTAGTTATCTCCTTACCGAATTATTTGATGTTGCCAATGATGTTATACCCGACCCACTTATTATAGTTTTGGATATGTGCTTCTTCTGCTTATCATCTATAAATGGTGTGCTCCAGAAGGTCGAGACCTCACCACTGTTGCAGATGGTGAACCTCTTGCATATGCCTATGCACCCTGGCAGAGCACTAAAGATATTGTTAACATAGAATCTAATGATATAACATTTGGCCATTGGTTTAAAAAAATGGATATGGTGACCAAAAGTATTTCATGAGTGTCGCTCCCTTTGATTGACCAATACGCTCATCGGGTCTGGTTTGGTATCACACATAGTTTATGTTATCTCAGACCTGTGCATGTTTTTTCTACCACTTTCACTATGAAAAAGTTGTCTTTCTATACCAACAAGAGTGATTTTAATATTGAAGTCATCACTTGGCCTAGAGTCCTTTAGTGGAAGCAATATGGGAAGGACCTATATAAATTTGATGTAATGAAACCTATCAATGATGCCCCTTCATCCTTGATCATGCACGCTGGAGATACACAAGGAGATATACAGCCCTTGCTGAAGAAATCCAAGGAGTGTGTGAGTTCAGAATATGCTAGTTGAACCAAGGCAGTTTTTTAGTCGAACAAGCTACTCAAGTCCATCAAGTTATGCCTATTCCCTGCACCGTCCACCATTGCATCCACCATTCTACCCGCTACCACCCCTACTTCCACGTCATCTTTCCAAACTCGTTGCAATAGTCATACCTATACCTTCATTGAACTTGATGTTGAACCTACATCCACCATTCTTATTCCCCCCATTCTTGAAGAACAACCTCTATCTCCACATACTGCTTCTGACAAGTCACCCCATTCCTTGGAAGCCACCTTATCTAACTGACCAAATTCACCCATTGTCTTTGATGAGCCAGAATATATGGAAACTGACTTCACATTTATTATCTCTGCTAGTATTCCTACCAATACACTTCTTCCGCCATCCACTACTCTTTCTTCTATCGCTACCTCATCTCAACCCTCTTCTTCCACCACTTCGCTCATCTTTGTTGAGCAAGTTGTTCATTTCATGAAATATCTAGAGCAATGTCATCAGTTCATCACCCTTGTCTCCCAACAACATGAACTCAATGCCTTCATTATGACCCTTTTCCTTCACTGAATTGCAAAAAATTAAAAGGGTGTTATAAAAAGAGAATCTTCATTGCAGGCTCAGTCAGATTGCTTGATTGCTAGTGGCCAATGACTACAATTGTGACTTCCACCAGCAGATACAATTTCAATAGACACCCTTAGCACATGGTCCTCTTCGCAACTGTTCTATTTCATTCATGCTAATGGCTCTCATTTGGAGACCCATTCAGTTCAGAAAGAGACTCGGTGCACAGACCTTCAGGTTACCTGTGATGAGAAGCAACATAAACTCAATGTTGTTGTCACAGTATAGACACAGTTGTGCCTTGAGAAGGATGGCTTAGAGGCTCGCCTTAGTGATGTTCATTCTTGCCGAAGAACAACCTTTAGATCTCGCCGCATGTTCTCATGCTAAATTTTTCACTTTTGTGGAAGCGACGTGTAAACAAATCCTTGCTAAAAATATTGAGCTCCAAGACACTATCACCACTCTACAATAATATTCATTCGATACTTTGGAACTCTACCACGAATATATCTCTAATTAGATTCAGACAACCACCTTTGTCCACACCACCTTGCCAAAAGTTATGTAGGAGTCTCAAAAAAAATTTAGTCAAATTTCTAATGACAATGGCGCTCTTGCGAAGAAGAATGCAGTGATTGATCCCTTACGTGATAACGTTCAACACCTGTTCTAGAAAGCGATGGTGACTTCCGATATATAAGTAAAGAAGCAGCTCCTGGATCAAGCATATGTACTAGACGCTTAGATCAACCAGTTGGAAGAGGTGACCTAGGCACCAAATACGGTCTTCGTGACCTCCGCCCGGAGGCACAAAGAAATTTTCTCACCTTGAGCACACTTTCCACAATTTTTGATCAGCAGATTCAGGAACTTGTCTAATCACATCCCAGCGATCTTAGTGAGTATACAATTCAAGAATTTTCAAGCAAGTTATCTATACTTTTGGACTTGTGGAACTCCTCTGTAACTACATTCACTACATTTAAGGATTTGACCCTTCAAAGTGTTCCAAAGTTGGGTCCTTCGTTTGAAGGTACCGAAACCGATCAGAGTAGAAGCCAACCAACCCATAGTTCAAATGCAACGGAAACAACACATTGACTGGAGGGAAAGTCAATGTATAGTGGTTGAATCATGTTGGGTCCCTAATTTTTAAAGGAATAGAATTTGCAGATGAAATTTTGGATAAACTCGTCCAAAGCAGAGCACTGAAAATCAAACCGACAACAAAATATTTGTTTTGGGACTTGCGTAGAAGAAAGTATGGGCGCACACCGCAAAAACTGGGACCGATTTTGATACAGTCAATAGGAAACCAAGGTAATGACCCAAGGTTTTGGAAAACGGCGAATCAAGCGAGCAAGGAATCAAAGACCAAATAAAGTCGGTGTGGGTTATAAAATAATATGCATAGCAACGAAAAACAAGTTGAGAAAGCGTCACAAAGTTCAAGAGCCATTCAAAAGTTAAGATCCGAGATGGGAAAGAAAGACGACTATTTGTAGACATGTTGATGTAATGATCCATGTTTGATAAGTGTCCTAATTTGTAATTTTTGTGCATAGTTTGTGATGTGTCTATTGAGATAATGCTAATGTAATCAAGCTCTCAACTTTATTAATAAAAGGAGAATGGGATTTTTATCTTATGATTATGTGTTTTTTCCCCCCTTTTAAAAGTTTGTGAATACTATTGTTCTCTTTTGGATATTTAATTTAGATTGTCGTAATTAATGTATGAATGGTTGCGTAGAATGCATAAAATATATAATTATATATATCCTTCCATATTTCTTTGGTTTAGGATCGCCTCGGGTGAGACGCTCTTTTGACTAAAGGGAGTGAAAATGATTGCGAAGTGCTAGACTACGCGGAAATATTTTTTTCCACCCTAGGTTGAACCCCAGGTCATTCTCCTTTTAAATTTTTCTGGCATTAGAGTCTAAGGGGTCACAATATAATCAGAGCCTACATAGAAATAATAATGTAAGGGCACAACAATAACAATAGTGGGCTTATATGGGGCACACTAATAACAACATGGGGGATACATGGGCACAACGATTACAATAGGGGGTTACACTAACAATAACAATAAGGGGAATACACTAGCATTATTATAGGGACATGACATGCCCCTCTGCTTCAAAAAAGTGTTGTCCTCAACGCTTGAGTAGTTCTAGATGCTTGTTTATAAAATTTGCATCCTCCCATTTGGAATCTTCAATGGGTAAGTTCTTCCACTTAATGAGATATTGTGAAATTAATTTATTTCGTAGTTGTCGGGTTCTTGTTTCCATGACTGCTTCAGGCTCAAATATGATTGTTCCTTCTTCGTCAATTTCTAGAAACACAGTTTGAACTAGGATTTTATCGTTGATAACCTTATTTAAGCATGAAACCTAGAAAAATGGGTGTACTCGGGAAGATGCAAGAAACTCCAATTTTTATGCCATAGTACCAATCTTTTGCAAAACCTTGCAAGGACCATAGTACGTGGGTGATAATATATTATCCTTCTTAACTTGCTTGAGGTACATTTTTTTGTATCGTTGTAGCCATAAAAATACCCAATTTCCTACATTAAATCTTCTTTCACTGCGATGCTCATTTGCCTAATGTTTTATTCGATATCGCACCCAAGTGAGGTTATCCTTTAAGATTTGAAGAAAATTTTGTCGATGCTTGATGTGATCTTCCATTGCTTGAACATTAGAATTTTCTCTTAAAGATGATGTGATGGAGGTGGATGATATCCATAAAGTGTCATAAATGGGGTCATTTTTGTTGTAGTATGGAAAAAAGTGTTATACCACCATTAAACTAGAGGTAACCACTTGACCCATTATGTTTGTTTATCAGATATAAAGCAACGAAGATATCCTTCCAAACATTTGTTCACTATCTTAGTTTTCTCGTCAGATTGAGGATGATAAGATGAGCTATGAGCTAATTAAGTACCAAGACAAGAAAATAATTACGTCCAAAAAATTCCAGTGAAAATGGAATCGGTGTCACTTACAATAAATCATTGGGTTTCCATGTAACTTTTGAATTGTTTCCATAAATTCAATATCAATTGTATTGGCTTTAAAAGGATGATTCAGCCCGCCCTCCCTCTCAGTAATTCCTTATTCCAATAGTTGGTATCAGAGCCAATTTCCTTTTGGATCATTCTAACCACTGGAAGGTGTATCCATAAGGAATTATGTCTAGGCAAGAGAGTCAATATGATTACTCAAGAAAGATATTGTTCTTTAATGGGACAACCTATTCCTTTTGGAAAGTTAGGATGGAATCCTATCTTATGTCTCTAGGAGTATATGTTTGGAGCTCTGTTCTAGTATATTATAATGTCCCTAATGTCCCTCCCACTGATGTAGATGGTAAAAAATTGTATTGAAATAATTCTAGATCTAAGAATTCCTTTCTCTTGGCCTTAGTGAATCTGAACTCATAAAGGTTATGCACTGTAACTCCGCTAAGGATGTGTGGGTGAAGCTCATAAGATTCATGAAGGAGATGACAAATTAAAGTAAGCCAAAGTTCAAACCTTCAGAATAAGATTTGAAAGCTTAAAAATGAGTGAAGAAGAAAGCATAACAAAATACTTCCACATATTTTATGAAGTAACCAATATGATTAGAGGAATTAGTGAAGAAGTCAAGGAATATATCATTGTTCAAAATGTGTTAAGATCTCTACCCATGAGATTTAATGCCAAAGTATTTGCTATTGAATAGATGGCTGATTTAAAGGATCTCAAGATGGATCATTTGCTTAGTACTCTCACAACCTATGAGATGAGAGTAGGAAGAGAGAAATCTAAGCCCAGAGAAGAAACGTTCAAAGTGTAAAATAAGGCCAAGGAGCAAAAATATCATCAAGATTTCTCTAGCTGTGAATCTAATCAGGAGCTAGCTCAATTTATAGGAAACTAAAGTGTGGATCAGGAAAATATAAAGGGAAGTTTCCCTTTAAATTCTTCACAGTGGAAAAGTTTGACATTTTTCATCCAAGTGCCCTTACAAAGAAGGAACAAAAAATGAAGATGATAAAAAAATTAGAAACAAATCTCAAAAACATCAAAAGAAGAATTTTTATAACAAAAAGGGGCTCTATTCCAAAGAGGATAGTTCAACACCAGAGTGAGACAACAAAAACTCTTCTGAAGACAATTCAAATAAATATTTACTCATGGCATTTGCAAAAGATTTCAAGAAACAAAATATTATAGACTTTGAAGAGGAATAAGAAGAAGTAGGAGTAGTGGACTTTGAAGGGGAACTCATCAGTGCTCTTGATCAGTTAAATAAGGAAAGGAGAAAGAACAAGCAACTAAAAGAATAGCTACGACATGCTGAAGACGATATGTACAACTCCGACAAGGAGGAATTTGTTTATCAAAAATAAAAACTTGAAGAAGCCATTAAAAGCAAAGATAGTTTAGCCTTTCTACTAGAATAAAAACAAGGAACATGTGAGAAACTAGAGGAAGAGAACAAGAATTTAAAACAGGATTTTCTCAAGGTAAAGAAGGAAACAATCTCGAAAACATGAAAAGATGAAATTCTATCCTTGAAATTCAAATTAGAAGAAGTTAAACAAAAGGAAAAAGTTCTTCAAGATTTGATCCATGAATGGGAAGAGAACTGTCAGAGTATCAAGGTAGAGGTCGTCTCTTTGAGAATGAATATTGAGAAAATGAAGAACGAGAAAGGTATAAATGAAAAAATTACAAAAGGAACAAGAAAGATAGATCGGATTCTAAACAACCAAAGGTCTTCAAGAAACAAAATAGTCCTGGGATACTCTAGACCACAGGAATTGTTTATGGGAAAGATGAAATTCGGGTCTGCAGGATTTGAGGAACCTCAGAGTGATGCAAGGGTGTATCAAGAAAGAAGAACTCAAGACTAAAAGGTAGAAAGGAAGTGAGGAGCTTATCACTGGAATAATAAATCCATCTACCCCAAGGAACCACACAAGCGAAGAATAAATGACTCATCCATACAACCAAGGTACCTTCATGCACAAACTCATGAAGTTTACAACTTTAGGTATCTCATTTATTTTATGGTAATTGTTATAAATTACACATCTTTGGACATAGGTTTTTTTATTGCAGAAGGGTCAAAGTTGAAAGAGATGAAAATTTCAGATACAATAAGTATCAGAATTTTAGAGCTCAAAACTCTACTCTCAGAAATCGAAATGCCTTCTCTCCCATAATGAGCGATGTTGAATGTTTCAAATATAATAATTTTGGGCACAAGGAAAGTGAGTGCAGAAGAAATTTAGAGTACCCATCCAAGTCTCAAAACACTTGGAAACCATATTTTCGAAAGGATAAGGAGAATTGTAAACAGAAATCTAGAAAGAGTATGGAATGTGGACTTGCTCTATCAACACATAATCAAGAAAACATATGGTATGTGGATAGTGGTTTCTCCAAGCATATGACTTTGGATAAGAGCAAATTCCCGGTACTAAAACAAAAGGGCAGAGGGAATAATGTCACTTTTGGAAACAATGCCCCAACAAGAATTAAGGGTAAGGGCATAGGCAGTCTTGATGAAAAGACTAAAGCTCAAAATTTCTTGTATTTATAAGGTATCAAGCACACCTTGTTTAGTGTAAGTCATATGTTTGATAATGGCTTTAATGTGACCTTTCTATCTAAGGATTGTGAGATCCAAAATGAATAAAATGGAAATTTGTTGGGAAAATCGATCATAGCTCACAATAATTTATATGTGTTTGATGACTCCAGAGTAAGTTGCTATTTGAGTAAGTCGAGTGAAGCCCTGTTATGGCACATAATACTTGGTCATATGAATTTTGAAAGTCCGATAAGAGTCAGCAAGTTGGGAGCTGTGAGAGGTTTTCCAAGACAGTCAAGGCCCGATAATTCAATCTTCAAGTCACGTCAATTTGGTAAGCAGACTAGAACTGATTTCAAGACAAAATAGTTCATGTCATCTAGACCACTGGAGCTAATTCACACAAATATCTACGGCCCAAATAGAGAAAAAATCCCAAGAGGATAAAGGTATTTTATGCTACTTATTGATGAATTTACCAGGGCCACTTGGATCGTGCTCTTAAAGGAAAAATTAGAAGTGTTTAAACATTTAAAAAAAATATATCTCAAGTAGAAAATGAAAAAGATTTAAAGATAAAATGCTTAATATCAAATAGACGAGGAGAATACACTTCAAGAGAGTTTGAAGAATTTTTTGAAGAGCATGGCATAAGGAGGCAATATTCCATGGCTAGAAATCCACAACAAAATGGAGTAGTTGAGAGAAAGAATAGAACGGTCCAGGAAATGGCCAGAGATATGATGCATGAAATAGATGTACCTCACATTTTTTGGGGAGAAGCAACACAAGCAGTAATATACCTATCAAACAGAGCACAACTCAGGAATAATAGTGAGAAAAATCCTTATGGGTTGTGGAAGGGAAGACCTGCATCAGTTAAACACTACAAGGTGTTTGGGAGCAAATGCTTTATCAAAAGGAATGATTAAAATCTTGGAAAGTTTGATTCCTACGCAGATGAGGGTATATTACTCGTGTACTCTGCTCGAAGTAAAGTATACAAGTGTTACAACAAATGGATAAAGAGGGTTAAGGATTGCATTGATGTAGTAGTAGATGAAATATCTTCAAAACTTGAGTCCTCCAAAGGAAACATGAACTCATATGGAGAAGAGAGTTCAGACATTAGGCCCTCAGATCAATATGAAATATATTTAGATAATGAAGATGTGGAGATAATCACAACTCTAAGGCCCAAAACACCTTCCAGTTATGTATAGAACGAACATCTTGAGAGTCAAATTCTTGGAGATCAAATAATTGGTGTTCAAACTAGGAGGAAATTTGTTGGAGTCCAAGTTGTGCAAATCTTGGTTTGTTATCTTAGGTTGAGCCTAAAAATATCAGCTAGGGAAGTGAGGGAAAGTTTCGAGTGAGAGTTATGAATGAATAACTTGACCAAATTGAGAATAATGACACATGGGAGCTTGTTCCAAGACATAAAGAGAAAAATGTCATAGGAACAAAATTGGTATTCAAAAATAAATTAAATGAGCAAGGTCAAGTAATCAGGAACAAGGTTCGTTTGGTTTGCAAAGGGTATGGCCATAATAAGGGGGTATATTTTGAGGAAACCTTTGCACCAATAGCTAGATTGGAAGCTATCAGAATGTCTCTTGCATTTTCCAGTAACAAAGACATCAAGGTATATCAGATGGATGTGAAGTGTACGATTCTCAATGGAGATATGGAAGAAGAGGTTTATATTGAGCAGCCAGAAAGATTCACACTCACCGAAAATGAAGGGTTTGTTTGCAGACTGAGAAAGGCCTTATATGGACTCAAATAGTCTCCCAAAGCATGGTATTCAAGAATAGATCGATAACTTCAACAATAAGGCTTTAAGAAAGGTACCATAGATAGTAATATATACATAAAGTTTGAAGATGATCATCTACTAATTGTAGTAGTGTATGTGGACGACATAATATTTGGCAGTGACCCTGAACAATTGGGACATCAATTCACAAATTGTATGCATACATAGTTTTATATGTCCATGATCGGTGACTTGTATTTCTTCTTAGGATTGTAAATTTCTCAGTCATAAAATGGGGAGTTTATCTCCCAATCCAAGTACCTACGAGAAACTCTGAAGAAGTTTGCATTGGAAGATTGAAAGACAATTATGACATTTATGGTTACAGGCTGAAAATTGTGCAAAGAAGATGATACACTGCTGGTAAATCATACTAAGTACAAATCAATGATAGGAAGCTTGTTGTATCTCATAGCTTTGAGATAAAACATTGTGCAAGCAGTGAGTCTTCTAACCAGATTTCAAGCTCTCCCTCATGAAATTCATGTCATCGTTGTCAAAAGAATTTTCAAATATATTTAAGGAACAATTGATTATGGACTATGGTATGCTAAAAGTAGAGTGTTTAAGTTGAAGGCCTATACTAATGTTGATTGGGCAAACGATATTGATGACAAGAAAAGCACCTCAGGTGCAACAATATTTTTGGGAAATTGTCTAATGTTGTGGGACAACAAGAAATAAGCCTTAGTTTCTCTATCAATTGTTGAAGCATAATATATTGCAGCTACCACTTGTAGCTCACAAATTCTATGGATGAAGCAAACCTTAATGTACATTAAGGTATAGATGATTGATCCCATTCCAATCATGTGTGATAATACTAGTGCCATAAGTATCTCTAAGAATCCTATCATGCACTCAAATACCAAGCACATACCTATCAAGATCCATTTCTTAAGAGAGAAGGTTGCACCTAATGTTGTTCGACTTGAATATGTGACCACTAAATACCAACTTGAAAACATCATTACTAATCCACTAGCGAAAGAACCCTTTTAATATCTCAAGCGATAGATGGGGGTTGTGACTCTTCCTCCGAAATGAATCAATTATAATGTGTGTTTGAAGCTACTCGGCATGTGGGATAAATTTAAGAGTAGGTTGCAGCGATTTAAGGGGGGTATTCAAGAGAATTATTCTCCATTGATGCCAAAGGGGGAAAATATTACTGGTGCATCAAAGAAGAACGACAGTGAATAATGCCATCCATAGTTTCATGGGGAGTTTATGTTGTTTCCATCAATGCTAAACGGGGGGATTGTTGGACAATTGACATTCTCTTATTGATTGGTGGCACTTGGTATGTTGGAATTGATGTCAACCGGATTAAAAATGAGGCAGATTCCAGGCATATAGTTTGTAGCCATATTTTAGGTAGAAAATGGGCTCAATTCTTACATCAGACCTTCTCCAATGGAAATCGCTTTGAATAATATTTCCAACGATATGTGGAAGTCCATAAATGGCCTCCTTGATCAAAATTTATTGATTGTCGAAGTTAGGGTCTTGAAGTCCTCAATAGGTAGAATATTAGGACCTCCGAAAATCGGGGCCTCGACGGTTTATTTGAAAGGAAACCGATATCCGAAGGGATGAGCAGGCGAATATTGGAGGTCAGAGCCTAGGGACCTCGGAAGGTCGAACATCATAAGGTCAGAGCCTTGGTACCTTGGTGGTTTATTTAAAAGGGACTTGAGATGCCATATCAGAATCAGAATCAGGAAGGCATATCAAAACCTTGGAGTAGGCAGGAACCTCGGGACCTTGGAATATCGGAGGTTGGGATCTTGTAACCTCTTATAAATTGAATTATTTTATAAATGTCGAGATTGCAAGGAAATAAGAATTACAAAGGAATTTTTTGAAAAATCAAGGACCGAGGGACCCTTTCTCTCTCCTCAAGACAATACACATGTCAATAGGTGATTAGCACTCAAGAGCTAATTGTGGTAGATGACGTGGTAGTTAGATTCGGCATTTTGGGTGGCCTAATGGGGCAGATCCGTGTGACACGTCTCACCACTAAGTAAGCACCGCGTGGATATGATGACATCAACATGATGTCATCTTGGAGGTCGGTATATCAAAAGTTAGAGATCTTGTAACTCATGTCTGTTGTATCTAAATTTGCAAGGAGTTGTTGCTCCATGATCTCGCGTCTGATCATATCACTAGACAAAGGAAAACAATATTAATAAAACAATGAGGAAATCCTAATCCCGAATGATCAATCATGCAAAAAACAAACACTTGGCCTCCTCGCAGGCTGGGGAAGGGTTTTGAGTTTGATGTAGATCTTGCACTCCACTCAAGCGATCTACCACATCAGCGCCCGATCTCTTATCCCTGCACACAATCACAGCGAATCAAAGATGACAGGTGATCTTCCTCGAAAGATTGTTAGATCAAAAACAATAGAATAGTCCACAAAATATGTTGAATACACATTCATATAAGGGAAAGAACATAAATTTTCATTAATCATAAAAGAAATTACAATGCTTATACCTTTGCCTCAAAGCTTCATCTCATCTAGCTTGTAGGATGGCCTCCTCTCCCAATATAGCAAATCTCTCACCCTATATTTTGGATACTTCCTCCTCCCACCCTTTCCTATTGGTGAGATTATATAGGCTCCTTCCATCCTTTGGTAGAATTCATCTAAACACCTAGGGGCTTGAGAAGTTAGGAAACTTCTACAATAACGAACCCCTAGCCAACTCATACACAAGTGGGTCAATTTGATCTCCTCGAGAATGGGAAACTCTAGAAACATTTTTCACAGTTATGAGTTTTTTTCTCAATTATCTCAATTATTAAATAATTATTATCTCATAATTATAATATTTTGGCAAAATAATTATGATAAAATGCTCAATTATGTAATTTCACCCTTTTATCATGGGATAAATATCACATAAGTAAAATAAAAGGTGAATAGGGATGCATTTTAGCCAAATAAATGAGGTAAGTTGATATTGGGTTTCTCTCACTATAATGGAGTGGCAAATAGGGTTATAACATTGTGCAAATGATATTTGAAAACATTACGATGAAAGGGGCTTCAATATTTTTTTTTGTTTGGTCGAGGGGACCCAAAGGACCAAGGGCATAAATAAGGCCTTAGCACCTAGTGTTGTAAAGATGCCATGTGGAAGGTATTTCGTAGGTAGGAGATATTGTAACTCCTCCATAATTGTTATTTGAAAAAGTTACAATATCAGGAACTTCGATGTGTTTTCTCTTAGTCGAGGAAACTAAAAAATCCAAGGGCGGAGAGAAAATACACAAGGAGATAGACCCCCGGAAGGATCCTAAAGGCGTTAGAACCTAAGCGCTAAGCCATTGGTCACAACACACAGTCCCATGGAGGAAAAACAGGGAGTTGAGAAAAAGGAGCTAAAGAACAAGCATAACATTTTAATATCATAACTCTTGTGTAATTGCTTATTTGAAAAGGTTATGATACAGGGGGCTTCTGATGGATGATTGGCATTTGGTCGTGAAATTACAATGAACCAAAGGGGGAAGATTAAAAATAACAAGGAGTTAAGAATAAGAGGGGCTAAAGGATATGATTGGAATTTCGTGATTTTGTAATATTTTCTTTATAAAGTCATGAAACTTTTGGGCTCTGATATAGTAGTACAGAGGAGTATTGAAGGTCAGATGGGTTGGTAGCTAAAGAATAAATGAGCCCAGAGGAGCTGGTCATTGGAATAAATAACGACTATCAAATATCGCTAGGTCGAGACAGAAAGGACCACGATATTTATTCACAGACATGAGAGCCTCAGGGATAGGAGATTTATTCACAGGAATGGACATCCATGTTGTGTATGGAATAAAACCTTGTCAGAGTATGTAGGTTGATTGAGATTTAATTCTTAGCATGGAGAAACACACAAAGACCCATTCTCTTAATTAAATCTACTCCAGTCTTTGTTGGTGAGTAAATGATCAGGTGATCATGTCCAAGTTGAAAAAATGCTCAAAAATAGAACTACTCAGAATTGGTTGCAATCTAAACGACCAAAAAGGCCTCATCACTACGATTCTGGCACCATGAATGAGACTCAAATTCGATGTCGTATGTGAAAGTTATGAAGGTTTGAAGTTTCCAGTAACCTTGAAACAACAGTTGACCAAAGTTGACTTTTGACTTTGGAAAAATTTAAAAAAAATAATATTCCAAGGAATATTTTGGGAATATTCCTCAAAATATTCCCTAAAATATTCCCTAGAATATTCCAAGCAGCTTATCAGAAGTTGACAAGTGGCATTCTGTCATTCGATGTTGGTTTGACTTTGTTTGATATTGGCCAATCACGGGCTACCATG
The DNA here is from genome assembly GCA_034641835.2 of Pinus albicaulis. Taxonomy (NCBI): domain Eukaryota; kingdom Viridiplantae; phylum Streptophyta; class Pinopsida; order Pinales; family Pinaceae; genus Pinus; species Pinus albicaulis. The sequence continues at coordinate 1,047,192,070 of CM076572.1, forward strand.
TGGTAGGCCTGGAGGCCGCCACGTGGCCCCAAGCCGTGGAGAAGTTGGTATGATAAAAATTTTGGGTGTTCATGAGGTTCAAACCGCGTACCTACCTCCTGCAACAAACACGCCTTACCATCGCACCACAAGATTAGTTCTTAATATCTATGGAATCCAATATGTATTTGAAGATTGTTTTAAAATCCGTCGGCGGGAGAAAGGGCTAGCCCCCTTCAATATTGTAACATGACCATACTTCACGTGAACGTGTTTTGGTGCCTAGGAACTAACCGCCCGACTGTCTTGGTGACGGTCAATAAACACATCATGTGGCCGACAGAGTACTCTATTTTATACCATTATTCTTTTTGCCTAAATGATCGCAAATCTTTAAAGTATTGCACTTACCCACGATGATGGACTCACTTAAGAAGTTTGAAACGTTGGGTCATTAATACAATTGAACGGAGTTGTTCTATTCATTTTCTTTTCACTGTGTGGACTCTTTAAAAAATAAAAAAAAACCCATGGTTTATCTAGCGGTTAATCGCGACGGAGATGCCACATGTGACCAACAACCTAAAATTAAATACTATAGATTAACGATTCTGTGGCTTGTAGGCAGTTTACGTAATTCGGTCTTATCGCCATTTTGTCGAATAAAACTAAGTTAGCCCACATTTAGTGGGGTTTTCAAGTGACATTGGGCATAAATTTGTTTTGATCATAACTTTCACAATATTTAACCAATTTGGACGAAATTTTAGTCAATTTTGGGTTTCTTGAGAATTCTGGAGTTTTTGGGATATGTTGCAGAGAAAACAGAGGTGTTCTTCAGCCATTTTTTCTTCAGGAAAGAGGAAAGGGCCACGGGGCCATTAGGAAGATGGAGCTGTATTGGATGTACTTCGCTGTTTGAGGTGAAACAAAAGCCATTTTTAGCTTATATCTGTCTTCTGAAGTCAAATTCACAAATTTTTTTCCTGTTTAGGCATATCTTTCATTGTATAACCAATTTGAGCAACTCAATAGAGCAAGGACATGCCCATTGGGAGCCTTGGACCCGGCAGATGTAGCCAAGGAGGGGTGAACTACCTCATCAGTTTGTTGTGTTATGCTATGGTGAATTTCTCTTGCTGTGTATTTCTGATATAATATGTTAAAAATTAAACTTAATTAACATTTCCTCACACATAAACTCGGAAACAATTACCAAAAACACTTTGTTTAACCTGCAAGACATGGAGAATACTTTGCACACTAAATTAAATGGAAATGGATACTTTGCATAGCATTACAGATAGTTCCATTTTCAAATCAGATGGTATTGAAGCTTAAGGATTTGAGCCTTAGGAGCTAGAGTTTTACTCAGCATTTGTTCTTATGCAAAGATATAGTTGATTGTTTTCAAGTTTTGATGCTTACTAGGCTTAAACGCAAGAGAGGTGAAGGACACTTGGTTAGTGCACAAAGTAATCCTCAACCAAGAAGGGCCAGAGAGCCACCTTTAAGAGTTACTGAAGAAGCTTCAAGCATGTCTTCAAGAGAAGGATAATCTCTTGAAGATATTGATCCCAAAGAAGAAGAACGGGTATTCCGAAAAGCTTTTCTAGACATGACAAAGATGGTGAGGATACTCTACCAAGAAAGGAATGATAGGCTTGTTGAAGAAGGGTCTAAACACCAGAAAGAAGGAGAGGGTTCTTCAGGAGGAAATAAAAGTGATGACAATTCAAAGAAAGGACACAGAGGAAATGGTAATCCACCATCCCCATCTTCATCCTCTTCCTCTACATCGTCATCCTCAACTTCAGTGAATCAATCTCACAAGTCTAAAACCACTGGTAAAAGTCCATTTTTAAAGATTGATGTTAAATTTGAGTTGCCTATGTTTAATGGTGAGGTCAATGCAGAGAAACTTGACAATTGGATAAGACAGTTGGAAGTTTACTTGAGGATAAAAAACCTTCATGAAGACGACACCAAGATTCAGTTAGCCTCTTTGAGAATGGAAGGAGAAACATCGGTATGGTGGGAAGCCAAGACCAAGGATGAAATTAAAAAACATGATAAGATCACTTTATCATGGGCTAAATTTATTTCTGCAATTAAACAACAATTTTATCCATTAGCTCGTTTACAAAAGGCTATCATGAATTGGCAAAGTTTTAGACAACTTAAGGGACAAAGTGTTCAAGATTACACTCAAGAGTTTAGACAAAGGGCTTTATTACTTGGAATTGATTTGCATAGTCAAGATACTTTGTTGAAATATATAGTTGGTTTACATAGCTATCTTATACATACTATCCTTATGTTCAATACTACTAGTCTAGATGAAGTTTGTGTACAAGCTACTCATTTAGAGGCTAGAGGGAAACAATCTTTTGATGGGAATATGGATAGTGAATTTAAAGGCAAGGGGAGGAAAAGAAATGAAAACTCTAGGAAAGAAAAAGGAAATTTCTTTTGAAAAAATTGTTCCAAAACAAGCCACGATGAAGACCATTGCTAGAAACTTCATCCGGAGCTGAAACCAGAAAAATTTAAAACCAAAGATAAGGCCAAAGAAAAAGGCAAAACGGTTGCAAGTGTTGAACAAGACTTAGGGTCTGAATCAGGTGATGAAACTAAAAGCATAGCCATGGTACTAAAGAACATAAAGGGGAAATATATTGTAAAGGAAACAAATCCCAGTTCTAGCACTTTAAACTGTCACATAGAAACTCCAAATGAAGAGAGGAGGATAGAGTTGTTTCATGTGAGGATAATAGCCAAACACACAAAGATAGACACACTATTTGATAGTGGGTCTCAAGTGAATCTCATCTCAGAAGACTTAGTCAAGAAGTTGAACTTGAGACCATTCCACATCCAAAGCCATATCCACTTGGATGGATTTACAAGGATGCTAATTTACAAGTCTCAAGAAAGTGTATGTTGTGTTTCGCCATAACAGCTCATTATGTTGATTTGGTTGAACTAGATGTGGTACCACTTGACATTACAGGTGTGGTGTTGGGTAGTCCGTATTTATATGACAGAAAAGTGATCTTCCATCACCATGAGAACAAATATCATTTGTTCAATGATGGAAAGTAGTTTATTGTGAGAGCACATCAGAAGAAACTAGCATCTTCTTTAGTCAACGCAGGGCAATTGAAAAGACTTGTCAATGCAAGTCAAAATTTGACTTGGTTGATGATTAAGCAAAAATATTTTGTACATAATCCTTTTCATGTTATTGCTAATATAAATAATGATATGTTTCAGTGTGAAAGCAGGTCGTCTTTGGAAGAAGATGACAAGATGTTGCAGAAAGTGCCTTTGGTGTCGATCAGTGCAGAGAACAAAGTGTCGATGCAAGGTGGTGCAAAAATCCAAGAGAGGGTAAAGCATGCAAGCGAAGAGGGCACAAATTTCAGCATGGGTCATTGTTGGTTTCAGTATGGCAGATTGGTATGGCGAGAAAACTTGGTCGGGAATCGACACAAGTACATGGCTCATTCGGCAAAAATTCGCCATAAGGACAGTTGGCAAGGTGAATCTCAATTTTAGTATCCTTTGAAGGTAGACCATTGTAGAAGCAGTATGTTTTCTGCAAATTATAGTTTTTGTTCTGCAAATTTCAAAAATTTGCATCATGACTCAGTCAAGGTTAGCAACAGTCGGTCAACGGATTCAAGGAAGAATTTATCTTTTTATGAGAAGCTCAATTTGATGAATTCAGGAAGATTTCAGTGGTTCAAGGTTGGAAGGGTGGAGAATCAGTCTCCTCATCTTCAGTTTCTATAAATCAGATAACTTTTGGGGTCCAAAAGCTTCCCATCTGGGAGGTGTGATCAGGTGATCATGTCCAAGTTGAAAAAATGCTCAAAAGTGGAACTAGTCAGAATTGGTTGCAATCTGAACGACCGGAAATTCCTCATCGCTGCGATTCTGGTGCCACGAACAGGACTCAAATCCGATGTCGTATGTGAAAGTTATGAAGGTTTGAAGTTTCCAGTAACCTTAAAAAAACAGTTGACCAATGTTGACTTTTGACTTTGGAAAAATTTTAAAAAGAATATTTCAAGGAATATTCTAGGAATATTCCTTGAAATATTCCCTAGAATATTCCTTGGAATATTCCAAGTGGCTTATCAGAAGTTGACAAGTGGCATTCTATCATTCGATGTTGGTTTGACTTTGTTTGATTTTGGCCAATCATGGGCTGCCATACGGCAGGCTCGGAGGTCGCCACGTGGCCCCAGGCCGTGGAGAAGTTGGTTTGATAAAAATTTTGGGTGTTCATGAGGTTCGAACCGCAGACCTACCTCCCGCAACAAACGCGCCTTACTATCGCACCACGGGATTAGTTCTTAATATCTATGGAATGAAATATGTATTTGAAGATTGTTTTAAAATCTGTCGGTGGGAGAAACGGCTAGTCCCCTTCAATATTGTAATGTGACCATACTTCACACAACCATGTTTTGCACCTAGGAACTAACCTCCCGGCAGTCTCGGCGTTGGTCAGTAAACACATCATGTGGCCAGCACTTATATGACATTTAATGTTTGGATAACCCACAGTTTATCCAGTGGTTAATCTGACGGAGATGCCACATGTGACCAGCAACCTAAAATTAAATGCTACCGTTAACAGTTATCGCCAACCTTGGAGTGGTTCCGCCAATTTCAGTCCTGTCCACCATTTTGTTGAGTTTAACTAGAGTTACCCCACATTTAGTGGGGTTTTCAAGTGACATTGGGCAGAAATTTGTTTTGATCATAACTTTCACAATATTGAACCAATTTAGATGAAATTTTAGTCAATTTTGGGTTTATTGAGCATTCTGGAGTGTTTGGGATAGGTTTTAGATCGAAAAGAGGTGTTCTTCAGCCATTTTTTCTTCAGGAAAGAGGAAAGGGCCACCGGGGCCATCAGGAAGATGGAGCTGTATTGGTTGTACTTCACTGTTTGAGGTGAAACAAAAGCCATTTTTAGCTTATTTATGTATTTTGAAGTCAAATTCAAAACTTTTTTTTCCTGTTTAGGCATATATTTCATTTTATAACCAATTTGAGCAACTTAATAGAGCAAGGACATGCCCATTGGGAGCCTTGGACCCAACAGATGTAGCCCAGGAGGGGTGAAATGCCTCATGAGTTTGTTGTGTTATGCTATGGTAAATTTCTCTTGCTGTGTATTTCAGATATAATATGTTAAAAAGTAAACTTAATTAACATTTCCTCACACATAAACTCAGAAACAATTACCAAAAACACTTTGTTTAACCTGCAAGACATGGAGAATAATTTGCACACTAAATTAAATGGAAATGGATACTTTGCATAGCATTACAAATAGTTCCATTTTCAGATCAGTAAACAAATCCCATTATTCAATTTAATGTTGCAGAGGTAGAATTCTTGAAAGGAGATGCAACAACATAATGAAGATCCATGCCAAGAGTACACTCTCGGGCAGAGTGATGGCTGATAGCAACAACATTGATCTCAGTGCAGCAGTGAAACAAAACTGAGGATTGCAGCAAAGCAATGTGGGTAAAGTTGTATTGTTTCCAGTGAGAAGTGTGGAGAGCTGTGTGTATGATTGCATGGATGAGGAGAGGTGAAGTAAGCCTATGCTACAGAAAGAGGTTGTGTGTGCCTATGTTATAGAGAAAAGGGACAAATTAATATTGTGTTGTTGTGTGAGGTCAAGAGAGCCTGTGGGACAGTAGAGGGCTAAGAAAATAAGTATGATCATACAGTGAACCATATTGGTATTTCTCCGTATATGTATTTTCCCCTATTTTTAGTTTGAAAATTGTATGAAAAGTAGAACAGTGGCTAGAGCAAGTGGTGGCCTGCATTCATAAGAGGTTGGTGCCTCTTGGAAAGTAGGTGCTTGCTATCTTAAGCGGGTTGGTGCCTCTTGTGAGTGGGTTATCACAAGAAAATTGATGTAATTAAGTAGGTGCTTAATTTACATAATAAAAACAAACAGATTGGTGGTTTTCTCCCTCTCGGTTTCCATGTAAAAATATATGTGTCAAATGTGTATGTTGCTCATGTGATGGATTGTATGTGCATGTAAATGCCTTATCTTGTTGTTCATTTTTATTGTGTGTGAATTATCTCATAAGCAATTGATAGTAGAGGAAATAACTAAAGACTTATTCATAAATAAAATTTTAAGAACCTCACTATTACTGATTCACCCCCCCCCCCCCCCCTCTCAGTAATTCATTATTCCAATAGAAAAAGGAATAATTGTAATCATTATTGTATACTAAAGAGTGTAGAGTATTTGCATGTAGCAAGTGACCCATTTCTCTTGGTAATTGTGCAAGGAAATAAGAGCTTCCCTATTCTTTAGGAGTAGGAATTTCTCAAGGAAATAGGAGGAATGTTTCCCAATTGCGTTCCCTAGTAAAAAAAATTGTGTTCTTGTGATTGAATAATTGTATTTGCTTATATTGTGTAATATTCCAAAAATTTAGCCTTCAGCTAAATGGAATATTATAGTTTGTTTTGTCACTAGGTAGGTGAATAAGTGGGTGGGGAGGCCCATAAGTCTCCTTAGCAGCAATAAAAACACTTCAAGTGTGAAAGGAGACCTTTTCAACAGCTAAATAAAGCACCTCCAAGTATGAACAAGGTTGGATCATGTTGATTCAGTCAACCTTGACCAAGTTAACAACGTTGTTATGAAGGAGTGGAGATTAATTTAGGAATAACGCAGTTTTGGAGGGAGATGGATCTCATAGAGGAAATGACCTAATTGAGTGGGTCCAAGGGAAAGAAAGCTCATATTCTATTTAAGGAAGAGGATGGCAGCCATTTGAGTCCATGTTTTAGATTATTATTTTGATATTGGTCTGCTTAGACTTTTGCTTCCTCTTGCTATTTAGCAGGGTTGCAATGTTGTTTAGCATCGGGCGTTCCCGAGCGAGAATCCCACCTCTTCCCTTGAGAAGACTCTTGGAAGAGTATTGTATGAATTTCCACATTCAAGTTTTCAGGCCAAGCTACAACTTTCTTCATCAGTGCAATTTCTGCAAGTTATTGTGCCGTGTTGCAGGGTGCAGCAGTGGAGGGGTTAGAATCCCACTTTCTGAACTAGTTTTTCATAGGAGGAAGGTTTCCTTCTCTTCGGAGATCTGTTTGGAAAGTCATAGAGCATATTTCAGATCTGTGGCATCATTCCATACATTTCCCATCATTTCCAGCGTTGTTCCAGCTAGGAATTGCGTTATTTTGGAGGGCAACTTCAGTGGCAGATCTTGTGGTTTCTTTGCAGTGTTTCCTTGTGATTGAGGGGTTCATCCTTTCATGGGAGGAAACCTTTGAGGGGACCAACATAAGATCTATTATATTTCAACCTTCTACACTCTTGTTATTCAGTTTTGCAGTGTATCTTCATCCATTGGGCTTTAGATCCCATCTTGTATAGAGTGTATTTCTGAAAACCCTTTACAGGTTCTTTGTAGGAGTTGGTATTGAGCATAGATCTGTATTGATCATATATTTTGAGGCTTATAACAGCCCTCCATATTTTTTACATTCTTTTTCTGTAGCAATGTGTTTATAACTGCACTGTAGCAGTCTCCGGCATTCTTGTATTGTGACACCAGCTCATTTGTGGAGTGATTTCTTAAGGGAGGTTTGTTCCTTCATTGTATATGATTCATGCCTCACTATTATGTATTGATTTGTTGATATAATACATGATTTTAGGTCTCCATATTGGTCTCCAATTATTATGATTTGATTTACACTGCTACTCTCAATTTTATGTTCATGTATTGCTGCATCCCCATTTTGGGATATTACAATGGTATCAGAGCATAATATTGGCTCAGCCTGTGGATCTCAGCCATTATGCTATCAAGAGAAGAAGGATAAGAAGAGATGTACAGAAAGGAAAAATAGAAGACTCCATTATTTGGAGGAAGAAGGGAGGAGAAGCTCTCAAAGCTTCTTTCTAAGTCTATATAGAGCATTAAAGGAGATCTCAAGAAAATGAGAAGGGAGATGGAATCTCCATAGGAGTTTGGATCTAGAGCCAAATATAGATTTGACCATGATAGGTGTGAGCATGTAGCTACATCCTATTATGCACAACGCAGTCAAATGCCCAGATCGACCATGAGAGAGTTGAAAGAAAAGGAAATGCCAAGGAGGGAAACTCTTAGTAATTTTCTGCAAGAGTATGAATCTCAAACTAAGAAGTTTAGAGATCATATCACTTTCCAAGATTTTTGCAAGATCAAGGTGGAGAGGAGCAAGCAGCATGACATGGATAGATTTTCTCTATCTACTTTTGATGTATCACCAACATGTTCAGCCAAAGCTTGGGTGGAAGAGCTGCACACCTATTTGCAGCAGCACCAAGTTTCTGAAGATGAAGCCATCAAAGTTGCAACGCTGCATTTTGAAGGTAAGGCCTATGCTTGGTGGATATTTGAGTCATTTTCATTAAGAAATGCAAATACTTATTCTTATGCAAGGTTCGCTAAGAGATTAGTGGAAAGGTTTGATGGAAAACATTCTGAAACATCATTGGTGGAACTAAACAAACCAAAACCAACAAACCCTTTGCATGTGTTGGAAGAACCTATAAACTCAAATTCACTTCAGAAAACTGTTGGAAAAGCTCACATCTTGCATAACACCTTGCTAGAGGCAAGATCTCTGTCTCATATCTCTGGAAAAGAGGGCATGAAGGTTCCTTTTTCAAAAAAGGATCCTCTTATTGAGCAGGTGACTCCCATTCATATTGAAGAGGAAGAGAAGGATGGGGGCAACAACACTGTCACATCTAGACCATATCTAGTCCCTCATGCAGAGGAAGGAGGAGCACATGCTCCAACGGGAGGAATTCTTGTATCATTGCAAGAAATTCCCCAGGATCTCACATATGGAGGACAAATCACAATCAATGAGAAGCATGATTGTGAGACATTGCAGATGGAAGGAGAAGTTAGGGAGGAAGGTCAGCATGACTTGATGAGGAGCACACACCCCTATCTATTTCAGAGTGCTAATGCAAAGAAGAGGCAGACTGATTTGCGCTGCGAGGGCAAGGACACAGTTGTCCATCCATATGTGCAGTCTCCTCTTGACATTGATGTCTCATTACATGGAGGCATTCCACCGAGAAGACCACTAGATCTAGGGATTATGAGAGATGCTTCACATGGGGTTGCACCACTCTTAGATCCCAGAGGGGTGGATACTTTGGAGGGATCTATTACAGCGCAAAGAGTTGGGGATAGACTCAAGGAGGAGGGAGACATTCTCCTATTTTCAGCATTACTCACTCTCACTACACATATTGCGCTGACAGGAGTTGTTGCAGTGATGGAGGATGGCACCTTCATGGTGCAAGGGAGCTGCTCCATAGATTTGTAGAAACAGAGGGTACTTCCTTTGAGGAAGGGATCCTCCATACATTGGAGTATATGGAGGCCACTCATGCTTACATTGGCCAAGATCAGAAGGTTCCTTATGGATGATAGCTCCTCGTGGGAGGCCAACTTCCAAAGGACACCACTTCTATTTGAGCATGAGCAGCTGCATGATGGGCATAGCAGCACTTTGGAGGATGAATTTGGCATAAGGGATGTCAAAGTAGTAGACAGCAGCATGTGGGGAGCTTCACATTTCAGATCTTCAGCGCTGTCTCTTAGGAGGGTTGATCCATATTGGAGATCTCAACTTTTGGTAGAGTACTCCAAGGATCTTGGTGCTTGCATGATACTTGATGACCCGGATGGAGATGATAGATACATGGTGGTTGGTGAGGTCATCTATTCTTATGGGAGAGTCTTCTTGACTATAGTTTTCGAGCTCAAGAGGAAGCTACTACATGCAGCACATGTGGACCTTCTTTCCATGCAATTTGATGCATTTCATTCATTGATGGAAGAGTTCACTTGGGAGGGCATCCAGCAGGATATATATCAGCATATGGAGAGATGCATAGCCTGGATGGTGATGGAGAGGATGTCACAACCACTTCCCTACTCTTTGGAGGTGAGGGAGAATTTCTGGTTGAGCCATTTCAGCTCAAGGTCTAAAGTACATGGTGGAGAAGGTACAATTTTACATTATGTTTTGTCTTTATTTACTGTATATGAGAAAAATGTTGTACCAAGGAGGATTGTCCCTTCTTGCATATTATATGATGATGTACTTGAAGCCACTTGCAGCATTGAGATTGGCTATTTTATTGGTGGTTTGTGGGGGAAGCCACATGATTTTTGGTGTGCACCATTGACACCACATTGTGCTTTCATGCTTCTATCTTATATAATGATTGTGGCAGCAAACAAGTGGCTGGGAGAGCACTTGTTATTACTTGTTTTGATGCAGGCAAGGGATGAACTGTGCTAGTTCCTTGAAAGGAACTATGATCCACCTCCTGGTTGTCATGTGGCAACTTGTTTTCATTGGTTTTTGCTTCCATATTTTGGGGATGTTCTTGTGTTTATGGGAAGCTTTGTTGGGAGAGTGGCACAAAGGCTGAAGATTCCTGTTGGGAGTATGATTCTCCCTACTTTACATGATGCATGTTTCAGGAGAAGCAATGGGCATCCCATGATTTCCAAACTACATCTCTTTTCTCCATGTGGGAAGAACCATCTGGAGAGTTTGAGTTTTTGGATGAGGCACTTCATGGCTGATTTATTTTGTGGGGTAACTTGGGATATTATTGAAGGCCATGAAATTTCAGCCCAAGATCAGCAACAGCCCCATACTTACCATAAATGGAGAGAGAAACAACTTGGATGGAAAAATATGATCTCTCCATGCAGCCCCAATACATTGCATAAACCGGGGGTTGATGATTTCTTTGATGAGCTACCTAGGATGGCTCATTTCATTTGGATGATAGCATGGGTGTGGAAGTCACTCATTGGGAATGAGATTCCCCGTGTTTTTCATCACTCCTACCTTTAGGAGGCCATTGGACAACAAGAAGGTTTCCACTTATACCTTCCACCTTTTCAGGATGTGAGCCAATTGGTTTTGCATACTTGGGAGGAAACATTGGAGGGCAGATTTATTGCAGATTATTTTGAGCAGTGGTGGGGACTATTGATGAGGAGGCCATAAGAGGAGGAGGGGAGGAATTTTTCTCTCCCTTTACAGTTGCTTAAGGACAAGCAACATTTTGGAGGGGAGGACTATAATATTCCAAAAATTTAGCCTTCAGCTAAATGGAATATTATAGTTTGTTTTGTCACTAGGTAAGTGAATAAGTGGGTGGGGAGGCCCATAAGTCTCCTTAGTAGCAATAAAAACACTTCAAGTGTGAAAGGAGACCTTTTCAGCAGCTAAATAAAGCACCTCCAAGTATGAACAGGGTTGGATCATGTTGATTCAGTCAACCTTGACCAAGTCAACAGCGTTGTTATGGAGGAGTGGAGATTAATTGAGGAATAATGCAGTTTTGGAGGGAGATGGATCTCATAGAGGAAATGACCTAATTGAGTGGGGCCAAGGGCAAGAAAGCTCATTTTCTATTTAAGGAAGAGGATGGCAGCCATTTGAGTCCATGTTTTAGATTATTATTTTGATATTGATCTGCTTAGACTTTTGCTTCCTCTTGTTGTTTAGCAGGGTTGCAGTGTTGTTTAGAACCGGGTGTTCCCGAGCAGGAATCCCACCTCTTTCCTTGAGAAGCCTATTAGAAGAGTATTGTATGCATTTCCACATTCAGGTTTTCGGGCCAAGCTACATCTTTCTTCATCAGCACAGTTTTTGCAGGTTATTGTGATGTGTTGCAGAGTGCAGCAGTCGAGGGGTTAGAATCCCACTTTCTGAACTAGTTTCTCATAGGAGGAAGGTTTACTTTTCTTGGGAGATATGTTTGGAGGGGCATAAATCATATTTCAGATCTGTGGAATTAGGCCATACATTTCCCATCATTTCCAGCGATGTTCCAGCTGGGAATTGCATTATTTTGGAGGGCAGCTTCAGTGGCAGATCTTGTGGTTTCTTTGCAGTGTTTCCTTGTGATTGAGGGGTTCATCCTTTCATGGGAAGAGACCTTTGAGGGGACCAACATCAGATCTATTATATTTCAGCCTTCTACACTCTTGTTCTTTAGTTTTGCAGTGTATCTTCAGCCATTGAGCTTTAGATCCCATCTTGTATAGAGTGTATTTCTGAAAACCCTTTTCGGGTTCTTTGTAGGAGTTGGTATTGAGCATAGATCTGTATTGAGCATATCTTTTGAGGCTTATAACAGCCCTACATATTTTGTACATTATTTTTCTATAGCAGTGTGTTTATAACTGCGTTGTAGCAGTCTCCAACATTCTTGCATTGTGACAGCAGCTCATTTGTGGAGTGATTTCTTATGGGAGGCTTGTTCCTTCATTGTATATGATTCATGTCTCACTATTATGTATTCATTTGCTGATATAATACATGTCTCCATATTGGTCTCTAATGATTATTAGTTGATTTACAGTGCTACTCTCAATTTTATGTTCATGTATTGTTGCATCCCCATTTTGGGATATTACAATTGTATATTTTCCCTTTCGCAGATTAAGTAGAAGAAATTTGTCTATTGGTTTCAATTTGATTTCATTAGTAGCTGGAAATTTCGATGTATTTCTACATTTTGGAAAAAAATTGGCTCAAATCTTGATCATTCTAGCTCTCTTCCACACTATTACACACTTAGATCATTCTTGGAGCATTCTAACATTCACTTGGACTTGGAGAGAAGCAAGCAAGAAAGAAAAGGAATTTTTGGGCAGTGGAAAATAAGATTGGATTAACTACAATAGGAGTACATTGCAGGTAACATGTTGCATTGTGATTTCCTAGCTGAAATTTGAATGCATGGTACATGCATGTGGTCATTTGGTTATTTTTTACGGTCATTGGCATGGGATTTTCATAGATTAATAGTGGTTTCATCCTTTCCTTTTTTTCCCTGGATAGCCATGATGTAGCGGGTTCTATATTTTAATTAATATTTGGATGGTCAGTAGACTTGGATCCCGGTTGAGGTGGTATTAGGAAAATTCCCAAGCGTCAAGGGTGGAGATGGGCTTTCTCCTGGAACTCTTCAAAAATGCATGGAGATAGGAAAATTCCTTTAGATATGGTGAAGGAAGTCGGAGGAATCCAAGCTTGTTTTGGTATCAATGATTTCTAGATTAGTTAAAAGGTGAGATCATTGTGGTTGAGGGATGAGGTGGTTTGGCCTCTCGAAGACCTAGCTGGTTATATTTTGGTTTAACCCATATGGTCCCACATTCATGCTTGGAATATGGAATGAGGGTGATTGGTTGAAAGAGAGATTATTTTCAACCCAATATATGGTCAGGTGGTACGTGGAATTCCCTGAATTGGTTGGATTTTGCATATGTTAATATGATTCATTTTCCTACTGTGATCAATGAGCACATGTATTGGTTATTATGTTGATCTTATGGTTGCTTTGTCATGGATTCTATTCTGGCTATATGTTGGTTATAGGCATGGTTAAATGATGTGCTCTTGTTATGGACCTTGTTCATGATTTGATAAGTTATTGAATGGTTAATGTATGAATGGGCTAACAAGTGTCGATACAACTAGATTGGGAGGGCATGGATCCTTCTTAATGATTCTCTGATGAAGTTAATAAGTTCATGATCATATATGCATTTCATGACTTGTAGCTTCTATGTTTACTATACGTTTTACAAAAATTTTATCATGTGGTTGGCATCTCTTGAGCAAGATCTAGCCTTAACATTCATTGTATAGACTTGTTATCACTCTACACCGAGTTATGGAGGGCTATGGGATTTTCTGGGAAGTGGTTTGTAGGCTAGCCTTGAAAAAGTGGCATTGATATCACAATTGTGCCCTTTGAACTAGAAAACTTCGGTTGCAATCGCATGGAGGTATACTCATGCATGAGGTTGGATCCTTGGTAACTACATGCACAGTGTGTCAAGCATGTGGTTGGGGTGTAAATCTTGAGAAAATAAAGTTCCATCTCAAGGATTGATCACCGATGGTTGTTGTCTAACACTTGGGTGATTTGATGTCCTTGAGGAGTGGTATTATGTTTTTGGTTAGTAGGCCCCACTTCCATAATTGTAACTTGGAGGTCGGGTCATCTCATAATAACACCTAGCTCATGTTTACCCCGAGAGCTTGTAAAAGCGGGTAAATGTGGGGTGGGGTGGTTAAAGGGTGGTATCATAGTAGTTCCATTCCCCGTAAACCTTTCTCTAGTATTGGTGTCATTGAGTGGTACCAAAGCAAGGTTTAGAATGTTGGACTTATTGAGAAATGTAACTAGTTTTGGTCTTCATAATTGTTGTAATCATTTCAATATGTATCCTATGTAACAAAAAATAAAAATAAAATTATTATTATTAAAGCATGGGTTTCATGCTCATTATTAATGTTCTTCTAGGTAAAATAATTTTCTTTGTCTTTCTAGGGTTTTTTAAGTCGTAGGATTTATTGTCACAAGTCAAATGAGTCAACATCATGTTTATAAGACCCTTCTGGGTAATTTGTAATTATAAAATGAATTATTTTTTAGTATAGAGAGTCTTAGAATCTCGAAGAGTACAATTCATCCCTGGGATCATCAGGTCAACCTAAAGGAGGGAGTTTGACCCCTTGAGAAGGCTATAAACAGAAGTTGTTCGACCTCATTTGAAGACCCTCACAAGCTCAATTTATCAAGGAAAGAGTTTGATCTATAGCTCGAAAGCTGGAAAAAGGAGAGTGAAGGTCTAGAAGAAGTTGGGAGGATGAAATATCTTGTTTTTGGGCTCTATCTCTCACACATGTGTGAAATTATAGGGTTTTTTGGATGCAATAAGAGGCTGAAGTTGTAGGATTGAGTTGCAGTAGGATGAGGAGTAACATCTTGTAGATGGGAAGAGGGAAACTTTGTCTAGACCTCGTTGACCTTAGGAAGAGTTGCATTTCTCTTGGAAGATATTATGAGGAGATTGTATTAGGGTTTCCTTAGAAGCTGTAAGATTGAAATTGAAGGGTTGAAGTTGCAGGTGGTGCAACAATATCAAAGCTAGCAAGTCAAAGTTGCAGGGTGTAGTATTTTGGAGTAGATTCAAGAAGGACTCAAGGGATGAATTGTTACTGGAAGAAGGACTTGGTCTGCCGATTAGGTATTTGTATCTCATTTGAAGTAGATTCTAAGAAGAGAAGATTTTTTGGGTTTTCCCCTGGCTCAAAGCCTATATCTGTGTCCTATTTTGTTGTTGTTGTTTCTTGATATTGTTTGATGAAAGTATTTAACTAAATAACATAAAGGAGATAACTAAATATTCACAAGCAAGTATCAATGATAAAGAACATAAAATATAATAGCTATCAGTTTACATTTCTAACATGGTATCAGATCTAAGGTGAGAAAGGAAGGAAGCTAAAAGTACATTGGAAGGAATTAATTTTCAGGGGGAAAGGAAAAAAGGAAACTCTCAAAGCCTAAAGAATAAGACTACAAGAAATATTGTCTCTTGAAATAATTTAGTTAAAGACTCGTTCGTAGATGACCTTTTGATCTAGGGTTTCTACATAAAATAAGAATAAGGAATACATCAATCTCACAAGGAGGATGTTGATTTCGTAAGAAGAAGTATACTTGGAAGGCATCAATATTGGAATCTATTAGTGAAAGAATCCTTGGGAATATGTTTCAAGGAAGTCTCTTCAGGGATCTTGAAGACACCAAGAAGGTCGAAAACATCATCAAGAAGAATCTTGATCTTCAAGTAAGTATCCTACTATTACATAATGGTTGAATCTTCAGGTCATGTAATTTATTTCTACAAGGATAGAAATAAGCTCATTGGGGCATCAAATTATGTGGCATGGAAGAAACAGATTGACTTGATACTCATAGAACAATAAATGATGGAATATGTCACTAGGAAAACTATTGAACCGAGTAAAGAAATGACACAAGAACTAGGAAAGCACAAGAAAGGGGAAGTAATGGCACAAAGGATCATAATTGAATCAATTATCTTGTTCCATTTGTTGAAAACTTGAATAATTCCAAGGCAATGTATGACAAGCTAGAGAATTTGTAGTTTGTAAGTATAACAGGTCAGAAAATGTCTTTGCAGAATAAACTATACAGAATGAAGAAATCAAAGGATGAGGATATGGAATCCTTTCTCATGAGAGTGTCTCAACTAAGATACCATTTGAAAGGACTTGGGGAACCAATAATAGATTCATAAGTGACCATATGTGTTTTAAATGCATTGCCACTAAAATGGAGGAACTTTTATACAAGTATCTACTCCAAAAAGGACTCAAATCCCTTTGAGTTTTGGGCATAATGCATACTGGGATAATAAAAAATCAAGGTCAAGGATGACATTGGATCAGATGAGCAGTCTCAAGCCTTTCTATCTTGAGTCAAGAAAATGAAGAAGGGAACATTTGGCAAGTCCAAGAAAAAAGATATGTCCAAGGTTCAATGCTTCAAGTGCAATGAGCTTGGACACTACAAGAGGGACTATCCAAAAAAGCAGAACAATAAGAGAAAGGATAGGAGTGAATCTCATGTAGTTGAAATAGTGGGAGAACCTGAGAAGAAAACAAAGAAGGAAGAAGTGATAGACATTTATTAAATAAGATACATTTATTGCTAGGTTCATTATGATTAATCTTTCTTTTAGGTTAATATGTTTTGCATAGGCATCATAGGAAGAAAACATATGATAATATCGTGTTTACATGATTTGGTTGCTTTGTAGAAATAATCTAGGATATAACGTTAGACCATTTTTATATATTTTTCATCCAAGTAGTATCCAATATCATGTTAGTGGTTGTCATATTTCTTGGATCATCATCTGGGAGGGACCATAATTTTTGGAAGGTCCCTAGGATAAGCATCGTGACTAGGTTGGTAGACATTCCATGTCATGTGGAACCAACACTGGTAAAAGGGATGAAGGAATGCAATGGGTCAGGTTGAAAGGTCACTTCAGGGTCATAAAGCTAGATGATTAAATAAAATAAAAAATAATGCATGGTGAAAGTAAACTTTGGATAAGATTCATATGTATAGGAATCTTGTGGAAGGAAGTTGGTAATGAAAATATGCTTAATTATTTATGATGCTAGAAAAGAATATAATTTGACTTACTTGAGAATGTATAAAGGATTAGACTTTCTTTAGAATATATAAGATGATAATTAGACATCCAGTATAATCTCTAGAAAAAAACTGTGACTCGGTAATAAATTTTGATCCTTGGGAACTGTAAAGGAAGTAGCAAGCTGAGATGGTCGATGAGGACGTTGATGATACAAGAAGTGTTAGTTTTTGTAGCATCGGATGTGTTCTAGCCTTGAAATTTTGTGGAGAGGCTAGAATACATGAGATCTCCAAAACCCATAAATTGTTTTTGGAAATTCCACCTAGAAATGACTTATTAAACTATTAACCAGTTTTTTAATTTTTCCTAAGTCTAAACTTAGGGAATATGGTTAATTAATTCAAGGTGAGAATTCTCTAGAACATCACATGGATCGAATCCAAGATGATCTTAGTTAATCTTGGCCGTTGAAGTCTCAACAAAGGATTATATGAGGAGGTCGATGTGGTGATGGAGAATACACTTGGAGAGTTTGATTTCACTGGAAGATTGATTTCCAGAGTAGCAATAGTATTTTTTTGGAGAGAGAGTTAGAGAGATCGAAGCAATAAGAGAGGGGTAGAGACAGTGAGGTTGGATGAGGCATTCTATATCCAACGAGTGCATTTGTACAGAGGCATAAGAACCAAAAAGAGGCTGGTGTTGGGGAAACGTAGTAGTATCTAGAGGAAAATCAATTTGTTGTGGAGAAAATATGTTTTCAGTTCTAGAGGCCGGGTAGGAGTCCCAAAGTGTTGGAGAAGAAACTTTCCAATTAGTAGAAGGAAGAAAAAATTCATCATAATTTAGTTTGAGGCTAAACGTCTAGCTAGCTATGCAGTGTAGCATAGAGGCTGAGATAGAGAGTTAGAGGGATGAGTTTTTTGAAGGCATGTTGTGTCAAGATTGCTTGTGGAGGAAGGGTAAATTCCCTTCAATAATTTTTCCTAAATTTTCTTGTTGTGGATTTCCAAGTTTAGGCATCCAGATTGTACTCAGAATTTCACTGCTCCATAATAATAAAAACCCTCACTGTTGCACTGGTTTTCCCATGTTGGATTTTTCTGGGGATTTTTTTCCCAAAAAAAATTATGTAAATTTTATGTGTATGTGCTAGCATTTATTCCAGCGTTTATTCTTCTGCAGTTTTATTTGTGAAGGTTGCAGTGTGATGTATTCAATATTTTCCGTAGGAAACATCAAATAAATTGTTAAATTAATAATTAGCAATTGGGAGAATATTTTCAAGCTGTTGCAATAGGATTCTGGATTTTGGATTTTTCACATGGTATTAGGGATCATTTGATCAGTTAGAGAGCTCAAAGGCGAAAAGAAGGAATTTTTTGGTTCAGTGTGGGTATCAGATCAAAATTCCCAAGGGAAGCGCAATCATTTTGCGAGAGGGTCGAGTTTGCGAGAGGGCCGAGTTACTTGAGGAGATTCAATTTTTCTAGGTGAGGGACAAAAAAATTCAATCTCTCCAGATCGATTGATTCCAGCGGCATAGGGAGAGACTCAAAATTTTCATTGGGAAGAACTCTAGCTATATGTAGAGGATTTTGCAGCAGTTAAGTAGTGTAGAACCAATTTCGGGGTGGAAGAGATAAAAACACACATAGAGGGAAAATTTTTCTCAAGGGATATCGAGATTTAGAGATCTAATTTTTCCAGTTGTCGATTGGCAGTAGTTGTGAGAGAATCCTCTCACTCCAAAAGGGAGTGTGAGTAGCAGATCCAACAACCAAGAAATGGGAAAGAGGGAGATTTTCGAGGTTTATTTCTCCAGTTTTGAGTTTCTAGATTATGCATCTTTTCAAGAATGGTCGTACAATATTTCCAAAGGAGGTTGTGTGAGTTAGCCAAAATGCAGATCTGGGCAACAATTCAACTTCCATTTTTTGGAAATAAGTGTCGAAGGAAGTGCAAGTTGCAAAGAAAGGAAGGGTCCCATCGAGGAACTAGGCTTGAAAGGAGATAGTGGGGCACTAGAACAAGGAGGAGGAGGAGCTTGATCCTCAAGTGTTCCATAATGGGCAGGGTCCTTAAGGAGTCAACGTCATGGATCAATACGTAGCTACGGGGGCCCAAAGTATTCAGTATTAGGATGGATTGGTGGCTATTGATGTAGTTAGATACCATAGTGACAGTTGCAGGCTAGTAGCAGTCATATGTTGGGGAGAGTAGTGAAGAGTTGGCAACGGTGCAGAGTCAACAACAACACAAAATATTCAGTTAACAGAGCAAATGCTAGTAGAAGTTAGGACTCGGGTGACAAATGCATCATATTGAATACAGTTGGTTCAATACTTAAGATGATTTTCGGTTTCAAATGTTACAGTAGCAACAACAACAGAGTTGCAATGCAAATGCTTTGTTGGCAGCAATTCAGCAGGGCCAGCAGCAATATAGATGCAGTAGATATCAGAGTTGTGCAGTGGCTGATGGGAAGCAACATCTATACATTGACAACATGACCGGACATGATACAGAGACAGGGGCTTGTGGCATCAGTTGTAGCACTAGAACACATACCTCGCTAAGAGGGAGTGTTAATTTTTGTAGCATCATATGTGTTCTAGTCTTGAAATTTTGTGGAGATCCTAGAATACATGAGATCTCCAAAACCCATAAATTGTTTCTAGAATTTCGCCTATGAATTAATTAGATTATTAACCAATTTATTAATATTTCCTAAGTCTAAACTTAGGGAATAGGATTAATTAATAGAAATTAATTAAGTCAAGGTGAGAATTCTCTAGAAACTCACAAATATCGACTCTAAGATTATCCTAGCCATTGATTAATTTTTAATCTTGGTCGTTGAAGTCTTAATAGAGGATTATAAGAGGAGATCAATGTGGTGACAGAGAATACACTTAGAGATTTCAATTTCACTAGTAGATCGATTTCCATAGTAGCAAAAGTGAGTTCTTGGAGAGAGAGTTAGAGAGATCGAAGCAGTAAGAGAGGGGCAGAGATTGTGAGGCTGGAGGAGGAATTCCATATCCAACGAGTGCATTTGTAGAGAGGCAGAAGAGCCACAAAGAGGCTAACCCTGGGACAAAACATTAGTCTCTAGAGGCAAATCAATTTGTTGTGGAGGAAATATGTTTTTAGTTCCAGAGGCCAAGTAGGAGTCCCATAGTGCCAGAGAATCATTTTTCCTGTCAGCAAAAGGCATAACAACTTCATTAGAATTTATTCTGAGGCTAGACATCTAGACAACTATGCAGTGTAGCGTAGAGGATGACACAGACGGTCAAAGGGCTGATTTGTTTGAAGGCAGGTTGTGTCGGGATTGCTTGTGGGGGGAGGGCAAATTCCCTTCAATAATTTTACCTAGATTTTCTTGTTGTGGATTTCCAGGTTCAAGCATCCAGATTGTACTCAGAATTTCACTGCTGCATAATAATAAAAACCCTCACTACTACACCATTTTTCCTGTGTTGGGTTTTTCTGGGGACTTTTTGTCCAAAAATAATTGTGTAAATTTTATGTGTGTGTGTGTTAGCATTTCTTCCAACATTTATTCTTCTGGAATTTTATTTGTGAATGTTGCAGTGTGATTTATTCAATATTTATCGTAGGAAACAACAAATAAATTGTTAAATTAACAATTAACAATTAGGAAAATATTTTCCAATTGCTACAATAGGATTTTGGTTTTTGAAATTTTCACAAGAATGTCATCATGATGAGGTAAGCTTGATTTTCCTTATTGTTGATTATCTAGTTAACATATTATTTTGGCTACCTAAAAAGAATGTTGTAGGAACATATTATGACAGTTGAGGCAAGTTCAACTGTGTGAATGAAACAATATTAAGATAAGGTCAATATCTGGAACCAAGAAACTATGAAGGAAAGACATGTTCATCTTGGAACTAGAAGGTAGCAGTGCGAGAAGATAACCTGAAGGTCAAGGAAATCACTTTCGGAAGGAAGCCATGATCAAGATTGAAGTCTGTGAAGGGTTGATGCAATGAATTCATGTCAAAGATGGAAAGTGACAAGCAAGAGAGATGACTTGGATCCTATCACAAGAACGAAAAGCGGAGATGGCTCCATGATACCTCAAAAGAAAGAAAGAGATGCAAAAGAAAGAGGGGGCCATGTGCCTTCATGTCAAATATGGAAAGTGATGAGCAAGAGAGATGACCTGGATCCTATCACAAGAACGAAGAGTGGATATGGATCCATGATACCTTGAAATAAATTAAGAGATGCATAAGAAAGAGGGATCCATGTAGTTATGAAGATCAAGTAATTGCTACTCTGAATAAGAGAAGCAGTAAGGCTTGTGGTGTTGGATTCCATCATTGAGAAGAAGTCAGGAATATCCTTTGGTTTTGAGAGGGAGTAAAAAGAGTCTCCTTAAATAAAAGCAAGGATTTATTCTCAAGATTAAAGGAGAATAGGGATGTACTCTCTAGTTGAGAGGGAGTGATGTTGGACATCACATGTGCATTCTCCTCTTTGGATGATGAAGAGAGAATGAAAGAGGATTGGATAAGCATATGTGGTTTCCTTGAGGATATAACATACAATTAAGGAAAGGTATCGACACTCTTTGAGGATAAGACAAGAATCCAAGAGAAGAGTGGTCGTAGAGGACCAATATTATTTGAGGACTCAGGTTTGGAGTTCCAAGTTCAGAATAGTCCTAAAAGGACATACCTTGCGGAAATCTGGATGGGGTATGTACCTTGTAGAAGTAGTGCGGTATCACACAAATTCTCCCAGCATAGTGCTCTTAAATAAAGAAGAGCTTGTCCAGTTAAGCCTCAGGGACACTGCTGGTCATAATGATGATGCTTACAATATGCCTTATCAATCCAACTCTTCTTGAGAACTCTTCAGTTTGAGATATGATGTTGTAATAGTTGTACAATTATGAATGCCTCCCTAGTTAAGAGGGAGTGTTGAGAAATGTAACTAGTTTCAGTCTTCATAATTGTTGTACTCATTTCAATATGTATATTATGTAACAAAAAAGAAAAATAAAATAAATTATTATTATTAAAGCATGGGTTTCATGCTAATTATTGATGGTCTTCTAGGTAAAATCATGGTCTTCGTGCTTCTATGGTTTGTTAGGTATTAGGATTTATTGTCACAAGTCAAAGGAGTCAACATCATGTCAGGAGTTAACATCATGTTTATAAGACCCTTCTGGGTAATCTGTAATTTTATAAAAAATTATTTTCGAGTCTATATTGTCCTAGAATCTCCAAGAGTACAATTTAGCCCTGGGATCATCGAGCTTTCCTAAAGGAGGGAGTTCGACCCCTTGAGAAGGATATAAAAGGAAGCAGTGTTACCTCATTTTAAGACACACTCAGAAGTTTGATCTATCAAGGAAAGGGTTTGATACGTAGATGGGATGTTAGAAAACGGAGAGCCAAGGTCTAGAAGAAGTTGGGAGGATGAAATATCTTGTGTTAGGTATTTATCTCTCTCACACATACGAAAGTATAGAATTTTTGGGATGCGGTAAGAGGTTGAAGTTGCAGGATCAAGTTGCAGTAGGAAAATTAGCAACATATTGTAGTTGGGAAGAGGGAAACTCTGTCTAGACTGTTGGAAACTAGATTAATATTGAGAGGGGGGGGTGAATCAGTAATGAGAGCACATATAAACTTTTTCTCCAAATATTAATATTTTAACCATACATGAACTGAAACACATAAGAAAAAATTAGACCATCAAACACAAGTAAAATCATGCAAGCATTCAACACAACATACACAAGTTTGTTTGGTGGAAAACCATTCCCCAGGAAAAAAACCACCCTGTTGCTACTACGTTGCTAAATTATTTTATTAAATTGTTGAACAAGTTGTACATGGATTAGCTACATCCATAGCCAGAAGACTTGGCTGCTTTCACAGTATATTGGTCCTTTTAGATAGGAACCTATTTCTCTCTCGGATCTACAGACTACCATCCATTGAAGGCCACCATGATCAACAATCCTCCCCCAACTGCCATTGGACTATCCAACTCATATTGGATGGAGAAAATGCTTCCCTCTACTGAACCCATTAAGACAGTGTATACTCTGAAACCTCCACACCTTCACTTCCTCCATGTGAGCCTCATTTCATATATTTTCATATTGGACTCTCAATTTGTTTAACATGAAAATCAGAACAACGCCATCATTCTGAATCAAAAGCTACAACAAAAATTGAATAACAAAATAGGATAATACAATCTCCAAATATTTACTAGCTGCCACACAATCTCATCAACCATTATTCCAATCAACACTTCACTTCACACTCACTACACTGATCTGATGGATGAAGCATACTTCAACTCACTATTTCTACAACTGCAAACTCCTTCAGAAATTATACACTAGATAACACATGAAACTTGCAAGCTCTTCTCCAAGATATCACTCACTCCACACAACAACTAGACAATCAATCAACTCATAATGAGCTTCCTCCAATATCTATATGAACTCAAGTGATCAACTCAATAATTATTCATAACTAATGGGCATCAAAACTCTGTTTATATGCTAGATTTGATCCAGATTCAGCTCATTGACTCAATCAACCACTAACTCCATTAGCCTTTTTGATATTTTCAACTTAATCAGCTTCTGGAGGTCCCACGAACTTTTCCGGCCATGAAATGAAAATTTTCAATCAAGAATGTCACCAAAACACAAAAATTAGCTCAACAATGCGACGAATGCAGAGAAAAAAAACGTAAAAACCCTCAGTCACTCCCTTAGCACTGTCATCCATGCGAATTTAGCATATTGGGTCTATAACCGCTCCCTTGGGCCTATCTCCATGCGACTATGGATTTCCAGTTGCTCCCTTGACTCAACATGCATGCGACTGGGGCTAAAACTTAGTAAAATAATTAGTTCTTCAATCCAAAACCTCTGCCAACTATTGGACCATTTTCATCAACATATAAACACTCCTCCAAGCCATTGAGATCAGTATGCAACTAATGAATAGGCAAGGAAAACGTAAATTACATGCAAGAACTATTATGCCAACCTTATAACCAATACCAACGCCTCCAACTCCTCAAACAACAACCACAACATCTCTAACATCTATAACAACATTTCCAACACCTGTAGCAACATCACCAATTCCTACATCAGCATCACCAGCTCCTACAACAGCAACATCAAGTCATACACTTTCCTCCATCACTAGTAGAAGAACCTCCAACACAAGAAACCGCATCTCACACATGTAGCAACATATGTAATGTCTCCAAGACATAAAGAGACATATGCAACATCTAGAGAAACTCTCCAACATCCTGCAACAACGACATATCCAACCAACACAACATGCCAACCTCAATCCAATAACCACGTGTGGATCCATCTCCAAGTCAGTAGCCACAACATCATCTCCACTAGGTCTAGTCATAAGGATGTTGTCATCAATGCCAATGGATCTCCTTTTCATGCATGTTTTATATGGCTTCTCTTTTGGATGATCCTTTTGATGAGAGAGTTTGATGTCTCCATTTCTGCAACTTGTTGTTGTGTGTCCACGAACTCCACAATTATAACACTTGATAATTCTATTTCTCTTCTTTAGCCTTCTTCACTTGTTGTGTTGCTTCTTGCATGACTCATGGATCTCTATATTTTTTCTGCAACTAGGTGCTCCAACAAATTTTTATATGCTAGTAGATTCTTGAGCACTAGTTTTGGAGCTCTCTAATTCTCTCCTTGCAGAAATCAATCCAGCCTTTAATGTCTGACACTCATCCTCCAACTCGTTGTATTGATTTATCATTCCAATCTCTATCTTCATTCCTTCTTCCAACTGAAATTTTAGATATTAAATTTCTTCTTTGTATGCACACTCATTTTCTTCAAATATTTGCAGTAGCGTCCGTTGATATTTGTTTTCTGCCATTAGTCTTTGAATTTGAACTTCTAGTGCCTTCACCTTGGATTTCTCATCATTTTTGCAATTGATGTTTGATCTATCACTGCAATCACTAGTGTCTTCATCTTCTGCTAACGAGGATTAATTAGTTAATGCAATAAAACTACAATCCTTTTCATTTTTCTCCGTTTTTGAAAAATGCAATTTTCCTCCAAGATACAAATTCTACAACTTGTCTAACATTTCTTTGGTAGTCTCACATTGCTTCACATGCATGTTATAATATTTTGAGATGTTATTCAAAATAATCATTTTAGCTAAATTATTAGATTTATCTTTAACTCCATATTCAACTGATAGAAAAATATCTTCATCAACGGATAGAAAAATATGAATCCAAATTTACTCTCTGAGTTGCAAATTTACCTTTGTGAAGTAATGGAATACTTTGTTGATCCATTTTGGAAAATTTGCAAAAATTCCTACCAAAATCTCCAATATCCACTCTCCAGCGATCAAGATGCACTCGAGAGCTCCACTCTGATACCACTTGTGGGAAACTAGATTAATACTGAGAGAGGGGGGCAAATCAGTAGTGAGAGCACAAATAAACTTTTTCTCCAAATATTAATATTTCAACCATGCATGAACTAAAACACATAAGAAAATTTTAGACCATCAAACATAAGTAAAATCATGCAAGCATTCAACACAAAATACACTAGTATCTGTTGATTTTTGTAGCATCCGAAAGTGTTCCAAGTCTCAAACTTTGCAAGGAGGCTTCGATAGCGGCATTCCAAAGAACCTAGAAACAATTTGTGGAAATTCCACTCCGTTCAAGACTTATTAAAATAATTAATTATTTTAATGGAGACCCTAAGTCCAAACTTAAGAAAATGAAATAATTAAAGGGAATTAATAAGTCAGAGGGTGAATCTTCTAGAAAACATGGATCAAGTCCAGATTTAATCTTAGCCATTGATTAATCTTTTAATCTGGGCCGTTGGTTCTCCAATGGGAATATTATAAAAGAAGGCTTGAGGGTCACTTGGAAAACAATCCGGGTACACACTCAATAGCCGAAGGAGATCCATTCTCATGTAGAATTTGATCTCAGCGGGAGAGTCGCAGGGCGAGAAGTTGCAGAAGCAGGGGGAGGTTAGGGGTGATCGAGATCAGGGTTGGAGAGCAGCAGTGGGTCACTGAAGGCAGCTTGAGTCTGCAACGCAGAGACCCCACGCAGTCTCCACGTAGATTCACGCAGTCCAGCGCTGGGACTGCGCAGAGAATCACACAAAATGACGCAGGGAATTTCACGGGTTGTTCTAGGTGTCAGAAAATTGTCCGAGTAAGTTGGATATTTAGTCTCAGGTGGTTCAGAATTTATCTGCCGAATATTTTCCCTGTAAAGATAACATTTGCTGAAGAAATAATAAAACCCTCATCTGCTACGCCGGTTTTCCCACATTGGGTTTTTCCGGGGACTATTGTCCAAAAATAACCGTGTAAATGTGATTGATTCTTGTGCGTATGTTCTCTATTGTTTATTTCTCTGCATATATAATTATGAATGTTGCAGTTGTATTTATTTCGATATTTTTCGGAATATTTCTGAATAATAACTTATTGAAATAATAAGTAGGAGAAATAATTCTATCACTGCAATTGTTTGTAATTTTTCACATGGTATCAGAGGCAGAGGTGAATAACAGAAAGGGGGCATCTATCACTGAACAAAGATTTATTGTTGCAGCAACAGTGCAGAAGGGTTCACGCAGTTCTCCAGGAGGGGGAAGAAGCACGATAGAACATGCGGATCACGATGTATCTGTATTGGCATCCAGACTAGAGGAATACTTTGCTTGTGTATCAAGTGCTACGTCCTCATATGTCTGGTATATTGATAGCGGAGCCTCTGCTCACATGACGAAAGTACGGGACTGTTTTTCCGACTACCAAGAAGAGCAGATGAATTTCAAGATAACCATGGGTAATAAAGCAAAGTGCACTCCCATTGGGAGAGGTACCTTAGTTTTTCAGACCGAGGCAGGAAACAGAATCTGGACCACTAATGTACTGCATGTGCCAGGTTTGGGGATGAATCTACTCTCAATGTCACAGCTTCAAAACCGAGGATATGACGTTTACTTTATTGGCAATAGAGTCTACGTCAAGCACCCCAGTTGGAAGAAGAAGGCAAAAATCGGGGTAAGAAGCAACAAGATGTGCAAACTGCAGCTTGATTCCCCAATGGCACTATTTGGCAGCACAGATGAAACGGATCTGAATGAGCTATGGCATAGAAGAATGGGGCACTTGCATCATGGAGTGTTGAGAACTCTCCAGAAGATTGTCACAGGTGTTCCAGTACTAAGCACCAAACGGGATGATGTTTGCAAAGGGTGCGTATTGGAGAAATATGCCAAGGCAGCATATCAGAGAAGCAACAATAGAGCCAAGGGTGTGTTGGATTTAATACACTCAGATATCTATGGGCCAATTTCCACTAGAGCTCTTAGTGGTGTCGAATATTTCATCACCTTCATTAATAACCATTCCAGGAAAACCTGGATCTACTTCCTGAAGACCAAGGATGAAGTCTTTAGTCGATTTAAAGAGTTCAAGGCTCTGGTAGAGAATCTGACAGGGAAGCAGATCAAGGTATTGCGATTAGATAATGGAGGTGAATACATAGATAAAGAATTCACCAGATTCTGCGCAAAGGAAAGCATCAAAAGAGAATGGACAACTCCATACAGTCTGGAACAAAATGGAGTGGCAGAAAGGAAGAATCGGACTATTGTTGAAGCAACCAAAGCTATGTTGTATGACCAAGACATGCCCAAGTTTCTATGGGCTGAAGAGTGTAATACAACTATCTACATTCAGAACAAAACTCCTCACACTGCACTGGGAAAGATCATGCTAGAAAGTGCCTTCACTGACAGCATGCCCGATGTGAGTCACTTTAGGATCTTTGGCAGTACAACTTACTGTCATGTACCCAGTGAAAAGAGGAAGAAGTTGGAGATGACTGCTGAAAGGGGGTATTTGGTAGGATACAATGAGAATGCAAAGGCTTATCACATCTACGTTCCTGAGAGCAGGAAAGTAGTGGTGCAAAGAGATGTGAAATTCGTGGAGGAGAAAGCCTTCAGAATATCACGTGAACTGCCTTCTGTAATGCAGTCAGAGGAAGAGCCTCTAGTCCAGCCCCAACAACCAGCAGCAGAAAATTCAGTTGCCTCTCCAAGGCATAGTGATCCAAAGGATGGGTCTCCTAAGGATTTGCAAGAAGGAGAGCCGGTAAATCCACCCACCACAAGTGGAAGAACGAGCAAGGAACTTCGATAGATTCTAAAGGATGCAGAGGATTTTGTCGGAAATCCCTGGCATGAGAAGAGACAACGTACGAAACCTGAGAGGTATCAAGCCTTGGTTTCTCAAGTCGGAGAACCTTCCAACATTCGGGAAGTTGCTCAGTACTAGGTGTGGGTTGATGCAATGGTGGAAGAGTACAGTTCCAACATGACGAATGCTGTATGGGAAGTGGTACCCAGACCGCAGGAGAGATCTGTTGTAGGATCCAGGTGGATCTACAATATCAAGTATGCTGCAGATGATAGCATCGAGAAATTTAAAGCCAGGTTTGTGGCTAAGGCGTATGCTCAGAAGGAAGGAATAGACTATGAAGAAACCTTCACCCCAGTAACCAGATACACATCTATCAGGTCCATGATATCCTTTGCTGCACATATGGGATGGGAAATTCACCAGATGGACGTCAAGACGACATTCTTGAATGGTGTGATAGAAGAAGAAGTGTATATAGAACAACCTGAGGGCTTTGAGACACATGATCAGAAAACTCATGTGTGCAGATTGAAGAAAGCATTATATGGACTGAAGCAAGCTCCCAAAGCTTGGTATGGTCGGATTGACAGTTATCTACAGAAGATGGGATTCGTCAAGAGTGATGCAGATCCCAATCTCTATTATCTAAAAGTAGGGATTGATCCATTGATACTATTATTGTATGTGGATGATCTGTTCTTCACAGGATCATCAAGGCTCATCACATATTGCAAGAAGAATTTAGCTGAAGAGTTCGGCATGAAGGATCTGGGACGGATGCACTATTTTCTAAGGTTGGAATTTTGGCAACAGAATGGGGAGATATTCCTTGGTCAAGGAAGATACACTACAGAGATTCTGAAGAGATTTCAGATGGAGGATTGTAGGCCCATGACCACTCCAATGACTACCAACTGGAGGAAAATTGACACATTCGAAGATGATGAAGTTGATCCTACGTTGTATAGACAGCTCATAGGGTCATTGATGTATCTGATAAATACAAGGCCAAACATCTGTTATGTTGTTAATACCTTAAATCAGTTCATGGTGGAACCGAAGAGGGCACATTGGGCAGCAGCCAAACATGTTCTCATGTACCTTCGAGGGACAGTCAAGCTTGGATTGAAGCACACCCGTGACAATGATGTCAGGTTGAGTGGTTTTACTGATGCGGATTGGGCTGGAATTTCAGTTGATCAGAAGAGTACCAGTGGGTACTGTTTCAGTCTGGGATCAGGAATGACTTCCTGGTGCAATAGGAAACAGAAGTCTGTGGAACTGAGTTCAGCAGAGGCAGATTATATGGCAGCTATCATAGCTTCATGCGAAGCCATATGGCTTAGGAAACTATTAGTAAATCTACTCAAGGAGAAAATGGAAGCGACCAACATTTTATGTGATAATCAGAGTTGTATAAATCTCTATGAGAATCCTGTGTTTCATGATAGGTCGAAACATATTGACATATGGTGTCACTTCATCAGGGACTGTGTACAACATGGAGCTGTTCAGTTGCAGTACACTCCAACAGGAGAACAGGTGGCAGACATCCTCACCAAGGCTCTAGGAAAGACAAAGTTTGTCTGCTTCAGAGAGAAGATGGGGATGATGAAGAATCCCTTCTTGTAGAAAGATTTAGTATTCAGAGGGAGATGTGGTACAAATGCAACAAGTGACAGTGGCAGTGTCAAAGGCAACAGTACAGGGGGTAGCAGCGTAGAGGGTGCTTTAGAATCAGAGTAGCATGCAGTAGGCATATTGTTGGAACACTTTCCTCGCTAAGAGGGAGTGTTGATTTTTGTAGCATCCGGAAGTGTTCCAAGTCTCAAACTTTGCAGGGAGGTTTGGACAACAGCATTCGAAAGAACCCAGAAACAGTTTGTGGAAATTCCACTCGGTTCAAGACTTATTAAAATAATTAATTATTTTAATGGAGACCCTAAGTCCAAACTTAGGAAAATGATATAATGTAATATTCCTAAATTAGCATGCTGCTAATTGAAATATTAAAATCTAATTTTGCTTTCTTGTTTGATGAATAAGTGAGTAGAGAGACTCATAAATCTCTTTATTAGGAATAAAACCACTTCTCATGTGAAATTGGATCATATTTTCAGCTTAATAAAGCACCCTTAGGTGTGAAAAGGGGCTAAAGCATGTGGATTGGGTCAACCTTGACCAAATCAACAACGTTGTCATGGAGGAGTGGCATTCAATGAGGGACAGTGTAGTTTTATATGGAGACACATTGCATGGAAGTAGTGTCATTAATGGATGGGGCTTAGGGTTTGGAAGCTCATTTCTTATAAAAGGAAGAGGATGGCAGCCATATTATTCATGTTGATATATTTTATATTTTGATATATATTTTCTTTAGACATATAGCTTTTTTCAGTTGTTTAGCTAAGATTGCAGTGCTGTTTAGCACAAGGTGTTCCTGATCGGGAATCCCGCCTCTTCCACTAAGGAGCTCTTGGAGGTGTTTGCACTATACTTCCACATTCAAGTTTTAGGCCAAGCTTTAGTCTTGTGGTACAACACAGTTTCTGTTGAGAGACGTGCTGAGTTGCAGGGTGCAACAGTGGAAGATTGTATTGGGTGTTTTCTGAGCTAGTTTTGCAGTGGAGGAAGGTTTCCTTCCATTGGGAGGCCAGTAAAGGAGCCCCTTAGACTTATTTGAGATATTTGGCATCAGGCCAAGGTGATTTTATTTCCTACAACGCAGTTCTAGTCCAGATCTACGTTATTTTAGTGAGCTTTTGCAGTGGGCAACCTAAAAATGGAAGAAAATCCAAAATTAAAATATGGCCAAACCATTTCTGGTTTTTTCTGGGTTTTTTTAGTAGAATCTATGGTTAAAATCCCGGATCATTCTAAGCAATCTAATATCCTTCTGCACATGGTTCTTCTCCTCCGAAGTAGTAGTTTCCAGCAACAGTAGTTTGCTTTCCATTGAAGGGATCAACCCTTCATTGAGAGAGTCCTTTTGGAGGAGTTCTTTCAGATCTACATCAGATTTAGCCACCTCCTTCTATGTGCTTTAGTTGCAGTGCATCTTCAGCCCTAGGGCTTTAGATCCACCATTTTGTGTATTTCCGGAAACCCTTCCTCGGTT
The DNA here is from genome assembly GCA_034641835.2 of Pinus albicaulis. Taxonomy (NCBI): domain Eukaryota; kingdom Viridiplantae; phylum Streptophyta; class Pinopsida; order Pinales; family Pinaceae; genus Pinus; species Pinus albicaulis. The sequence continues at coordinate 1,047,223,560 of CM076572.1, forward strand.
GTCTTGGAAAAGTGTTGAGGAGCATAGATCTCCATTTTTAGCCCTGTATGAGCATGATCTTATCATATCCATTTATATATATGTTCTAGCTGCAGTATTAGTCACTAAAACTGCATTGTGCTTGCTTCAGTACTTTGTGTAGCAGTGTATTAGATGTTTTGGGTACATTTTGGCATTGGAGGCTTCTTTTGCCTATCTTGAGGGGCTGGATCCCCAATATCTTATACTTATTTATTGTTGTTATACACAATACCATGGATATATTATTTGGCTCATATGTAATGTGTTAACATTTGTTGCTATTTCCATTATTATGAGCTATATTCCTACTTTTCCCATTTGGGAATATTACAGTGGTATAAGAGCATAATCTTGGCTCAGCTTGTGTTGTATCTATGTTATCGGAAGAAGAATAAGCTTCTCACAGAAAGGAGAAGGCTTACAGAAGAGACAAAGGCAAGTCTCCATTATTTGGAGTAATGGAGGGAAAGAAGTTTTTAGAACTTCTTCTCCAAACTATGCATGAGCTTAAAAGAGAAATCAAGGGAATGAGGAGGGAAAGACATGAAGGTCCCTCAAGAAGATTTGCACATGAAGAAAGCTCCAGTTCTTCATATTATGGGTGTGAGCATTCAACCACACAATCAGATCTACAGCATGGTACCATGCCTGCATTCTTGGCAAGAGAAGAAGAAGAAGGAGAAACAACAAAGGAGAAGACTCTTGGTGATTATCTCCAAGAATATGAATCTCAATCTAGAAGATTTAAGGAGCATCTAAACTTCCAAGGATTTTGTCAACTCAAATAAGAGAGAAGACCCAGTAATCACAATAGAAGAAGAGGGTGCATGCAGCACACTTTGGGTAGATTCTTTCTACCTACTTTTGATGGGTCACCCAAGAGCACAACCAAGGCTTGGGTAAAGAAGCTAGATACATATTTCCAGCTGCATCAAGTTTCAGAAGAGGAAGCCATTAGCGTAGCAGTGCTGCATCTTGAAGGTAAGGCTTATGCCTGGTGGTTATTTGAATCTTCTTCATTGAATAATGCAAATATATCTACTTATGAAAAGTTCACTAAGAGGTTAGTGAAAATATTTGATTTAAAACAATTTGGAACTTCCTTGGGAGAGCAAACCAAGCCCAAGAAATCAAAACCTTTGCATGAGTTGGGAGGATCCATGAAGCCAACTCCATTTCAGAACATTGTTGAGGGGGTTAAAGATCTGCAACATGCTTTGCCAAGGGCAAAGGCCCCACTTTAGCAAGAACTTTCTTCTCAAGAAGAAGACATGAGGATTCCTTTTTCAAAAGGAGATCAAGTCAAAGGATCTCTTAATGATGAGGTATTCTCCATTGATGAGGAGAAGGAAGAGGAAGAGCTGGAAAGATCCTCCAGCGTTGTGACAGCAGGAGGAGATCTACTTCTATTTGGAGATGGAGATGAAGTAATTGCTTCAACTAGAGGAGCTCTTGCATCTTTGCAAGAATTTCCAAAGGATCTTACATATGAATATCATGAGTAGCATGTGTCTATGTTGATAGGCAATGAGACAAAACAATGAAGGAAGTGTGTTCCAACATTGAATGCAATCTTGGGGACACAATCTTGGGGACACACACTATGATAGATCATTCCTTTGTGATCAAGACTTTTGACACCAAAGAGATGTTGGGTGTACATAGATTGATTACAATTGAAAAAGACACCTTAGACTGTGAGATCTTGCAAAAGGTAGGAGGAAATGAGAAGGAGGGCCAGCACCAAATGATTGGGAACATATACACGCATCCTTTTCAGAAGGTTTATGTACAGAAGTAGGAGGATGATTTGCGCAGTGAGAGCAGGGACAAATCAGTCCACTCACATTTACAGCCTGCTCTAGGCCTTGATGTTTCATTACATGGAGGCATTCCACCAAGGAGACCCCCTGATTGGAAGAGGATCAAAGAGTTCTCTCAACATGTTTCATCACTCATAGATCCAGGAGGAGTGGGAACAGTGGGAGGTCATTGTACAACGTTGAGAGTCTTAGGTAGACTCAAGGAGGAGGGAGACATTCTCCCAAGATCATCATTACCCACTCTCATTTCAGATTTTGCGTTGTGGGAGGAGCAACATGGGAAGGATAGCAACCTTCTGATATGTACCTTTGGCATGGGAGATGTCAAAGAGGAGGACAGCCATATGACAGATGTTCTTTGTGTTAGATCATCAGCACTATCACTATGGAGGATAGATCCATATTGGAAATCCCAGCTATTGGTGGATTATTCCAAGGATCTTTTCACATGCATGATACTTGATGACCAGCTACATGAAGAGGGATATTCAGTCCAAGATGAAGTCATCTATTATCATGGAAGGATCTTCTTATCTAGAGCCTCTAAGCTCAAGGAGAATTTGTTACAAAGAGCACATGAATATTTTCTTTTCAGCCATACTTATTCCATGAGAGCCTACAACACTATCATGGAGAGCTACACTTGGGAAGGCTTTGAAGAGGAACTATATTAGCATTTGAAAAGATGCATGGACCCTGTGGAGATGGGAGAGACACATAACTCAATGAAGGAGTTATCACAGCCACCTCTTTCCTCTTTTGGAATGAGAGGGGATCTATCTATGGACCACTCCATTTGTATGAGCAGAAATTTTGGTAAGGAACATGCTTATGTACATGATGTTTCATTTGATGATTATTTGCATTCCTTTACCATGTATATGCAGGCCATTGCTCCAAGGAGGAGCATTCTTCCATATAACCTTCATGGCCAACTTTTGGCCATAAACATTTTTGAACATGGCCACTCCCTAGGAGGATATAGGGAGATGTTGTATCACTGTGGGTGCACTCCAAAAGCACAAAACATTTCTCACCTTTTCAGCCATTGTGAGAAGACTTGGAAAGCAAGTAAGTGGTGGGGAAACCACTTACCATATCACTATCTAATGCAGTCAGGAGATATATTGGGCTTTTTCCACATGTGGGACTATGATAAACTTCCATTATTGCATTTGATCGTTTATGTATCACTGGTTTTGATCCCATATGTTGATGATGTTCTTGTTATTGTTGGGGACATGATTGGAGGGATGACACATTGGTTGGATGTGTCCATTGGGAATGAAACTTCCCACATTTCTTCATGCTTCAAGGGGAGCATGGGACATTGTATGGTTGCTAAATTATATCACTTGTTTCCTTATGAAGGGAGCCATATGATTGACTTATGTCTTTGGGAGGAGCCTCTCACATGGGAGGAGTTTTTCTATGAATTGCCATTCTGGAGGGTGATTTGTTTTATATGGGTGATAGTTTGGAGGATGGAGCTTCACATGGGGATGAAGGTTCCCTATATTTTGCAGATCTATCCTTGCAGTTGCTTGAGGACAAGAAACATTTGGGAGGGGAGGATTGTAATATCCCTAAATTAGCATGCAACTAATTGGAATATTAAAATCTAATTTTGCTTTCTTGTTTGATGAATAAGTGGGTAGGGAGACTCATAAATCTCTTTATTAGGAATAAAACCACTTCTCATGTGAAATTGGATCATCTTTTCAGCGTAATAAAGCACCCTTAGGTGTGAAAAGGGGCTAAATCATGTGGACTGGATCAACCTTGACCAAATCAACAGCATTGTCATGGAGGAGTGGCTTTCAATGAGGTACAACGTAGTTTTAGATGGAGACACATTGCATGGAAGTAGTGTCATTGATGGATGGGGCTTAGGGTTTAGAAGCTCATTTATTATAAAAGGAAGAGGATGGCATCCATATTATTCATGTTGATATGTTTTATATTTTGATATATGGTCTCTTTAGACATATAGCTTTCTTCAGCTGTTTAGCTAAGATTGCAGTGTTGTTTAGCACAGGGTGTTCCTGATCAGAAATCCCACCTCTTCAATTGGGGAGATCTTGGAGGAGTTTGCACTATAATTCCACATTCATGTTTCAGGCCAAGCTTCAGTCTTGTGGTACAACACAGTTTCTGTTGAGAGATGTGCTGAGTTGCAGGGTACAATAGTGGAAGATTGTATTGGGTGTTTTCTGAGCTAGTTTTGCAGTGAAGGAAGGTTTCCTTCCATTGAGAGGCTAGTAAAGGAGCCCCTTGGGGCTTATTTGAGATGTTTGGCATCAATCCAAGGTGATTTTATCCCCTACATTGCAATTCCAATCCAGATCTGCGTTATTTTAGTGAGCTTTTTGCAGTGGGCAACCTAAAAATGGCCGAAAATCTTAAGTTAAAATCTAGCCAAACCTTTTTTGGGTTTTTCTGGGTTTTTTTAGTAGAATCTGTGGTTAAAATCTCGGATCATTCTGAGCAATATAACATCCTTCCGCACATGGTTCTTCTCCTCAGAAGTAGTAGTTTCCAGCAGCAGTAGTTTGCTTTCCATTGAAGGGATCAGCCCTTCATTGAGAGAGTCCTTTTGGAGGAGTTCTTTCAGATCTACATCAGATTTAGCCACCTCTTTCTATGCACTTCAGTTGTAGTGCATCTTCAACCCTAGGGCTTTAGATCCACCATTTTGTGTATTTCCGGAAACCCTTCTTAGGTTGTCTTGGAAAAGTGTTGAGGAGCATAGATCTCCATTTTTAGCCCTGTATGAGCATGATATTATCATATCCATTTATATATGTGTTCCAGTTGCAGTATTAGTCACTAAAACTGCGTTGTGCTTGCTTCAGTACTTTGTGTAGCAGTGTATTACATGTTTTGGGTACATTTTGGCATTGGAGGCTCCTTTTGCCTATCTTGAGGGGTTGGATCCCCAAGATCTTGTACTTGTTTCTTGCTGTTATACATAATACCATGGATCTATTATTTGGCTCATATGTAATGTGTTAACATTTTCTGCTATTTCCATCATTATGAGCTATATTCCTGCTTTTCCCATTTGGGAATATTACATATAATTAAAGGGCATTAATAAGTCAGAGGGTGAATCTTCTAGAAAACATGGATCAAGTCAAGATTTAATATTAGCCATTGATGAATCTTTTAATCTGGGATGTTGGTTCTCCAACATGAAGATTATAAAAGAAGGCTTGAGGGTCACTTGGAAAACAAGTCGGGCACACACTCAGTACCCGAAGGAGATCCATTTTGATGTAGAATTTGATCTCAGCAAGAGAGTTGCAGGGCGAGAAGTTGCAGAAGCAAGAGGAGGTCAGGGGTGATCGAGATCAGGGTCGGAGAGCAGCAGTGGGTCACTGGAGGCAACTTGAGGCTACAATGCAAAGACCCCAGGTAGTCTCCACACAGATTCACGCAGTCCAGCGCTGGGACTGTGCAAAGAATCACGCAGACTGACACAGGGAATTTCAGGGGTTGTTCTGGGTGTCAGAAAATTGTTGGAGTAAGCTAGATATTCAGTCTCAGTTGGTTCAGAATTTACTACCAAATATTTTCCTTGTAAAGATATCATTTTCCAAAGAAATAATAAAACCCTCATTTCCTGCACCGATTTTCCCAAATTGGGTTTTTCTGGGGACAATTGTCCAAAAATAAATGTGTACATGTGATTTATTCTTGTGCTTTTGTTCTCTACTGTTTATTTTTATGCATATATAATTGTGAATGTTGCAGTTGTATTTATTTCGATATTTGTCGTAAGATTTCTAAATAATAACTTATTGAAATAATAAGTAGGAGAAATAAATCTATCACTGCAACTGTTTGTAAATTTTCATAGTTTGTCTAGTGATAAATCCTTCCCCGCGCAAAAAATCGCCCTGTTGTTGTTTTGCTGCTCAATTCTTTTATTAAATTGCTAAACAAATTGTACATGGATTAGCTACATCCATAGTTGGAAGACTCAAATTATTTCACAGTAGCTTGGTCCTTTCAGAGAGGAACCTGTTTCTCTCTCAGATCTATGGACTACCATCTGTTGAAGGCCACCACGATCAACGATCCTCTCCCAACTTCCATTGGACTATACAACTCCTATTGGGTGGAGAAAACTCTTCCCTCTATTAAATTTTCCAAGTCAATGTATACCATGAAAACTCCACGCCTTCACTTCCTCCATGTGAGCCTCGTTTCATATGTTTTCAGACTAGACTTCCAATCTGTTCAACATGAACATCACAACAACACCATTGTTTTGAATCAAAAGATACAACAAAAACTAAAGAACAAAATAGAAGAATACAATCTGTTAGTGTCAGTATTTGCATACTTCCACCAAGGATCAAAACACATTTGCATGTGCATCTTAGGTGTCCCATTCTGAATAAATTTTTCATCATTCTATTAGGTCATGACATAAAATTGTTCCATTGGTGGTTGTCTTTGTCAAATAAACTTTTTCTCCCTCGGAAGATCATATTGGCTGACTCATTCTCATGTTTCCTTGAGCATAATAACACCTATGGAAATGCTCAAATCTCAGTCAAAGGTTAGGTCAAAAAGCAGTCCCATTAGGTCATTAGGGTTTTGCATTTCTCAAGGTCACTCCTTCATTTAGATAAGGTCAGCATATATATGAGAGGGAATAAATAAGATCATCATGATGTATTTATTAGAATTTCAAAATTGTATTTTTAGTTTAATGACTTTTATATCAAAATGTCATTTTGATAGAAAAGTCAAATTTGTAATTTATTTCAATTTTTCCAAATGTAATTTTATGTTATTATATGTAATAAATGCAATCCCAAAGCTGTCAAAATGCAATCATGTTCTGCCTAAGTGTGCAAAGACAGCCAAACTCCATGTTGATCAACCTGCAGTGCCAAAAGTCAGAAAATTAAAAGAGTATCAGTTCCAAAGGAAAAGTGAACATTAGGAAAGTGGGTGATTCAAAATGAAATTTCAAATCCACTAAGGTATAAAGCCTATCAAGCATCTCAAAACAAGTCATAATTGCCATCTAAACTTCAAGAGTTTTCAGAAAGAGAGAAATTCTGAGTTTACTGAGCAATTGGGGCCAAAATTGCAAGGCGTTGCGTGTTTACCCTGAAATCCCATAGTAATTAACATAGGCGCTGCACGTTTAGAGATTGGCGCTGCGCGTTCATCTTGGCGCTGCGCTCTTACCCAGAAATACTGCGTGTTTACATAGTGAAGGTTTTGAAGGATTTCACTGCTTCCATCAAGCTTCGGTTCCCTCATAAATTTCTCCAAGGAGTTTTTTTTTATCAGTAAGTGGACATAAAACACCTCTCTTTTCACATGTTTTTTGTTCCTTTAAAGAGTTGAAAGTGTTATAGCTTATAAAGCCCTAGTTTCAGTTCATTATCATTTTTTATACACCATATCCTTATTCACCTCCCTAAACCCATATCAGTCATGAGCATGGTTAATCCCTAGGGTTTTCATTGACCTAGGTTTTCTATTTACACTCATTTCCTTCATTCATCTAAGCTAGCTAAGCTAGCCATCTCATCTCCTTCTCGCTTCATCTCATTCCAATTTTTATCGTAGGGTTTCCTAAGTCAAAATTTAAGATGTCTGAAGAAGAAGATAGAGGTGTTGGTGAGGCACATATACCAAGGATAAATGACCACAAAGGAGGGAAAATTAATAGATTTGAACCAATAACTACAAAGGAACTCATGGCCTCTCCTCTCACTGTGTCTTGTTTCAAGCATGTTGGTTGCTTTCAGTTTTGTGAGAGGGTGCAGCAGATTCAATATCACTCTGAGTTGACAAGGTTATTCATCACAAGCCTTCATGATAGGCAGGTCATTCTTGCTAGGGTCACTTTTGATATGTCCACCAATGCCATTTCAGCTGCTACAGGGAACCATACCTCAAACCTAGATACAAGGATGACAAGAAGTCAATTTTCCCTTTCTCTCATCTCCTCGACCGATATGTTCCCATAATGAAAATAATCATGAAGTACTTCACTTATGAGGGGAGGTTTTCTCGACTCCTCATGCACTTCACCAGATTCAGAATGCTTCACATACCTTACTATCTCTTCCGCAGCATTGACAAGATGGCATTCATTGTGAAAAAAATGGATTATAATCATCAAATGCAGAGTATTTTCCATCGCTCCCTCATCAAGATGTTGGTCATGCAGCAACTGGAGCAAAATAATATCCCATGGGACACTTTCAATGCAAATGAATTTTTCACTACCCTACCTAGTCATCATGAGCAAAATATCCCTTCATCATCTCATCCTCCCATATCCACTTCTCCATCTCAGTCTGCTGCTCATACATCATCACCTAGTCAAATCTCTTCACCTCATGTTGATCCATCTTCTTCACCTTTCTATAACCCTTCATCATCCCATTATGATACTAGAGCATCAAGCAGTGAAAGGGACATTGAGGCAACTTGGGCTAATGTGACTGATGTTGAGCCATTTCCCAAGACCTATCAGAGAGGCCACAGGCATGTGTTTGCTTCACATGGTGTGAAAGGGGCCATGCTTTCTTCATCATCAAAACAAGTATAAAAGGGCAAGGAAAAGGCTACAGAGCCTATCATTGATGAGCAGGAGGACAAGCATGTAATTGAGCAGGAGTTTCAGCTGATTGACCTTGATGATGAGGATGAGATTAGAATCACCAATGCATTGATCAGAAGCAAAGAGGCAAAGATTAGTGAACTTCAAGCTAATATTGACAGAGCACAGTATGTGATTGACTTTCTTGAGCAGGAAAATCAACAACTGAAGACCAAGTAGATCATCAGTGAGGTCAAGACCATCAAAGTTCAAAAATAGGTAGGAAAGGCTAAGGCCTTGTTGGAAGAGACATTGGGCATATTTGATGAGATTGATGATGAGGAGGATCATCCTCCAAGACAGAGACCAAAGACAATAGGGCTAAAGAGAGCTTTAGCCCGTAAGAGACAGAGAGAGGCTGAGTTGGCAGAGCAGCTCACTCCAAGTGAGCTGTTTGCCCTTGAGATTAGCAGAGATAGAGAGTCATGGCTTGATAGAGCCAACTTGCATCTGGAGGGTTTACTAGAGAAAGCTAAGAAGGATAATGATATTCAGAGGAAGATGGCAAAGCACTATGCCATGAGAAACAAGATTGCAAGGGCCAAGCTCAAACGAGCCCATGCAAAGATTCAAGCCTTGACCGAGCAAAAGGAGAAGGGGAAGTTAGACATACTTGTTGAGGTGTCTCTTCATACCTCTAACCCTTGATCAAACAAGTAAACTCACAATTTGACAAATTTTGGCACATTTGGCACTGTGGTGCATTTTTGAGTTTTTGGGCAATTTTGACAAACATAAATTCTGCTAAACACGTAGCGTCACTGGCGTTGCGCTCTTTTCTGGGACATCCAATTGCAAAATGGCCACCACCATCATGTTCAGAATGATGAGGACATTAAATCCAACAATTTTCAGAAGATTTGGAGGAGAACTAGTCCCTCAAAAAGGCAAAGAACCACCAAAAAAACATGTTTTTGCCCTTGTTTTTGCCTTGGCGTTGCGCGTTTACCAAGAAAATGCAGTTTTTATCATCTTCAGCAAAATTTTGACTTTTTGAATTTTTACTTGGGAAAATGAGAAAATCACTGATGTAAATGGTCATGGTAAATGTAAATGTCATGTTTTGACTTTTATCTAGGGTAGATACATCAAATAAGTCTTCTAGAGGTCAAATGAATCAGTTTCCTCTCTTTTAGAGGAAAATTGTTGAGTTTTCCTAGTCTTCAAATTCTTGTTTAGGAGTAGGTGAAACTGATCCCTATCTCATGGATTCGACTCCCTGGGGCTAGGAAGAGTGGTTTTGAGGTCTATTTGATGTATTTTCTCAGTCATTGTAATGGTTGGACTCACTTGGATCTTTGGCATCTCAAGAGACATATTTGTATCAGTTTGGCTTGGACATTAATGAGAAATTTGCAGCTATTTCTTTGGGATCCATGTGGTATGCAATGTTTGACATAGTTTGAGGTTAAGCGTGGTTTGAGGTTACCTCGGGATTTCCTTTCTCGGCCTGAGGTTCAATCCGAGTGATAACACAATCTCCAAATACTCCACTAGTTGCCACACAATCTCATCAATCACTACTCTAATCAACACTTCACTTCACACTCACTAAACAAATCTAATGGCTGAAACATACTTCATCTCACTATTTCTACAACTGCAAACTACTTCAGAAATTCTGCACTAGATAACACATGCAGCTTGCGGGCTCTTCTGCAAGCTCTTAATCACTCCACACAACAACTAGATAATCAATCAACTCACAATGAGCTTCCTCCAATATGTAGATGAACTCAAGTGCTCGACTCAATAATTATTGAGAAATATTGGGCATCACAACTCTATTCATATGCTAAATTTGTTCCAGCTTCAGTTCATTGACTCAATCAACCACTAACTCCGTTACCCTTTTTTATATTTTCAACTTTAATCAATGTCTGGAGGTCCCACAATTCTTTTTGACCATGAACCGAAAATTTTTGATCAAGAATGTCGCCAAAACACGAAAATTATCTCAACAATGCAAGGAATTCAGAGAAAATATCGTCAAAACCCTCAATTTCTCCCTTAGCACTGTCATCCATGCAACTTTAGCATTTTGGGCTATAACCGCTCCCTTGGGCCTGTCTCCATGCGACTAAGGCTTTCTAATCGCTCCCTTAACTCAACATGCATGCGACTAGGGCTAAAACTCAGTAAAAGCATCAATTATTCAGTCCAAAACCTCTGCCACCTGTTGGACCATTTTCATCAACATATGAACACTCCTCCAAGCCATTGAGATAAGTCTGCAATCGATGAATAGGCAAGTAACAAGTCAATGACATGCAAGACCTATTATTCCAACCTTAAAACTAAGACCAACACCTCCAGCTCCTCAAGAAACAACCACAACATCTCTAACATATGTAGCATCATTTTCAACACCCGTAGTAACATCGTCAACTCCTACAGAAACAACATCAAGTCATACAAATGCCTCCATCACTGGTAGAAGCACCTCCAACACATGCAACCACATCTCACACATGTAGTAGGATATGTAATGCCACCAAGACATAAAGAGGAAATCAAGAAGCAACAACATCAGGTCGGCTACAACAACAATACTCTAACAACCCAGACTAGGCAAATTCCATCAGCAATAAAAAAAATGCAAAACACCTCCAATGGCAATGAAGGGACTAATAAAACTTACATATTACCTCACCAACCACTTCAAAACCATCAGGGGGAATTCCAACAATTACATCAAAAGTTCTTGCAGCCACGTCAAAGTCTAGTAGTCACATCAAAGTTCCAAATAATCAAATCACTAGCTCTAACATCACCTACAAAGGAACAACTAGGTAGGGCATAGGCATGCAATTCTCGAACCTATTCTAGCTTGATAAATCATTAAAAGAGTAAGGAGGAAGAGGTTTTTGTAGCCAACTTAGTGATAAAAGGTCTTGGCCACATCTAACAATGGACTTCACTTTTCCACCAATACATCCGCATGTGTGGGAGAGGAACAAGAAAAAAGTGAAAAAGACTCACGAAAGTGGGTTGTTATCATTTAGTTATGATAGAAGACAAGGAGTGCAATGGGGTAGGTTGGGGCCAACTCAGTTAAGTCAAAGCACTCCGAGTTTATCTTGCATGCAATATTTTTTATATTTTAAAAAAATAAAAAATAATAAAAAAATTAAAATTAAATGGTGGACCCGTCATCTCTTAGCATGCAAGCTAGTTGCTACAAGCACCTTCAGGCATTTCTACATGAAGTAAATGTTATTATAGGAACTTATATGCACTGCTACAAGAAGTTCACAAAGTGCTACTGGAAGTAAACAAGTTACTACAGGAACCTACAGACGCTACACGAAGCTTAATTTTTACCCAGAACATCCATGAACGATTCAAATGACTCAAAAGGCAAGGGGATATTCAAAAGAAATGTAAGTCACAATCCCTCCCACTCACATTTGACAATTTTTTTCAAATGATCTTAGTTATCCACGAGAATTTTCTTCTATGTTAGATCATTTGAATTAAACAATAAAAAAGATAGGTAATTTGATTTTTTTTTTAGAGACACCAAGTGGAAAAATGAAGACGAATAATCATTAACAATTATTTCCTATGTTTAAAAGGATGAACATCTATTCTCTACTACAAGATCTAAATTTGACTAGTACTTATATAAAATTTTCTTGCCCAAGGTTGTGAAAAATTATTTCAAAGCATGAGAGGAGAATCAAGAAATACTTTAGGAATACTAAAACCAAGAGGAAAAATCAAAGGAATGAGAGGAAATTAAGATAAACACATGACCTTATCCAACAGGGGCAACTAAATCAACATGGATGTCATACAAGTCATGAGAAGCGTATATGAAGAAAATAAGGTCAAAGAAGATGAGTGGGTTGTTGATCCAGATGGATATTGGTGGCAACCCACCTATTCCACTTGGACCCCCACCATCATTTCTTTCATTTTTTCAGTTTTAGCATAGTTTCCTATTTTTAGCAGTTTTTCGAGTCCTGAACTTCTTGAGCCATTTTGAGGCCCTAAACGACATTTTTTTGGGAAGAATGGGAGCAACATGGAGTCTCTTATGATGTTGCTCACATCAAAAGTTGTAGTCCTCGGATATATATTTCTAACAAGGTATTGTGTGCGTCAAACGAAGATCGTATGCCAAAGTTACGTCCCCGGGAAGTTGATGTACCAATTTACCCAAACGGGGCCCATAGTTTTGGTGCTTCATCTCCTAGGGTTAGGTTTTTGGATGTTTATGGTTTTCCATTGTTTCTCAACAATAAAAAGGCCTTCAAACCTCATTGTAACACAGTTCAGAGGCCTATAGCTGCCACGTATCTTCTCAGAGATAAGCTACCAGCGCCATAGCTAGTTTATTTCCATTATGTCTGTAAGCATATTTCTGTTATATGATATTAATGAAATGAATTTTTGTTTTTCTTGCATCTCTGTATTTATGTTTATTTATGTATATTATTGTCTTCCTACATAAATTGCATTAGTGGTATCAGAGTGGTCTTCTCTTTCTCTGTTTTTCTTTGCATGTCCCCAACAAGGTCAAGGTATAAGGAATTAGGGCTCAATCTGGTTGAACCCTTGCAAGATCAGCCTCACAAACCTCAACGACCTCCCATGGAGAAAGAAAAGAAAGACGAGGGAGTAGGAGATCCTATCAAATTATTACTCGAGGAGGCCCTCGAGAAACAAAGGAACACGATGATGGATAACTTTGCCCAGATCCTTCAACGACTGCCCACCGACGACGCATATGCATCCAACATCCACTCTGGAGGCGCCACTCCTTTCAAGGTACAGGTCAAATTCGACATTCCTATATTTGAAGGCCAAATAGATGCAGACGCCATAGATAAATGGTTGAATTCGCTGGAAGGGTACTTCTCGGTCCATGATTTCACCGACTGAGAAAATATTACTTTTTCACTCCTCAAAGCCGCCCCCCTGTCAAAGATTGGTGGGAAACTTACTGTGAGCAAAAGGACGGGAGGAAACCCTCTCTGTTCTTGGCTGCACCCACTTGGAATTCATTCCTAGATGGTATCAACGAACAATGTTACCCTGTGGGGAGCTATGAGGACAAGTACATCCAATGGACCACGCTGCGGCAGCAAAGGGATTAAGATGTGCACAAACTGATGAATTGTTTCCATACCCTATGCACAAAGTTGGGTATTAAAGATTCATAGAGACATTTGGTGCTCAAGTACCGTAGTTTTTTTCACAAATACATTCAGGAGGAAATGGAGTTCCTCGACATTACCTCGCTTAGCATGACATATCGCTATGCCGCCAAGATCGAGCAGAAATTTAAGCAAAAGAAGCGATATTTTGGATCAGTGAATCCGAAGCCAGGGAAAGGCATCCCCGAACCGCAGAAAAAGGGGCAAAACCAAAGCGGGGCAACTCAAAACAACACCACAAATCCAAATAAGGACACAAGGAAGTGGTATGAATTTCATAACAACCCCACTCACAACAGAAATGAGTGTCAGGCCAAATAGTCGCAAGTGGTTGAACTGAAGACACCCAAATCAAATGCATGTTCTGATCATGAGTCAGAACTAGACAAGGGCGATGACAAAGGGAAGCAAATCATTGATGCGAAACCTAGTGCCATCGTTTCCACCACCAAGCTCCATAGGGAGGAGCCCGCGGATCTAGAGGATGGGGAGTGTTGAGATTTTGTGTATTTGGGGTAGCATCAGTTGTGCTCTAGGTCCAAAATTTTGAGGAAGGACTAGAGTTCACCTGATCTGCAAGACCCAGAAATGGATTTGGGAAATTTCATCTGGTTCAAGAGATATTAAATTAATTAATTATTTTAATGTATTTCCTAAGTTAAAATTTAGGAAAATAAAATAATTAAAGTGAATTTAATTAAACATGTGATGAAATTGTCTTAAGTCACACAGATCAAGCTTTCTTTTGATCTTAGCCATTGATTAAAGATTTAATCTTGGCCGTTGATTTGTCAATGAGAAAAGTATAAATGAAAGGCTTGGGGTCATTTGTAAGACACACAAAGGCAGAGCATTGAAGCTAAGCTGAGATTCTAGGGCAGGGTTGCTAAGAATTCTCAAGTGTTTCAGTTGCAGAGAGGGGAATTTAGACCAAGGGGATGATATGATCCCGGGGTCTAGAATACACAAGAAGCAGAGAAGAGATCAGGAAAGACAACATAAAGGAAGGCAGCAGCAGCAGCAGCAGCAAGGACAACGTGATTTTCAGAAAACCCTTCAGGGGTTACGCAGAGACCCTTAGGGGCAGCGTAATGACTGTGCCACCCAATCTGGGGTAACGTAGTCCCTTCCAGTGACAACGCTGAGAATTTGGAGGCCTTCAGAGGCTGACGCAGTGTCTTTCAGGGGCAGATTTGGGGTTTCTAGGCTTAGATCTGGCTGAGTTCTGTAAATCTCGTTTGAGGGTGTGGATAAGTCAGTATTGTTGGTCTTAGATCAGCCAGGTGCTGCAGATCTAGATTTTTCTCTGTAGGGTTTTCCAGATCTGGAACCCATAGTTGTGTATTCAGAAATATTCTTAATAATAAAGCCCTCCAACAGCCAGAGACCGGTTTTCCCACATTGGGTTTTTCTGGGGATAGTTTGTCCAGAAATAACTGTGTCACTTTGTCTATGTGTGCATGTGCTTATTATAGATCTGAATTGGTAGAGATCTGTTATGTGTTTTGCTTTGATGTTAAATCAAATTTATTCAGTTGATAACTTGTATAAGTAGGAGAAGCTTAACCAGATTAATAGAAACAATTTATGCATAAGGATTAAGATTCAGAAATTTTCACATGGTATCAGAGCAATTGCAGATCTAGAAGGGTCACCAGCTGAAGCATATGAAGGATCTAGCTGCAGAAAGCAGTTGGAAAGGTAGCAGGAAAGCAGATCTGAAGGGATAACGCAGTTTTTAGGAGGAGATTCACGCAGGGGGAAGGGTGACACTATCTAGCACTGTGTCCTAGCAAGCCCACCCAATTACTGTGCAGAGGCAGCTCAGAAACAACGCTGGCTAGGTCTGAAGCCAGCCAGTGTGATTCAGATCTAAATTTGTCAGATCAAAAAAAAGTCTACAGAAAAGTTGCAAAAATTCAGAAGAGTTGGTGGGGTTAAACTTCTGAAGTTTTCAGATTTTTAACCTTAGCACAAGTGACAAAGTTTGGGAAGATATCGGCTTCTCAGAGAGTTTATTGCCAAAGGAAACTTGCAGTTTGTTCAAAGGATCAAAGAAGAAGCTGAATCATAGTTGATTTGGTAGATTTCCAAGGAGGTAAATCAAGTGTCAGAGGGAGCAGAGGGTGCCCAGTTCGTAAAGGACCCTAGATCCAAGATCTCTAGCATAGAGAAGAGGAGCTTCGACACATTCTGAGCAGATGGCTCCTCATGGACTGCGTGATCAAGATAGGCTAGAGGGCCTCTCAAAATTTTCAGTGTGGAAAGCTAGGATCCTGATTGTCTTAGAGGCATATGGTCTAAGAGATCATGCAGAGCAGACCCTAGCCATGACGACAGATGCAGATCTCCTGAGGAGGCATAGAGAAGCTGCTGGGCATGCCAAGCAGCTGATAATTGAAAATATCAAGGATCATATTGTGCCACACATAGCTGAGAAGAGGACAACTAATGAGATGTGGAAGGCCTTCACTTGCCTATATGAGGGAAAATCAGTCCAAAGAAAGATGATGTTGGAGGCCCAAATGAGGTCATTCATGATGACCAAGGGAGAAGACATCGAGCATTTCCTCTTCAGATTGCAGTCAATCAGGGATCAGCTGACTGCAACGGGTGCAACTGTAGATGATGCAGTGATAGTCAGGATTGCCCTCAATGCAGTCACGGATGAGTGGGAAACCTTTGTCCAAAGTATCTTGGGCAGAGCGGACCTCCCAGATTGGGACAGCTTGTGGTCGATCCTATGGCAAGAAGAACTACGAAGGTTCACCAAGAAGCAGCACAACCCTGCGTTGAGCAAGGTTAAGAAGGAAGAGGAGGAAGATGCAGCCCTGGTGTCGAAGAAGCAACCGAAGAAGAAGAAGGATATTTCTAAGATCAAGTGCTTCCAGTGTGGCGAAATGGGAAATTTTGCCAGCCATTGTCCAGAAAAGAAGAAGGACAAGGAAGCATCTTTTTCCAAAACAACGGTAGCAGATGATGGGTCAGGAGATGATGTAGCCATGAGTGCTCATGAACCACGGAGGTGGGGTGACATGGACATGTAGAGGAGCTACATGAAAGTAAGGCGGGATCCTTGAGAAACTCATCTATTGAATCACAAGCGAGCTACGACAGCCTTAAGACAGTAGCGGGACAAGTGGAGCAGTGGGTGCATAGATCACATATGAGGCAGAGGTAGAGGCAGATATGGAGGCTGGGAGGAGCAGCGCAGAGCATAGCAGCGACAACGTAGAAGCAGTAGCAGCGCAGAGGCTGATGTGACTTCAGCAGCACAGTATACTACTGCTTACACAGTGCATAGCTGCAGCAACACAGAGAGCTTCATAGGGACAACATAGTGCAGCAGCAGCGTGATAGATTTCAGCACAAGGAGTTGATGTGACTTCAGTAGTGTAGAGGGAGTCTGATTACGCAGGTAGAGTTGTAGCTGTGCATTGTGCCAGCACAGATCTGTAGCCTATGGAGCTTCAGTGATGAGGATGCAACCCATCTGACTTGTCTGTCAAAGATTTAGCAGGAGATTCAGTTGTTTCTCTCAACAATTGAAGTTGCAGTGCAGCTGATCAACAGTGGCAACGCTATGAGCAGCACAGATGCAACATATTGAGAGGGAGCTGCAGTACAGTGGTTGCAGTGGTAGTGGAAGAGTCATGGGCAACAGTACAGAATGGCAGCAACAGTGCAGAGTTGAGTGGCAGGAGGCCAAGCTTCAGCGGCACAGAACCAGTGCCCAAAATATTGTAATGCATAAGTGTGATGTATTGCTAGAGCACACCCTTGATGCTAAGAGGGAGTGTTGAGATTTTGTGTATTTGGGGTAGCATCATTTGTGCTCTAGGTCCCAAATTTTGAGGAAGGACTAGAGTTCACCTGATCTACAAGACCTAGAAATGGATTTGGGAAATTTCATCTGGTTTAGGAGATATTAAATTAATTAATTATTTTAATGTATTTCCTAAGTTAAAACTTAGGAAAATAAAACAATTAAAGTGATTTAATTAAACATGTGATGAAATTGTCTTAAGTCACACGGATCAAGATTTATTTTAATCTTAGCCATTGATTAAAGATTTAATCTTGGTCGTTGATTTGTCAACGAGAAAAGTATAAAGGAAAGACTTGGGGTCATTTGTAAGACACAAAGAGGCAGAGCATTGAAGCTAAGCTGAGATTGTAGGGCGGGGTTGCTAAGAATTCTCAAGTGTTTCAGTTGTAGAGAGGGGAATTTAGACCAAGGGGATGATTTGATCCCGAGGTCTAGAATACACAAGAAGCAGAGAAGAGATCAGCAAAGACAGCGCAGAGGAAGGCAGCAACCGCAGCAACAGACGGTAGCAGCAGCAGTAGCAACAATAGCAAGGACAGCGTGATTTTCAGGAAACCCTTGATGGGTTACGCAGAGACCCTTAGGGGCAGCGTAGTGACTGTGTTACCTAGTCTAGGGTAATGCAATCCCTTCCAGTGACAACGCTGAGAATTTGGAGGCCTTCAGAGGCTGACGCAGTATCTTTCAAGGGTAGATCTGGGGTTTCTAGGCCTAGATCTGGCTTAGTTCTGTAAATCCCGTTTGAGGGTGTGGATCAGTCAATATTGTTGGTCTTAGATCAGCCAGGTGCTGCAAATCTATAGTTTTCTTTGTATGGTTTTCCAGATCTGGAACCCAGAGTTGTGTATTCAGAAATATTCTTAATAATAGAGCCCTCTAGCAGCTAGAGACCGGTTTTCCCACATTGGGTTTTTCTGGGGACAGTTTGTCCAAAAATAACTATGTCACTTTGTCTATGCATGCATGTTTTTATTCTAGATATGAATTGGTAGAGATCTGTTATGTGTTTTTCTTTGATGTTAACTCGAATTTATTCAGTTAATAACTTGTATAAGTAGGATAAGCTTAATCGGATTAACATAAATAATTTTTGCATAAGAATTAAGATTCAGAAATTTCTACAGGGAGTGCCTCTTCCATTCACAGAAGTGGGTGATGGGTTCTCCACTCCAATTCCTTGTCGATAGCGAAAACCAAAAGAACCTCATTTCAGCAGAGGTCGTGAAGCGGCTCAGCCTACCGACCATAACACACCCGTAGGCGTATACCATTGGGTGGCTTCACCAAGGAAGAGATCTCTACGTCCACCAGCAGTGTCGCCTTTCGTACAACATCAAGCCATTCACAGATGAGGTATTGTGTGATGTTGCTACTCTTGATGTGTCTGATGTATTATTGGGCCAACCATACTTGTGGAAGCGACACGCTATGTATGAATATAGGCCTCGTTTTGTTGTTATTACTTTGGGAAATAATTTGTACAGGATATCGGAGGTAGTACCGCCTCCTACCATCTCTTTAACTACTGCAAAACAACGCAGTAAGATTGTTTCCCAAACCAAGAAATTTATTTTCATTACAATTCGCCCACAAGGCGAGAAGAAGATTATGGCCACGACCTCAAAACATGACTCCCCTGAACGACAACAACATATGGACAAAGTCATGGAGGAATACGAGGACATTTTCTCCTCACCCACAGAGGTTCCTTTACACTGTCAGGTCAAGCACTCCATTGATTTGACCCCAGCCGCGTCACCGCCTGATGTTGCCATACCTCATGCGAACACACAGAAAAAATCCACACATGCACTGACTGAGGCTGATAAAGCAACCAAATTTATTGAACGCATCTAGCACGTCCGCTAGCAGGTCCACGACATCTTGGACAAATCTAATGCCAAGTACAAGCAATGCCATGGTCAACATCGAGTGCCACACAACTTCTAGGTGGGCGACAAAGTATGGCTACATTTGTAGAAGAAGCGCCTCGTTGGACCCCACCACATGCTTCACCCGCTCTGAAATGGGCCATACACCATCACCAAGGCAAGTGGCTCACTGGGGACCAAGTTCAACAGAATTTTCCTCATCTCGTGGAGGAACTCAATGCAATGAGGATCATTGCTTCCTAGGGGGGAGGGGCGAATGATCCAAGTGAATATTGGTGGCTACCCACCTATTCCACTTGGACCCCCATCGTCGTTTCTTTCAGTTTTTCAGTTTCAGCATAGTTTACTATTTTTAGCAATTTTTTGGGTCCTGAATTTCCGGAGCCGTTTTGAGGCCCTAAACAACGTTTTTTTAGGAAAACTAGGAGCAACATGGAAGTTTCTTTGACGTTTCTCACATCAAAAGTTGTAGTCGTCAAATAGATATTTCTAATGAGGTATTGCACACGTCAAATAGAGATCGTATGCCAAAGTTACGTCCCCGGGAAGCTGATGTACCAATTTATCCAAACGGGGCCCATAGTTTTGGCGCTTCATCTCCTAGGGTTAGGTTTTTGGATGTTTAGGGTTTTCCATTATTTCTCAACAATAAATAGGCCTTCGAGTCTCATTGTAACATAGTTCAAAGGCCTATCGCTGCCACACCTCTTCTCAGAGATAAGCTACCACGCCCTAACTAGTTTATTTCCATTATGTCTGTAAGCATATTTTTGTTATATGATAGTAATGAGATGAAGTTTTATTTCCACTGCATCTCTGTATTTATGTTTATTTCTGTATATTATTGCGTTCCTGCATAAATATGGATCATTTGCTCAGAGGGTGAGCAACAATTTTAGTAGGGGGGTATGATTGACCTAACAATTAGGTGCATAATAGGACCGATCTAACCTTTCTTAGGCACATAAATGCTATATTAAATCTCTCCTTTTGCAATTAATAATGTTTCCTTAGCTTTAATAATGTTTTCTTAGGAAGGTTTAGAGATAATTTCTTATCATGTGCCCACTATTATTTATTTGCAGAATATTAAGGGAATAATGAGTAAATTCTAAAGATCTGTAAAATGAGAGAATTTAAGGACTTGCTTCCTGCCACAAGATGGGCCCATAAATGAATAATATATTATGAAATTATTGAACAAATTCTACAACTCCACTAATTGAGAAGATTTAGGGATGTGCTCACTACTACAAGAGAAGTTATGACTCATTATTTAATGAAGATTCCTATTGTTTGCAACCATAACCACTTTTTGAAATTTTTTGGAGGGGAAAACTACCTCCTTTTAAGGAGGTTGCTTCTACGTCAATTTGCACAAGTACCAATTCGAATTAGCCTCTAGGGGTATGGATTTTTTGGTGTTTTTGTAAAGAAAACTTATTATTTAACATTTCTACTTTCATTTCTATAAGGATGTACTTGATTTGAATCAAGAAATGAAGTTTGGTTTCATTTTCATATTCTAAGGCATAGTTTCCTTCATAATACTCTGAGTATCCTTGGGCTTGACCATCCAAGAGCCTCATAACCTTGTTGTATAATTTTTCATCTTCTTTGCATTTCTTGTTCACTTACACATCTTATTCTAGAATTTCTTATTTTTGCATTTAGTATTCATGCTTCATTTGTTGTAGGTTAGATTGGTTAAATGATTGAAGTAAGTTGTTTTTAAGTTCATTTATATAGTTACAAGTATGATGCATCCTTAAAACAACTTTTCAAAGTCATATTTATTATTGAGTTACTTGGATTGGTTTACTAGTTCACAATTATGAAATATCTAGTCTTAGTAATAAATTTCTACTGAATTTGTACATGTGCTAATGAACTTATTTTGAGTTAATTCCACTTGGATTGAAATCTAAAAACATTCAACTTAATAATAAAATTCACCCCATAGCATTTTCACTTGATTAGATTAGGCACTTGGGTACTTAGAACAACTTACCAGTTCACTGTTATGAAATTTTTGGTTTTTAGTAGTAAATTTCTGTTGAATTTTAGCATGTACTAATGAAGCTTTTTCGAGTTGTTTCCAATTGGATTGAAATCTAAAAACATTCAACTTAATAACAAAATTTACCCCACAACATTTGAATTTAATTAGCTTAATATTTTAGCAAGTTAACTAGAGAAACAAACTTGTCGGAAGTTTCGTGTAGCCAAATGGAGGCATCCTATAGCAATCCTATAACAACACACAAATTTCCCTAAAACACTTCCAGAATTACATCCAAAGTTTTTCCTTCATTTCTCATCACTTCACATTATTTAAGCCTTGAAGATCGTTTTGAGAAGACCAGCGACCCCTAGGCACCTTGCTTTCATATTTGCAGTTTCATTCTGCAATTAGGTTAAACTACTCATGTTATTTATTAAATAGAACGATATTGATTTACCTTCAACATTCTTGAGCATTTTCTTTGTAGAGAAAAGTTTAGTTCAGTCATTTCCTTTCTTGCAATAAAATAGCTTTATATTATGCAAATAGATTAAAGTTTCATTTTGTTATTTACTTCATGAAAAATATATTAGGGTTTCTTTTAGTCATTTACTTTCATGCAATCTGATTAGGGTTTATTTTATGTCATTTAATTCTTTGCAATCGAATAGGTTCTATTTCAAGTCACTTCTTTCCCTGCAAATAGGGTTGTTTTCCATTAGCATAGTGGTCTCTGTGCATCTTAATGCATTTCATTGCATTAGATCAGTGATATAAAAGCACATTGCATACTGCACAAAGTGCCACACTTGTTAAGTTTGTACAAACTCGAGGTTGATAATTAAATCTAATCACCTTGGGAGTTACAACATTCTTGTTGCAATACCGGGGCTCATCACCCAACATTTCTTAACAACTAATATATATATATAATTTTCAAGGAAAATTTCCTATGAACCCCCTTTCTATAAAATATTCAAATAAAGAGAGTGAAAGAGAACATAGTAGGAAGAAGATTTGATGTATTTCATATGCATATATTTACTATTTAAGGAAAGCCTCATAACATTCCCCACTTCTCTAAAATATTCCAATGGAGAGTGGCTCAACTGCGAGTGCTTAATTTTACCTTAAGTTTTATGGCCTCCTAAATTGAAATCACAACTTACTAATTCAATGGTTAAATTTTGTCGAGAGACCTCTCCAACCTAGTATGGTAGAGATGATGTAATATTTAACATTTTGACTCGATCAAAATAAAATAAAATTGTAAAGAAATAAAATAAAATAACATTTTCAGACTTAAACCCATGGTATTCTTAACCCATGCTTTCTCCCAAGGTATTTTTTATCTAATAAAACACAATAACATTTTTGGACTCCAACCCATAGTTTTTCCCATGGTATTCTTCTCTAATATGTTCTATTTAAAGGCTAATAATTAAACCAACCTAGATCCATCTTAACTCTAGATCTACCAAGCACTGAGAGAGATCAAATATCTTTTCACTCTCAAAGATGTTTGCACCACAAGATGAGAGATTTGATCCCTCTCGGTGCTGGGTAGATCCAGAGTTAAGATGGATCTAAGTTGGTTCATTAGAACATATTAATATAAACATACTCTCGTGTCAAAATTCTTGGAAAATCATAACCCATTAGAACCCTTGAGTTTAATATAAATAACCACTATTAATTAATTTTTTTCTTTGTAATTAAGTCTAAAGATTCAATAATTCATACAGATCACTTAAATAAAACCCATGTTAAATTTGATTAGCTACCATTATCGACTTTAAGCTAGTTGTAAATACTCCACTTTCTATCGCTTTGATATGAATCACACTAGCTATGTAGGTTTAACCCTATACAAAATTGATATGCAAACGAATTCTTAAAACATAAAATAAACAATAGCGAGAGCATAAAACATAAAACAAATATACACAAAGATTTTCCCCTAGAGCCCAAAATGGAGACTACTAGATTGATTTTTTATTATATTTATTTCAATGTTACAACACATATATATACATACCGAAGCATTCATAAACCCTGGATTAGAACATAACTGTAGTTCCCTTGATTGGATCTACAAAATACCATGGACAGAAAACCATCATGCCCAAAACCATGTGCAAAACCCATGCACAAAACAATAGGTAAGTTCGCCCCCTAATATAGGGTCCAAAAAAAATTTCTGGGGCGTTGCCTCTGACCCTGTGTAGGGGGGCTACCGCTCCCTACAAACTCCCCAACAAGGGGGGTTGCGCCCGACGCAATGAAGGGGGGCACCCACCCCCCCCTCTTACCCCACGCTCTGCACGTGGGGCTAGTCATGGAAATAATATAACACACACTCAATTGGCTAGTTAGAAATATTAACAAAGATAAATTAAAGTGATGGATCCAAAAAATATAAATGAAAACCCCAATTTAAAGTTGAGATGTCTCATTAGAAACACTACCTAAAATACAACAAGATAATATATTATTGAGAATTTAAATCTAAAGAGCATGAACAACTTGGTTCTTACCCATTCAAACTATTTATCCCTTGACATTAAAAACCCAAAACCTAATATAAGTAACCACAACAAACCCAAAAGGAAAAAACAAAACCATACACACACTACACACCAAAAACTTTTTTTTTTTCATATAAGAGAGATCATCCTTCCATTATAAATATAAAAGGAGTACATATACAAATTAGTTTGAAATAAAACCTCCAGGATATACAAATATACAGACAATAAGGGGTTCCAAAAAAATAAACTAAGACCGATACATCCCAAACATCACCTATTAGTAAGTTTGAGAAATGTTGATAAAAATCCAGGGAGATTCTAACCCAAAGCAACTGATATAGCACACTCATATTACAATAGCCTCAAAACTATATACGTATAGATAAATAATATAGAAACTAAAAGTTTACAAACTCACATATGTAAGTGATCCAGCTGGCCCAATTGAAGATCACTTGGAATCTGGAGAGATCCCCTCCTCCAAAGTTGAAGACCACTTATTTCTTAAAAATGATGTAACCATCCTCCACCTGCAGAGCTTCTTTGGACAGAAGGTCTGTCAGCTAATTCCATTATCTCAAGATGTGTTGGAAGAACAAATTTCAAAAGAGACCTTTGAAATCTTGAATGCAATCCATCAAGTGCTTCAGTGAGAAGACCCTCAGATGGCCCTTTCCAAACAACCAATCCACCACACACTTTGAATCACCAAAAACATGCATAGTAGATATATTTAACGAGACTGCAAAAATAAAAGTGCCCCAGCAACCACCACTTATGCTTTAGTATTTGTCCCTACATCTGCATTCCAAATTCCAAATAATATAAAAGAAAACATTGTTAAGAAGGAAAATGGTGGCTACCCATTTGCAAACCCTATCTTAATAAGCTACATTAAAGAAGCCAATGTTTTCGGATAAAGAAATAGGAGGAAGACAAAATAATCGAATTCTAAGAGGCTTCCAAAGATTGACATAATTAAAAAAAAAACCATAATCTAACCCAGGATTGCACTTATATCTTTGGGTTTACTATCAAAGATAATACCCCATGTGAAGAAAATGAGAAGTGCTTTATAACGCCTAGTTTTAATCTCCACTAACGAAACATATTCCCAAAACATACAGTGGGCCTAATATGCAACTTGAGTGGGCCTAATGGTTAAGGGCATGTGTTTCCTCCTAAGAGGTCACAGGTTCAAAACCCCCAACGAGTATGGGGGAGCCTGCCTACTCCTTAAGCCGAGATCATAGCAATATACTCAATGAGATTTGAATTCACCCAGCGGAATTGTAGGTCTCATAAATATACTCAATGAGATTTGAACCTAGGTCTCGTGAGTTCTCATAAATATACTCAATGAGATTTGAACCTAGGTCTCGTGATTTTCACCCAAGGAAATTGTACCTCGCCAATTCTCAAGGCCAAAAAAAACAAAATGTTAAAAAATACAAAAGTTTTAATCGCCATGACATATCTAAACCGATGTGATAGTTTGCAGCCACAACGTTCAACTATAAAATGGGTACAGTCCGCTCGGCTGGGATTGAGAGAGATGAAATACCAAGGGAAGCAGGGAGGCGCGGGAGGCGCATGTGGAGTTGCAGGGTAGAGTTTTATAGCACAATTTTACTGATATCCGTGTAGGTTCAGACCCTTGTTTGAGCTCAAAGAAATTAAAGATCCATTGTACATGTCATAGCAAGTTCGATATAGGCAACCATGGTGGTGGACGGCTCTAGGGAGGAGCGGCTGCAGAAAGCGTTCCTGGAGCTGCAATCCCATTCTTCAGCCCTGGTGAACTTCAACGTCGAATGGAAGGAGCTCGAAGACCTCTTCAACGAGCTGGAGAGGGTGTTGCAGAAGCGCTTCGAGGATCTTGAGCAAAAGGGGAAGGAAAATGGAAAGGAGAAACAAGCCGCAGCAGAAACGAGCACTGGAAACCCCAATGAGACCGCGGATAAAAAATCCACTGCAGAAAGGAACGCTGGAATCCCCAGTAAGAGTACGGAGGAAAAATCCGCCGCAGAAAAGAGCACTAGAAACCCTAATGAGACATTGGAGAAGGAATCCGCCGCAGAAAAGAGCACTGGAAACCCTAATGAGACCTCGGAGAAAAAATCCCCCGCAAAAGAGAGCACTGAAACCCCTAAAAAGACCTCGCCAGCCTTAAAACATGACGTGAATCCGCGCCCAAAGCTGAAATCTCTATGCCAGAATATGGACGGCAAGGGCCTCAGGAACTTCTTAGCCAGTGCCTGTGAGGTCACGGCGGTTCGTAACGAAGTCCCCGCGGCGCTGAGATATGCTGCGGACCCGGCCAAACTGGTTTTACAGACCCTGGATGATTTTTATCCGGCCGGTCATGATCGGAAACCATCTAGGAGCCTTGATGCGCAGAACTATGCGTGTGATTTGCTCTTGGAGTCCCTTCCCTCTGTTTTGTCGCCGGACAAGGTATCGTCGGAGGCGAAAAAAAATGCTTTGAAAATTGCTGCTACATGGAAATCTAAAATGAACCCTGAGGCTTCCCGGATCCCTCCTGTGAAAGCACACGCATTCTTGCAGCTCCTGGCTTCTTACGGAATTTCAAAGGAATTTAAGGATGACGACTTATGTACGCTAGTCCTTCGCATTTCCAGTAACCCGGAGGCGCCGGAGCTCTGCCGTGCACTTCAAATTAGTCACAAGATACCAGGTTGCTGTACTTTGCCTTTTCTGTTTCAGCGGGCATCTAGGTTCAGTTTAGCTTTTGTATTTAGGCAAAGTTTGCGGAGGGTTAGATCATCAGTTTATATTATATACTTGATACGTAAAATAAAAAGTATACGATTCACCAGCAGCCAGGGGGTTGGAGTTCGCTATTTTGTGCGTTTAATGTGTTTTTCCCGTGTTTGTGTAGTGGCTTGTTTCAGTCTTTATTTGTTTTTGAAGTAACCTCCTCTTCTGTTCGACACCGAGACTTCTCAGTTTCTAGCATATTTTTTGCTCTTGCACCTTCTTTATAATTCTTTAGCGATACGCTCAGTATTTTATCTTTTCCTGCTTTAGGTATTGATCTAGTAGTTGCTTGTCAACTCCCAGTTTTTATTACCTACACTCTTGAACTCTTTTTATCCCATCGATATACTTTTGTTGTCATTTGTTCGACATTAATAAACTGTTTTAACTTCTGATCGATTTTCATTGTATAATTGGAACAGTCATCAACAACACCATAACCAGTCATCATCAGCAGCTCGTAGTTGAGGTTCAGCCTTGTATGTTAAAAATCTTAATTTGACATTCTGTTCAAAACTCGTTTACAGCAAAATCAGTACCCTTGTGTATACGCACATCATGGCAATTCCCTCAGTTGGTTCATTGAGCAGAGATAGAAATCCCTAGACTCAAGCAAATGATTCCTTAAAATTCTGGCCTATACGGCCCCCCTTTTTACAATGAATTGTGCACATGCATCTCATATGGCCTCCCTTCCAGTCTGCTTCTCCTTTTTGTGTTTTGTTGTTTGATGGCTCTTAAGGAAATGGACTCGACCTTGGCTTAGGTGGCCCAACTACTGAGGCTATTCTGCCAATTTTGCCTCATCTTTTGAAATACTCTGTATCTGTTGCTTGTCAAGGATGCTGAGACTCTCACCCAATCTCAGTTTAAATAGATTAATCCACTAGTCAAATTAACCTATGTCATGTTCGTCGAACTTCAACTTTGAGTTTCAAATTTTGGCGAACCTTAAAATATTTTTTAATGTTCGGCGAACCTCATAGCCATTGACCAAGTCCATAGATCAAAACTCAACCACATGTCACAACTCAAACTTGTAATCTATCCTTGCAGTTTCCATGTCAGTGATAGCATTTTTAAATTTTTATTGATGTTAATTTCTTACTATACTAACCTATATTTCATTTTAAAGTTAATATATGTATATAGACAAACCTAATTGCAAACCTTATTTGATCCCATCAAAAAATTGAACTCTAACCAAACCTAATCATTGTCGAACTCAAATATGAACCTGAACCATGTGACATAGAAATAAAAAATTGAACTCTAACCGAACCTAATCATTGTCGAACTGAAATTTGAACCTGAACCATGTAACATAGAAATTAACACAGCTGTGTTTTCAGGCTTTTTGAACTTAGGTGCAAGCTGTTAAAAGTTAAAACTGGATGCCTTGTAACCTTGTATAGTTAAAATGCTCCAACAACATTGGCTTTTGAACCGTTTTGTTTGTTTTAAAATGGACTTACAGATCTTCAAGTCATAGGAAATGATATTCTACCCTATATTTCATTTTAAAGTTAATATATGTATATACTATATAGACGAACCTAATTGCAAACCTTATTTGATCTCATCAAAAAATTGAACTCTAACCAAACCTAATCATTGTCGAACTCAAATTTGAACCTGAACCATGTGACATAGAAATTAACACAGCTATGTTTTAGAAATTAACACAGCTATGTTTTCAGGCTTTTTGAACCTAGGTGCGAGCTGTTAAAACTGGATGCCTTGTAACCTCGTATAGTTAAAATGTTCCAACAACATTGGCTTTTGAACAATTTTGTTTGCTTTAAAATGGACTTACAGATCTTCAAGTCATAGGAAGTGAATTTGGAGTTCAATCCTGATAGCTTTACCTCGTGATAGTTCTTTCTTGTTAGAATTGGTATTTTCCTCGTCTTTCTGAGTATTCTGTTTTTGCTAAACAAGTCCAAAATTACCTTGACTATTTTGGAATCCCTTAAAAAGTCTTTTTGATATTTTATTTCGTAGGGTGTGCATGTTGAATTTCAAATTACCAATGTTTTAGAAGCTCGAATTGGACTTGGAATTGCTCCAAGGTCTAGACTCAAATCAGGATCGGCTGATGGCTAGATTTATGAATTGTTTGTTCACAGTAACGGTTCCCCGAAGAAGGAAACAGATGCTGAGCCCATGAAATCCATCCCTAATATTCCAGGGTTTTTTGGACCAATTGATACCCCAACAAATTGAATTTTTAATGGAAAATTTCCAATAGCCGATACTCCTAAAGATTAAAATCCTATACGTCATTCCTAATCAAGGTCTGATTTATCTCTATGCCAAACCTGTTGTCAATGTCTGATCTTCCTTGTGGGGTGCGATGTTGGTCACTTCACTTACACTTTTATTTAGTCATGTCATATTCTTCAAGAAAACCTCATTCACCACTATTATGGACATGTGAATGTGGCTTACAAAACTGTTATGAGTCATGACCTGCTTACATGCTTATGCCGAAATGGTCTTTAACATCATCAATAATCAACGATGGTAATAACTTATTAAATTATTAGTTACAGTACATGGACGATGGATATTAATATGGATGAGAATTATCTTTTTCGGTTTTGGTTATAACATGTAGCTCTACTCTTGTGATTACTGAATGGTTTTGAATCTGGACTCTGTTCTTTTATTTTATTAAAAATGTATTTGTATATATTTTTATTTGTAATTTCCATGCCATATTTGGATCCTGGCTTTTCATAATTCTGGCGGATCTTTATCTGGATCGGTATCCATATCCTGGTAACTTAGCTAAATATACATAAATATACAATCAATCTGGCTGGTTGGGCCCTGGTCAAATTGATTAAACCAGCAGATTGAAGAGGTTGAACCTGTTCACAACTCGGTTTGAGGTCCCAAAGGGGTGAACTGGACAAACTGCAAATTATTATTTTTTTAGGCATGCATTATTGTAGAAAACAATTTTAGTTATTTATGTTTAGTTCTGATACTGTGTTCTTGGTGGTGGTCCCAGTGATATCACTGTAACAGTGAGGCACATATGTCTTGATTCAGTTTTCTTGTTTGTTGCTAAAAATGTGGTGATGCCCAAGAAAATATTGGTTTGAATCAAACCACATTCAGAAGCCGCCCAAGAAAATATCGGTTTGAATCAAACCACATTCAGAAGCCTAGATTGATGGTGAGAAGTTAATGATGTTTAAGAAAAAGCTTACTTCTTGGACGGCTCCACCCTCTACCCAAACCCATTTCCCTCCACCAAACTGATTCTATTTTAAATAAATATAAATATGATACGGTATGCTGTCCAATCTTCCTTATAAAGTTCTTTTTACCCAACAATATCCCATTAAAACTTGAGAGCTGGCTAAAATATTGAGCTAGTTCAGTTTAGTTTCATCACCCAATTGATTTTGGTAAGAAATTGTTTGAAGTAGCTTACTTTAACTACTTACAACTTTAGGCTTATTAAGAATATGTACCATTGGTGAACTGTTGAATGGCACATCTCCACTTATCTCTGCAGGCAACAGCCAAAGGATTCATGAGTAGCTTTTGTATTGGCTAGTTTGTAGAGCAATTGTTTTGATGTAATTGTGTCCATAATAGGTGCTTTTATAGGCAACTGCATGTGATTTTATTACATTAGTCTGTCCAAATGCATATAATTATTTTTTCAAACTATACATCTTTCCTAAGATCAAATGAATGTTAATCTAATTTGTGAACTACTATACAGTTTTCCTCACTTAAAAGTCCAGTTAATGGACTGGATTGTTAATCATCTGATATTTTATTTCTTTGGAGAGATGTTTTTTTTTCGACGACTAACTGTGACTTTCTTAGTTGTCTTGAGGGGTTTCATAGCCTTGTGGGGTTTATTCAAGTTCTTTGCAACACTTTGATCTTCCGATGTGTAGATTGTGATTCGGCATGACATGATTGGTCTTGTTTCTCGCAGATGTTGTGGAAAAATTGAGTAGTGGTGGAAAGCGAATTGATGCTATACGGTTTGTCTATGCATTTGGACTCGTAGAAAAATTTCCACCTTTGCCTTTGTTGAAGACATATCTAGAGTACGCAAGGAAAGTATCAAAAAGAATAGTAAATAAGGGAAAAAACACCTTTGGTGCGAAGGTATTCTTTACTCTTATGTGCGTGCTGTGCATGTTGCCTTGTTAGTATAAAATTACTATTAAAATATTAACTTGTCACTCGGATATATGCTCTGACCCCATCCATGTCTTATTGCAGAATTATGCAGCCTCCAAAGAAATAGATTTATTGAAAAATGCAATTAAGTGCATTGAAGAGCACAAACTTGAATCACAGATGTCTTCTAAAGAGCTTGAAGAGCGCATGGATCAGTTACTGAAAGACAAGGCAAAGAGGAAAAGACCTGAAGAAGCCACTGAGAAGGCAAAGAGGAAAAAACCTGAAGAAGCCATCAAGTCTGAGATTAAAATTCCTCGACTTAATAGTGGTGTTGGTGCTGGTGTTCTTTCTGGTGCTCGTGCACATCTCCCTAAACCTTCCGCTCCCAGTGCCTTTTCCCTTTCCAGTTCTGCGCTGCTCCATAAACCTAACTCTCCGAGTGCCTTTGCCCTTCCCAATTCTCCTCACTTATATCGTCCTGCTCCAGTGGGCAGTATCCCATCTTACAGTTTACCTGGTCAGGGTGTATATGACAGAGGAAGCCAAGGCATTTATCAATCAGCCTATGATGTTGGAAGCAACCCGTCATCTCTGTCAAATTCTCATTTATATCCATCAGACCATCTACAATCGTCTTTGTATGGTGTTGGCTCTTTTCGTGGATCAACCAATTATGGAAGCTATAATATTGGCAGTGGTGTGCCTCCGGCAACTTCTTACCAGTCTTCATATTTACATTAGGTCTGCTTTATTTGGTATTGTGGAAGCCATGCCCTGAGCTGCTGATGCTTACTGAACCACTTGCTAATGGAAGTTTGAAGTAATCACTTCTCAGTTACCGGTCTAGAAAGCGTAACCTTTTCAACCATTTAAATGTAATCTTTTGTTTGGGCAATGGGATCGGCCAAATAGCTTTTCTAAACACTGTCTGAAAGTTGTTCTTAGTTTTATGCGAGGATCTGCTTTTGGAAAAAGTATCCGATTTGTCCTGGTGCACTCTGTAAATGCTAAATATGTTTTTTTTTATTCTATTGAAAGTTGTCTGGTTGCTAGCATATCATGTCATCGATTCTGTGACAAGTTCTGCTTGGCATACACGTCAAATTTGTATGAATTAAGGAAGAAGAGGACCAACAAGAAACCATGAAGAAGGGTCCAATAAGACATTGCCAAAGTCATCTTAAAGAGGACTTGTAGAGTGATAAGAAGGGGCGATAAATTATTTGGGGCAATATTTACATATTTTGATTCTTATTTTTCCATTCCTCTGCCTGTTATTATGTTAGATTTCTAAGTTTTTAAATCTTGTAATATAATCCTTAACAATGCACTTATCCTGGTGGTCTGGTGTTAGATTTCCAATTTTTTAAACCTTGTAATATAATCCTTGACAATGTTAATGGTTTTAATCATGAAATTAGGAAGCTCAATTTTGAGTTGGTTAAGTGGTACTGACAATTCCAAAGGGACTCTTGAAAGTGTGCCAAATTTCTTTCACTAATCTCGTTCCTGAAAATTATGGATAATACTTACCCAACATATAGTTTATCAACCCTGAAATTTTGCCCTTTAAACACATGACATCATATCTATCATCAAGAGCAACGAGCAACATAGAGGAGCTTTGCCAATAACATGCTTAAACCTTCGCTTCAGAGGAGGGTGGTGATTTGATATACTCAAAGTGTGATAATCAGCCATATTCAATCAGGAAATCATCCATTTTGAATCCATTGGACTCTGGGATCCTTCGCTTCAAAGGAGGGTGGTGATTTGATCTACTCAAGTGTGATAATCAGACATGTTCAATCTGGAAATCATCCACTTTGAATTCATTGGACTCTGGGATTTGCTTCAAAGAACTGTATATTCAATCGGGAAATCATCCACTTTGAAACCATTGGAATCTGGGATTTGCTTCAAAGAACCGTAGTGATTTGATGTACTCGAGTGTGATATTTGCTTCCAAGAAGGGTAGTGATTTCATTTACTCAAAGCAACCATATTCAATCAGGGGAGTCATCCACATTGAATCCAAAAGGTTCAGGTAATCATCCGTTGTGAATCCATTAGGCTTGATTTCAACAAGGAGCCTCTTGATTTTACTGATTTAACTTTTATAGGATGAGGGTAAAACCCCTATATAACCAGATGGAAGGATGTGTTCGTCTTGAAAAAGAGTGAAGAGACAGACATTGAGATTCCAAAAAACACCCTAGAAAATAGGTATTGGGAAGGATTTTAAACTTCTAATAATAGGTATTGGGAAGGATTTTAAACTTCTTAAACCCGTTAGCAATTCCTTTTTTAAAAGGAGATGATCCAAAATAAAAAGTTAGTTCTATAATCATGGCACTAGCTAGAGGGTTTTTAATAGCAAGAAAAGAGTAAGGTTAATACATACTTTATTCTTCATAAAGTGAGAATCAAAACAAATTAATTGCGCCGAGAGGCTCTACAGCCCAGTGTAACGTGTGTAATGTAAATGTCGGCCCAATATATAGAGATGTGTAGATGTAATGTGTGTAATGTAAATTTTTGATATGTCGGGCCCAATATATAGAGATGTGTAGATGTAATGTGTGTAATGTAAACTTTTAATATGTCCGAGTGTATATAGATGTGTAGATGTCATGTGAGTAATGTAAACTTTTGATATATTTACCACTTTAATACCATGGGCCAAATACCATATTTATAAAAGAGGTATGGTAAATAAATAAAATATAAATCAGCCATATATATGGTAAATAAATAAAAAGGATTTTTATATTTACTCAATAATCCTATTTATATTTGTGAACATCAAAAAGTGGTTTTATTTAGGTGAATCCTGAGCTAAATACCATGGGCCAAATTATTATTAATACATGCCAAAAACATATTATTATTAATTCTAATATTCACATTATTATATTATAATATTAATATTATTAAATTTAATTAATGTAAACTTTTGATATGTCCGAGTGTATAGAAATGTACCACATAAATACCATGGGCCAAATACCATATTTATAAAAGAGGTATGGTAAATAAATAGAATATAAATAAACCATAGGTATGGTAAATAAATAAAACATCTTTTTATATTTACTCCATAATCCTATTTATATTTAGGAACACTCAAAAAGTGGTTTTATTTAGGTGAATCCTCAGCTAAATACCATGGGCCAAATTAAAGTACAATATATGCATTGCCTATCTCAGGTAACAATAAACATGTAAACTTAAATGTAAAAATAATGTTTAATATTTAACATTTAAAATTTAATCTAATTAATCTAATGTCTTGCTTAATGAAAAATCACTTCTCTCGCTACATATATAAATTTAACACAGAGGGCCAAATACCATATTTTTCTATTTCTCTTCCATTTTATATTGGAGGGAAAAGAGTGTGAGGGAGAGAGAAGAGAGATGGGGGAAGAGAGAGGGAGGTAGGAGAGGAAGGAAGAGAGAGAGGAGGAGAGAGGGAGGGATATATAGATGGCGTTGGAGGATGAGAGAGGGAGGGAAGAAGAAATACATAGAGAGACCGAGAAGTGGAGAGAGAGAGGGAGTGACAAGGGAGAAATAGAGAGAGTATGTGTATGTTTGGGGGTGAGATAAAGAGAAAAATAAGGAGAGATGGAGGGAATGGGGGGAGACAGAGATAGGCAGGGATATAGTAACATAGTTGGAGGGTGAAGAGAGGGAGAGAGAGAGAGATAGAGAGAGAGATAGATGTGGAAGAGAAAGGGATAGAGGGGAAGGAAGAGAGAGAGGATGTGAGAGAGTGGAGAGGGAGGGAAAGAGAGATGGAGTTGGAAGGGGGAGAGAGGGAAGATGATTTCTTGCACTTGATGCATTTATTTCGCTGTGGATAGTGATTTCTAATGTAAATTTTGATAGATCAAGAGTAATGTAAACTTTTGATATGGTGATTTCTAATCCTATTTTATTGCTTGCACTAGATGCATCCATATCAATGTAGATGTTGGTTTCTAATCTTATTTTCTTACTTGCACTAGATGCATTGATTTCAGTGTAAATATAGATAATATCAAACTCTGGATCCAGAGTAATGTATTTACATAGGGAGCGAGAAGTGAGAGAGAGAGGGAGTGACAAGGGAGAAATAGAGGAGTATGTGTATGTTTGGGTGTGATATAAAGAGAAAAATAAGGAGATATGGAGGAAATGGGGGGAGAATGAGAGAGGGAGGGATATAGTAACATAGTTGGAGGGTGAAGAGAGGGAGAGAGAGGGAGATATAGAGAGAGATAGATGTGGGAGAGAAAGGAATAGAGGGGAAGGAAGAGAGAGAGGATGTGAGAGAGTGGAGAGAGGGAGGGAAGGAGATATGGAGTTGGAGGGGGGAGAGAGGGAAGATGATTTTTTACACTCGATGCATTGATTTCAGTGTGGATGGTGATTTCTAATCCTGTTTTTTCTTGCACTATATGCATTGATTTTAGTGTAGATGTTGAGAGAGAGGGAGTGTGTGTGTGTTGGGGGAGGAAAGAGGATTGGAAGGCAAAGAGAGAGAGAGAGGAAAAGATAGAGGAAGGTAGGAGAGGAAGGACAAGAGAGAGGACATGAGAGAGAGGAAGAGAGTTATGGGGGAAGAGAGAAAATTGGAGGGCAAAGAAAGAGAGAGAGAGAGGGGGGAGAGAGAGGAAGGACGAGAGAGACGAAGATAGAAGGAGAGATGGAAGGATGGATAGATGGAGTTGGAGGGGGAGAGAGGGAGGGAAGAAGGAATACATAGAGAGTGAGAAGTGGAAAGAGAGATGAAGTGACAAGGGAGATATGGAGAGAGTGTGTATATGTTTTGGGGTGAGATAAAGAGATGAAGAAGGAGATATGGAGAGAAGGAGAGAGGGAGGGAGATAGTAACATAGTTGGAGGGTGAAAAGAGAGGGAGATATATATGTGGGAAAGAAATGGAGAGAGAAGAAGGAAGGGGGAGGATGTGAGAGAGTGGAGAGACGGAGGGGAAGAGGGATGTAGTTCGAGGGGGGAGATAGGGAAGTAGATGGTGATTTATAATCCTATTTGATTGCTTGCACTAGATGCATTGATTTCAGTGTAGATGTTGATTTCAGTGTATAGGAGGAGAGATGGAGGGAAAGAGAGATGCAGTTGGAGGGGGGAGATAGGGAAGATGATTTCTTGCACTCGATGCATTGATTTCAGTATGGATGGTGATTTATAATCATATTTTTCTTGCACTATATACATTGATTTCAGTGTAGACGTTGAGAGAGAGAGAGAGATAGAGAGAGAGAGAGTAACATAGTTGGAGGGTGAAGAGAGAGGGAGATATATATGTGGGAAAGAAATGGAGAGAGAGGAAGGAAGAGGGAGGATTTGAGAGAGTGGAGAGATGGAGGGAAAGACAGATGTAGTCAGAGGGGGGAGATAGGGAAGTAGATGGTGATTTGTAATCCTATTTGATTGCTTGCATGAGATACATTGATATCAGTGTAGATGTTGGTTTCTAATATTATTTATTACTTGCACTAGATCCATTGATTTCAATATAGATGTTGATTTCTAATCTTATTTGATTACCTGCATTAGATGCATTGATCTCAATGTAGATGTTGTTTTGTAATCTTATTTAATTGTTTGCATTAGGTGCATTGATTTCAGTGTAGACGTTGATTTCTGATTTGATGTACATTGATGGTACATTAATTTTAAAGTGATTGGATTAAGATTGTGCATCGATTTCAGTGTAAGCACACAAAATTATTAACAATGTACATTAATATTTGTGTTATAGTAAATCAACCTATTAATATTGAAGAGCAAGAGAGACAATGTATGATGTTTAGAACAATAGTTCAAGCTAAATATTTAAATGGTTTATTATTTCAATTGTCCTTTTCATATAATCTATATGAAAAGATGACAAAACTAACAAGGGTGACAATACGAATAGAAAAAGAAAATAATTTGAGATTGATCACAATGAAGACTATTTGTAATTGACTACATTCTTATTATTTTCATTTTCTATCATTCAACACTAGTACATTGTCACTTTGCATTAAAAAATTGTTTCATCATTAAATTTATTAACAATATTTATCATCTCAAAAAATTGAGGTAACTAAGAAAATTTTAAAATTAAAATGACCAGATAAATATCAGACATATTTAACATATATAAAATTATTATATTTATATTATTTTGTATTTACATATTATTGATAAAATTAATCATATTTTCGATAGATTTTCCTTGGCCACACACAACTGAAACCATCCTAGATCCATCTTAACTTTGGATCTATCAAGCGCCGAGAGGGATCAAATCTCTCGAGGTGCAAACCTTTCCTCAAGTTTTGCACTGAAAAAAGAAGGTTTGCACCTCGAGATATTTGATCCCTCTCAGCGCTTGATAGATCCAAAGTTAAGATGGATCTAGGCTGGTCACAAGTGCACTATAGAGAATAGTTAGGCACACGTTTTATAAAAAAGATCATTGAATAAGATAATACAAAATAATGGTTAGGCATAAGTGTTTTATGAAAAAGATCATCAAATGAGATAACATGAGCTTAGATCCATTTTAACCTCGGATCTATTAGGCGTTGAAAGGGATCAAATTTCTCTAGGTGCAAACCTTACACACTTTGATATGATGTTATTCTTCATAAAGTGAGAATAAAAACAAATTCATTTTTTTACAATAAATTAATCACAAGTGCACTAGAGAGAATGGTTAGGCACTCGTGTTTTATGAAAAAGATCATTGAATAAGATAATACAAAAGAATAGTTAGGGATAAGTGTTTAATGAAAAAGATCATCGAATGAGATAACACTATCCTAGATCCATCTTAATCTCGGATCTATCAAGTGCCAAAAGGGATCATATCTCTCAAGGTGCAAACATTTTCTCAAGTTTTGCACTCAAAAAGGAGGTTTGCACATCGCAAAATTTGACCCCTATCAGGTTTAATAGATCCGGGGTTAAAATGAATCTACGTTGGTTATATAATACTATATAATATCTATATTTGTATCAATGTGTCTCTTTCTTATTCCCTCTCTCTATTTCACCCTCCAAACATACACACACTCTCTCCATATTTATCGTTCTCCCTCTCTCTCTCTCTCTCTCTCTCTCTCTCCCTTGTCACTCGCTCTCTCTTCCTTCCTGCTCTCCTCTCTCCCTCACTCTCTCTCCATCTCTCCCTTGTCACTCCCTCTCTATCCACCTTTCTCCCTCTGTCTCTCCCCTCAAAATCCATCTCTCTCATTCTGTCTCTCACTCTACCCTCCTCTTTCTTGAGTCCTCTCTACCTCCTCTCTCTTGAGTCCTCTTTTCCTTCTTCTCTCTGTCATTCTCTCCCATCTGCCTTTGTCTCTCCTTCGATTACTCTCCCTATCTCTTCCCTCTTACTTTGTCCCCATCTCCCTCCCTCTCTCTCCCCTCCATCTCTCTCTCTCTCTCTCTCTTCACCTTCTCCCCTCATCTCTCTCCATCTCTCCCTTGTCTCTCTTTCTCCCCACCTCTATCTCTCTATGTTTTTATTCTTTTCTTCCTTTCTCCCCTTCCAACTACATATCTCACCCTCCCTCTCTCTTCCTCTCTCTCCCATCACCCTCTCTCCTCCTCCCATCACACTCTTTTTCTTTTTGGGAGGCTAGCTTTGTTACTATCTCCATCCCTCTCTACCCCTCCCTTTCTTAAATTTGATCCCATTATATTGTATTTAAGACAACATCTAAATTTTAAAAATTCAATTGGTTGTAAAATATTAAACATATAATTTGAATCAATCATGTTAAAGAAAATACAATAATGAAAAACTTAAAACAATTATGAACTATATTTCCTCATTTATTGTTAATCAATGTGCTCATTCTCATTGCTTGGACCCTTAGTTAAGATGGATACATGCTGATTTTTAATAATATTATATATATTATATAGATTTCACATCTTTATATATAAAAGTATTCTCATTTTTTATTTTATTGAAACTTTGATTGAATTTCTATGGAAATATTTTTAGTTGTCATGAGGATAGAGGATTTACATATATATTTCATTTTAAATTTAATTCAAAACATGTTTTAAAATTAATTTAAAATAAATTATTTTGATTGAAATAAGCTATGCATTTAGGGCATGTGGTATTGATAAGTCATGGTATTGTAACAAAGCCTATTTACATGTTTAATAATATCCACTATAAAGTGGGGGTGAATATCCATAATTAGAAATGGTGTCATATTGTTATAAACTAGCAATTGCCCCTAAAGGTGCAAAGGTACAACGAAGGAATATAAGAATTTGGAAACTCATCTTGCCATGAATAAAGGCCACATATGAATGCATGTGCACAAGATTTGGCAAATTTTTTAATGCAAGCACCACGAGGCATGCATGTTGAGAGTATCCACAAGCACAAAGTGTTGACAAACCTTAGATATAGGAGTGTATCCCACCAAAGCTATTAGAGGTTTCTATATGTGGGAATTTAATTCATCAAAAGTTTCCTCATGGCATATTATGTCATCAACAAGAATGTTGTAATGCATTTTCTCTTAAGCCTTTAGGAGGAGCGCTAGGTACCAATGCACCCTCCACATCCCAATCCTATTCCTTCAAGGATGTAGTGATGATTGGACTATTATCATTTCAAGTTTACTAGTTTGTAAACTGTAGATCAAGCACCTTTCAGAAAAATGGCCAACACATGATTGTTTTTTTTTGGTGGTTTGCAAACGAGGCACTTTGAACATCCTATGAAATCGACCATAGGATGATGGTCCCATAGTTTAAGAAAATAAATTATGCACCATGGTCTAAAAAGTAGACTTGTGTTGCATACAAATAAGTTTTTAAAATAAATACTTAACCTAAACACAATGATCCAAAACGTTGTTTTAGTAAGTGGTCACCATGAAACCTTTGTGTATGTGTGTGTGTATATATATATATATATATATATATATATATATATATATTGTCTCGAGTGAGGAAGTGATTGATATGTGAGCCCACTTAGAATCATTCAAATATGATATTTTGTTCCAAATTGTGTATATACTTCACACTTCCGACAAACTACCATAATAACTAAGTATATTGAAAATAGACTTGTGCATATGCCTATAGCAATAATACCTCACACTTTTAACAAATTACCATAATACCTCTCAGGTCCCACGTTAGACATTATAAATATAAAATCAAAATACCTAAACATTTTGGACATTATAAATATGAAATCAAAACTTTTAAGCCAATATATTTCATTAATATGAACAATGAACCAAAATAGTGATGAGTCCTTACAATTGCATTAAATAGCATTAACTGTTACATAGGTTTGTATTCAAATGTTACATATGTTGTTACTTTTAACATGTAGTAAGCAACATTGACACAAGATTAATATTTTAAAATTAACAACTTAACCAGTGTGAATTGTTATCTTTAACACTCATTAACTGTTACATAGGTTGGTATTCAAATGTTACATATGTTGGTACTTTTAACATGTAGTAAGCAACACTAACATAAGATTAATATTTTAAAATTAACAACTTAACCAGTGTGAATTGTTATCTTTAACACTCATCACTTACTGCGCTTTTGTATTGCTTTCATCATGCAAGGAGATCCAACAATAGAGAGCGACATGTGTCTCTTCGTTGTTTGCTTCGAATTTTACTATTGCTTTCATCGTGCAAGGAGACCCAACAATAGAGAGCAACATGTGTCTCTTTGTTGTTTGCTTCGAATTTTACTAGATGCCCTATAACACATTAAATATTCATCACCTCTTGCTCTTCTGCGTTGCATTCTTCATGCAAGGAAATCTAGTGATAGAGCAACTTGTGTTTGTCTTTCTCCACTTCGAATTTGAGTTGAAAACGAAATGGGGACCAACAAATTCATGAGAGGTTTCATGGCGTGTTGTTGATTGTCTGAGCATCCACTTTGGCAGTGTTGGGCATTTTTCATAGATTTTGCTTCTGAGAATATGTGGAA
Source organism: Pinus albicaulis (assembly GCA_034641835.2). Taxonomy (NCBI): domain Eukaryota; kingdom Viridiplantae; phylum Streptophyta; class Pinopsida; order Pinales; family Pinaceae; genus Pinus; species Pinus albicaulis. Next base: position 1,047,264,413 of record CM076572.1, read on the forward strand.
GTCGCCAACACAACATCATGAATGGTTGTTAATAATGAATGTAAAATCAATTTTTGGAGCTAAAGAGCAAGAGAAACCATTGTTATATAACATTCAAGATTGATGAGAAGCTTCAACCTATCGCCTCGCAATGTTAATGAGTTAGGTTTAGTCACAACAATCACTGTGATGCTTAATTTCACAGTTAATATAAGTTACTGCTAATATTTCCTCAATCTCTGAAAATATAATTATTCAAATTGGCGAAAGGGTTTGTCACAACAAATACAACTATGCTTTATAATTTCCAAGTTAGTACAGGTTATGATCAATATTTCCACAATCTCTGAAAATATCCTTCTTAAAATAAGAGTTGGTCACAAAAATCACTGTTATGCCTAATTTTTCAGTAGTTAGTACAGGTTAGACTCAATATTTCCACAATCTCTATAAATATCATTGAAATAAAGCACGAATCTTGAGCAAAATCGCCGAAACAAAACCAAACCAGGCCAAATTCACTGAAAAACAATATTTCAATATTAATATTTCAACTCTCACTGTGTCAAATTGAGAGGGAGGTTAGGAATTGAATACATCCCGTTTTCTTGAGCAAAAATAAAGAATCAAATGCAATATTAATATTCAACACTCATTGTGTCGAATTGAGAAGGAGGGTAGGAATTGAAGTGCACAACTTTTACACAATCTCTAAAGCAAAAGCGGAAAAACAATAACCATCACGTATTTGAACCCTCGCCTTCGGTAATTTGGACATTTCTTCACATGGGAGGCACAAAGGTTGCGAGTCTCTCCTTTTTGTGTCATTAGCCTCCAAATATTGAATAAATAGTGCATGCATTCATTCACAACGCAACCTGACAGTGTCAGGGATGGGGAATTTGAGACTGCATTTTCCTCAAAGGAAATTCAATTCACGGGTAGTAAGATCATGACTGGTTTTTTTGTGCAGAGCTTCACAAACTGTCGGGAAAGTGATAGTAAGTAAAACGATGCCACATCGAAACAATTACTTCATCACAGGCTGTCGAGGTCAGAAAAACGTGCCACACCGGAACGATTCCGTGCAGAGCATAGAGGCTTACCATAATGACTACCACATCACAAATTGTCCAGAAAGTGATCATAAAAAAAACAGTGTCAGATTTTGAAATGAACAATGTTTACCCAACCAATTCCATAGAGAGAACACCTTCAGTGTAAACATACATATCTTTACTACGCACACTACGATATACATACTCTAACTCATAAACCTTTATATATATGAAAACACTCACATTTATATATAAAATATATATAAACACTTTTAATTATAGTTTTTATATAATTTCTATAGGACAAAAATGGGTGGCTTGGATTGGCTGGGATGAACATTGTTTTTCTAACTAATTCCATAGAAGGAGCACCTTCGGTGTAAATATTACTTTATGTACTTTAAGAATATGAATTTATATTACTTTTAACTTGTTTATTACTTTTAATGTTTTTTTTTTTTAAATTGAGTTTCCATATAAATGTTAAATGTTTACATTAAATTTTAAACATTTACACCTACACATCTACCCCAATATTGGTTAACATTTAACCTACACATCTACCCCAATACTAGTTGGCATTAACATTAGATTCTACACATCTGTTCAATACTCGCTCGCTGACATTGACATTAGAAAAAAATAAATAAATGTTAAACATTTATGCTTGACATCTACCCCATATTGGGTCATACAGGTTGTAGAGATCTCACTGAAGTATACACAAGTGAAGATACTACTCTTCAAATGGTTCAATGAATGAATGATAATTAATGATCAAATTAGTCATGATCACAAATATATTAATAATATAATTGTTATTATAACAACGAATGATAATTAATGAATGATCACTCTATTATTACAATGGATGATAATTAATGATCAAGGGTTGGCTTTAGTCTTGATCACAAATATATTAATAATATAATTGTCACATGTTATGAATATAAGTTGGTTAACATATTTGATAAATTTTGATAAATACTAATCCATAAAAAACATCAGAACATTTTATGATGCATATTACATTGCTAACATTAAACATAAAAATCTACTAAATTATGACTATATATATATTTGTAATTAAGTCTAAATTCCTATTAATAGTGTACAAAATAGTATTACAGAATGAGACGAGCCAAGGTGGCTAGAAAAAAAGAAATCAACTGACCCTGTTATAGAGCAAGCCATATCAATTCTCTAAAGAAGTTGCCCACTATGGGGAAACCAACTTATAGCATACAGAGGTTCATATTGTTTTTACTGGAAGACCAAAGAGAACTAGCTAGATATAGACAAAAGCAGATAGAAACTATAAACCTAAATTTTTTGTTAATTCTAAGCATTTGGAGCATCTTCGCCATGAGTTCCATCCAGTTCCTTGCTCTCTTGCGAGTGAGTGGGAAATGCAGGCGTGGTTGTGGGAGTAGTGGGAGAATGCTCCATCATTGGTGTCATTTCCAAAGACATCGGGGTCGTGGGGTGAGACGCCATTTCCTGGCCAGCCAAGCTGTGTGAAGGTTCCTCTTCCACTATCCAACAACTGCATGAGGAAAGATTGTCTGAGTTGCTGGTAGAGGAGTGTGCCCTGTCTTTAACTGGAAGGCCCATCGTCTTGCCACATACTAGAGGAGGGGCTATGGATATGGGGGACTTTCTGATGCCCTCAACCTTCTGCACCTTCGCCCTTTTCCTATTGCCAACCTCTTTTTCGAGCTCTTGGATAGGGCACTTACTTTTCCTATCATCTGTATCCGTTCGAGTTGAGATGGGCACGATAATGACCAAAAAAATCTTGCTGACACTTTCCAACCGACTCCCAATTGGGTAAGCCAGACCTGTAGTGTCTGCCATTACTGCCAAGGTGTGTCTAGATTGATCCAAGGAATGTTTGGCATGGAGGAGAAGGGAATAAAGCATCTCCATTTGCACCTGGGAGGTCCATAGAGTCTGTGCAAGCAGATTCATCACCCTCCAAAACCTCGTATTCTCGCTGCAATCTTGAGTATCAGTGCCTTTGGATGCCTTTGCTTCCAAGTCCTCGGCCAAACGATGAATGTGTGCCATAATGTCATGTTCAAAATGATGTTGTGTACTCTGGCTAGAGGCTCGAGTGCCTTCCCCCCTGCCTTTTCCCTGTCACGAAAGGATCCTACCTCGAGTCATGGCATTTCGGCACCCCCAACAACCAAACCTCCAACGAAAGCGCAGAGCTTAACCAGAGCTCCAAAAACAAACAAACAATGCCATAATTGTTCACCTATTTGCCATAAACCTCTAGTTCAGAGCCATCAAATCCTACTGCACTTCCAACCAAGCCATCGAATCCCTCTGCGACTGCATTAAACCCGCAAGCATAGCCACCATTAATATTTCAAACGACGACTTGAGATAATTAAGCGGGGGCGGGTCACCACGTGCCCTGCACCATGCAATGGTGACACCTGCCTTCCCTTCCTCTATTGATGCATTATCAAGCCTAGAACACATACTAAGCACCCACATCCGAGGATTGTTATAAAAAGCACACACACACACACATTTTTTTGAATTTTATTACGGAGGAAATTTTTAATTTGTAAATAGATTTACCATGGTTCAATATCACGGGTTATCAATACATGTCCAAAAAATTATAATTCATTTCATATGAGACTTATGCCATTATTTTAATTAATCAAATTAATTAAATGGGGTAAATTGTATAACTATTGTTAAGATACATAAAAAACCTTTGATTTGTGAATATTATTTCAAATTTCAGAATATTTGGTGGAGGTTGAATCCCTACCATTCTCGTAATAATTATTGGTAATTAAATTAGAATTTTGGAAACTCTTTTCAAAAATAGACACATCTTCAATGATCAAAGAAAACCTTATGATGACGAACTTATAATAAGCCTTGTTAAACATTAATAATATCCACTATAAAATGGAGGTGAATATCCATGGTTAAGAATGGTGTCATATTGTTCCAACTTGTGTATATACTTCACACTTCCGACAAACTACCATAATAAATGAGTATATCGAAAATAGACTTGTGTATACGCCTATAGCAATAATACCTTACACTTTTAACAAATTACCATAATACCTCTCAGGTCCCACGTTAGACATTATAAATATAAAATCAAAATACCTAAACATTCTGGACATTATAAATATGAAATCAAAACTTTTAAGCCAATGTATTTCATTAAATATGAACAATGAACCAAAATAGTGATGAGTCCTTACAATTGCATTAAATAGCATTAACTGTTACATAGGTTGGTATTCAAATGTTACATATGTTGTTACTTTTAACATGTAGTAAGCAACACTGACACAAGATTAATATTTTAAAATTAACAACTTAACCAGTGTGAATTGTTATCTTTAACACTCATTAACTGTTACATATGTTGGTATTCAAATGTTACATATGTTGGTACTTTTAACATGTAGTAAGCAACACTGACATAAGATTAATATTTTAAAATTAACAACTTAACCAGTGTGAATTGTTATCCTTAACACTCATCACCTACTGTGCTTTTGTATTTCTTTCATCATGCAAGGAGATCCAACAGTAGAGAGTGACATGTGTCTCTTCGTTGTTTGCTTCGAATCTTACTATTTCTTTCATTGTGCAAGGAGATCCAACAATAGAGAGCGACATGTGTCTCTTTGTTGTTTGCTTCGAATTTTACTAGATGCCCTATAACACATTAAATATTTATCACCTCTTGCTCTTCGGCGTTGCATTCTTCATGCAAGGAAATCTAGTGATAGAGCAAAATGTGTTTGTCTTTCTCCACTTCGAATTTGAGTTGAAAACGAAATGGGGACCAACAAATTCATGAGAGATTTCATGGCGTGTTGTTGATTGTCTGAGCATCCACTTTGGCAGTGTTGGGCATTTTTCATAGATTTTGCTTCTGAGAATATGTGGAAGTTGCCAACGCAACATCATGAATGGTTGTTAATAATAAATGTAAAATCAATTTTTGGAGCTAAATGTTGGGTATGTGTTATATTCTTTCCACGACTAGCCCCACGCACTGTACGTTGTGTCGGGCGCAGCAGGGGGGGTCACAGGGGGGGCGGCAACCCCACCTGTTGGGGTCCGGGGCAGCGCCTCGGCGAAATTTTTTTTGGTATGCGGTCCCACTCATATGCGGACCCACCCATGTTTTGTGCATGAGTTTGCACATGGTTTTGGGGTACGATGGTTTTCGACCCCTGGTATTTTGTAGATCCGGTCAAGGGAACTACGGTTATGTTCTAATCCAGGGTTAATGGATTGGGGTTTATGTATGCTTCGACATATATATGTGTTGTAACACTAAAAGGAATATAATGAAAAATCAAGTTGGTCGTCCCAATTTGGGATCCAGGGGAAAATCTCTGTGTTTATCTGTTTTATGTTTTATGCTCTCGCTATTATTTATTTTCTGTTATAAGATTCGTGTGTAGATAATTTCTGTTCAGGGTTAAAACCTACACTAAAGAGCAAGAGAAACCATCGTTATATAACATTCAAGATTGATGAGAAGCTTCAGCCTATTGCCTCGCAATGTTAAGGAGTTAGGTTTAGTCACAACAATTACTGTGATGCTTAATTTCACAGTTAATATAAGTTATTGTCAATATTTCCTCAATATCTGCAAATATAGTTCTTAAAATTGGCGAAAGGGTTTGTCACAACAAATACAACTATGCTTTATAATTTCCTAGTTAGTACAGGTTATGATTAATATTTCCACAATCTCTGAAAATATCCTTTTTAAAATAAGATTTGGTCACAAAAATCACTGCTATGCCTAATTTTGCAGTAGTTAGTACAGGTTAGACTCAATATTTCCACAATCTCTATAAATATCATTGAAATAAAGCACAAATCTTGAGCAAAATCACCGAAACAAAACAAAACCAGTCCAAATTTGCTAAAAAACAATATTTCAATATTAATATTTCAACTCTCACTATGTCGAATTAAGAGGGAGGTTAGGAATTGAATACATTCCTGTTTTCTTGAGCAAAAAGAAAGAATCAAATGCAATATTAATATTCAGCTCTCATTGTGTCGAATTGAGAGGGAGGGTAGGAATTGAAGTGCACAACCTTTACACATTCTCTGAAGCAAAAGTGAAAAAACAATAACCGTCGCGTATTTGAACCCTCGCCCTCGGTAATTTGGACATTTCTTCACATTGGAGGCATAGAGGTTGGGAGTCTCTCCTTTTTGTGCCATTAGCCTCCAAATCTTGAAGAAACAATGCATGCATTCATTCACAACGCAACCTGACAGTCTCAGGGATGGGGAATTTGAGACTGCATTTTCCTCAAAGGAAATTAAATTCACTGGTAGTAAGATCATCACTGGTTTTTTTGTGCAGAGCTTCATAAACTGTCGGGAAAGTGATAGTCAGGAAAACGATGCCACATCGGAACAATTAATTCATCACAGGCTGTCGAGGTCAGAAAAACGTGCCACGCCAGAACGATTCCGTGCAGAGCATAGAGGCTTACCATAATGACTACCACATCACAAATTGTCTGGAAAGTGATCGTAAAAAAAACAGTGTCAAATTTTGAAATGAACAATGTTTACCCAACCAATTCCATAGAGAGAACACCTTCGGTGTAAACATACACATCTTTACTAGCATTGGGGGAATTTTGAGGTCTAAAATGGGCCTCCTAAGGAAATTATAAAATAATAGTGGAAAAAATCAAATAAGATTTGATGACATCATCAAATTTTAGAGGAAAAAATGAAAAAACTATTTTTTCAATTCATATTTTCAACTTATCTCCCAAAGTTTTTACTCAAATTTCGAGCGGGAGTACTCGTTGGATGCGGAAGTTAATTCCTCATCCAAGGAGTACCCATGTTGCATACTTTCGATAGGTCCTACTACACGAAAAATAAGAAATACATAAAAAAACGTGATTACAATCACGTTTTTTATGTATTTCTCATTTTTCGTGTTGTAGAGTTCATCGAAAGTATGCAACATGGATACTCCTTGGATGAGGAATTAAATTTTGCATCCAACGAGTACTCCCACTCGAAATTTGAGTAAAAATTTTGGGAGATAAGTTGAAAATACGAGTTGAAAAAATAGTTTTATTATTTTATTATTTTTTAATATTTGTACCTTTTTATTTAAAAAATGGTGAATCATCCCCCATGGTTGACATCATCATCTTGAATCATATTGGTTGTTATAAAGTTTATTTTTGTTGTACATTTTTCTTAGGAGGCCCATTTTAGACCTCAAAATTCCCCTAATGGCACACTACAATATACATACTCTAACTCATAAACCTTTATATATATGAAAACACTCACATTTATATATAAAAAATATATAAACATTCTTAATTATAATTTCTATATGACAAAAATGGGTGGCTTGGATTGGCTGGGATGAACATTGTTTTCCTAACTAATTCCATAGAAGGAGCACCTTCGGTGTAAATATTACTTTATGTACTTTAAGAATATGAATTTATATTACTTTTAACTTGTTTATTACTTTTAATGTTTTTTTTTAATTGTGTTTCCATATAAATGTTAAATGTTTACATTAAATTTTAAACATTTACACCTACACATCTACCCCAATACTGGTTAACATTTAACCTACACATCTACCCCAATACTGGTTGGCAATGACATTAGATTCTACACATCTGTTCGATACTCGCTCACTGACATTGAAATTAGATAAAAAAATTTAAATGTTAAATATTTATGCTTGACATCTACCCCATATTAGGCCATATAGGTTGTAGAGCTCTCGCTGAAGTATACACAAGTGAAAATACTACTCTTCAAATGGTTCAATGAATGAATGATAATTAATGATCAAAGGTTGGCTTTAGTCATGATCACAAATATATTAATAATACAATTGCTATTATAAAAACGAATGATAATTAATGAATGATCACTCTATTATTACAATGGATGATAATTAATGATCAAAGGTTGGCTTTAGTCTTGATCACAAATATATTAATAATATAATTGTCACATGTTATGAATATAAGTTGGTTAACATATTTGATAAATTTTGATAAACACTAATCCATAAAAAACATCAGAACATTTTATGATGCATATTACATTGCTAACATTAAACATAAAAATCTACTAAATTATGACTATATATATATTTGTAATTAAGTCTAAATTCCTATTAATAGTGTACAAAATAGTATTACAGAACGAGACGAGCCAAGGTGGCTAGAAAAAAAGAAATCAACTGACCCTGTTATAGAGCAAGCCATATCAATTCTCTAAAGAAGTTGCCCACTATGGGGAAACCAACTTATAGCATCACAAAGGTTCATATTGTTTTTACTGGAAGACCAAAGAGAACTAGCTAGATATAGACAAAAGCAGATAGAAACTATAAACCTAAAAATTTTGTTAATTCTAAGCATTTGGAGCATCTTCGCCATGAGTTCCAACCAGTTCCTTGCTCTCTTGCGGGTGAGTGGGAAATGCAGGCGTGGTTGTGGGAGTAGTGGGAGAATGCTCCATCATTGGCGTCATTTCCAAAGACATCGGGGTCATGGGGTGAGACGCCATTTCCTGGCCAGCCAAACTATGTGAAGGTTCCTCTTCCACTATCCAACAACTGCACGAGGAAAGACAGTCTGAGTTGCTGGTAGAGGAGTGTGCCCTGTCTTTAACTGGAAGGCCCATTGTCTTGCCACATACTAGAGGAGGGGCTATGGAGATGGGGGACTTTCTGATGCCCTCGACCTTCTCCACCTTCGCCCTTTTCTTATCGCCAACCTATTTTCCGAGCTCCTGGATAGGGCACTTACTTTTCCTGTCATCGACATATGTCCGAGTTGAGATGGGCACGATAGTGACCAAAAAAATCTTGCTGACACTTTCCAGCCGACTCCCAGTTGGGTAAGCCAGACCCGTAGTGTCTGTCATTACTGCCAAGGTGTGCCTAGATTGATCCAAGGAATGTCTGGCATGGAGGAGAAGGGAATAAAGCATCTCCATTTTCACCTGGGAGGTCCATAGAGTCTGTGCAAGCAGATTCATCACCCTTTAGAACCTCGTATCCTCGCTGCAATCTTGAGTATCAGTGCCTTTGGCTGCCTTTGCTTCCAAGTCCTTGGCCAAACCACGAATGTGTGCCATAATGTCTTGTTCGAAATGATGTTGCACACTCTGGCTGGAGGCCTGAGTGCCTTCCCCCCTACCTTTTCCCTGTCACGAAAGGATCCTACCTCGAGTCATGGCATTTCGGCACCCCCAACAACCAAACCTCCAACGGAAGCGCAAAGCCTAACCAGAGCTCCAAAAACAAACAAACAATGCCATAATTGTTCACCTATCTGCCATAAACCTCCTGTTCGGAGCCATCACATCCTACTGCACTTCCAACCAAGCCATCGAATCCCTCTGCGACTGCATTAAACCCGCAAGCATAGCCACCATTAATATTTCAAACGACGACTTGAGGTAATTAAGGGGGGCCGGGTCACCATGTAATGGTGACACTTACCTTCCCTTCCTCTATCGTTGCATTATCAAGCCTAGAACACATACTAAGCACCCAGATCCGGGGATTGTTATAAAAAGAACACACACACTCACATTTTTTTTAATTTTATTACGGAGGAAATTTTTAATTTGTAAATAGATTTACCATGGTTCAATATCACGGGTTATCAATACATGTCCAAAAAATTATAATTCATTTCATATGAGACTTATGCCATTATTTTAATTAATCAAATTAATTAAATGGGGTAAACTGTGTAACTATTGTTAAGATACATAAAAAACCTTTGATTTGTGAATATTATTACAAATTTCAGAATATTTGGTGGAGGTTGAATCCCTACCATTCCCGTAATATTTATTGGTAATTAAATTAGAATTTTGGAAACTCTTTTCCAAAATAGACACATCTTCAATGATCAAAGAAAACTTTTTGATGACGAACCTATAATAAGCCTTGTTAAACACTAATAATATCCACTATAAAATGGAGGTGAATATCCATAGTCAAGAATGGTGTCATATTGTTATAAAATATTATTTTATTTACTTTAAGAATGGAGCTTTATATTAATTTTAACTTTTTTTTATTACTTTTAATATATATATATATATATATATTTAAATTGAGTGACATATAAATGTTAAATGTTTACGATAAATGTTAAGCATTTACACCTACACATCCACCCCAATATTGGTTGGCATTGACATTAGATTCTACACATCTACCTCAATATTGGTTGACATTGACATTAGATTAAATTTGTTAAATGTTAAACATTTATGCTTGACATCTATGCCTTATTGGGCAATCCCCGTTATAGAGCTCTCCATGTAGTATATACACAAGTCAAAAGACTACTCTTCAAATGGCTTAATGAATGAATGATAATTAATGATCAAAGGTTGGCTTTAGTCATGATCACAAATATATTAATAATACAATTGTCACATGTTATGAATATATGTTGATTATCATCTTTGATAAATGTTGATAAACACTAGTTCATAAAAAAACATAAGAACATTTTATGATACATATTACATTGCTAAGATTAAACACAAAAACATACTAGATTATAACTTTATTATTATTATTATAAAAAGAATTAACATATATATATAGATAGATAGATAGACACACATTATTATTATTATTATTTATCATCATGGAGGAAATTTTTAATTTGTAAATAGATTTACCATGGTTCAATATCATGGGTTATCAGTACATGTCTAGAAAATTATAATTCATTTCATATGACACTTAAGCCATTCTTTTAATTAATCAATGTAATTAAAAGAGGAAAACTATGTAACTATTGTTAAGATAAATAAAAAACCTTGATTTGTGAATATTATTTCAAATATTTCATGAAGCTTGAATCCCTACCATTCCCCTAATAATTATTGGTAATTAAATTAAAATTTCGGAAACTGTCTTCCAAAATAAACACATCTTTAGTGATAAAAAAAGCCTTATGATGAGGAACCTATAATAAGTCTTGTTAAACATTAATTATTTTTTAAATTTTTAAATAGGTGGAAAACTTTATCATAAATAACTTATATGAGCCATGTTAAATACTTTATTATTATTTTAAACTCTTCAATATTCATTTCTTGCAAAGATAAAGATAACTAAAACTAAAATGTATTTAATAAAAATGATTTAAAATACAACATTTTCTGAGATCATTAAAATTAAGTTTTATTATATAAAAATGAGTTAAAATGCAAAACTTTTATACAACTAAAACTAGGATTTATTTAATACATCCATCAGTTTGTGGAGGATTTAATGCCAACCATCAATGGATTGGTCGGATTAACCAACCAAAGTTATCTTTGGTCATTAGGTATTGAACATAGGTAAAAGCTTCTGTAGAGTACCACTTTTGGTTCACCAAAATTTTAAAAAATTATCCACAATTAATACAGTAAAAAATCTAAAATGTAAAAAATAAGTCCTCTAAACAAAAATGGTTAATGTTGCATCAACATTTTTCAAATTCAACATGAAAATTACTAACATTTTAAAACAAATGTTCATACTTGCTAATAAAAAAAATTAAAGTGTAAAAAATAAACCCTCTAAAAAAGGGGTTGATGTTGCATTAACACTTTTCAAAATCAACATGAAAATTACTCACATCTAAAAAAAATGTTCATATGAAAATTTAAAGTGCCAAAAATATGCTAAATTTTTTTTTTTTTTTTTTTTTTTTTTTCCAAATAACCACTTTTCAAAATCGTGTGTTTTTTTTTGCTACCTCAAAAAAATGGATAATCGTTCATTTTCTCATTTGATTGGTAACTATGTTAACATCCTAGTGTGGGTGTTCATCGGTTTATTATGGCTAAGGAAATTGACAAAGGCAAAAGCAAGATTTTGGAAAGGAAAAAAGGCATATTTGGCACATTTATTTATGAAAATAATGGAAATTAGGAGAAAAGGGAGATGAAAGGTCACACGTTGCATGTGAGGAGGAAAATTATGGAAAATGAAGAAATTAGAGGCCTCATTGATAAAAAGACTTCTGAGAATCAATTGGTACCTTTTGTTAGTGCATTTTGGAGCTCTCTCATTACTCTCTCTCTCATACTCTTGGACACTTAGAGTATTCTTGGAGCACTCTTGGAGAGTGTGGCATACTTGGAGATTTGGACAAGAAGGCAAGAAGAAGGAAGAAAAAAGCAAGGAAGAACAGGATCAAGCAGCTACAACATGATTCTTTGCAACTATTGCTTTGCATGTGTGATTTCCTTGCTAGATTTAGCATGCATGGTATTGCATGTGGTTCTTTGTTGTATTGGCATGGGTTTTGCTAGGTGTGACAATGTTTCCAACCTAGCCTTGTCATTTCTGGATAGCCATGGTGTTGTGGAATTCTCATGTTTTGGTTTAGCTGGATTTCCAGATGGATTCAAAGTTGAGTGAGGTGGATCTCCGAAATGATATAACACACAACCTAATAACCCCTGAACCAGACCATGGGTTGCGGTAAAGCCAGATAATGTGTTGTCTCGGTTTAGGGCCTAGTGATCTAGGTTGGATTGCGGTAAATACCGAGAGGTGTGGTTGCTCTCCATCGGGCCTAGGAATCCCAGATTGGGATTGTAGTAAAGCCTAGAGAGTGGGTCTCGATTTAGGGCCTAATGATCCAGGATTGGATTGCGGTAAAGCTCAAGAGACTAGGAGATAGGGAAATTCCTCACGGTGTAGGCTGAGAGAATCCGGTGGTATCTATGCTTGTGCTTTGGCCTAGTGATAAGGTGGAGATCACGGTAAATATGGTTATAACATGTTTATTGTGTTGGCTTAGTTATTCGAGATGGATTACGGTAAAGCCTGATTTCTATTGATGGGGGTGAGGTGGTTTTGCCTCGAGATGCCATGGTTGGTTCTTTCGGTTTAAGTCCCACATCCATGCTTGGAATATGGCACGGGGGTGATTGGCTGAAGTGAGATTTGGCTCGACCAATCTATGGTCGGGTGGAATGTGGTAGGTCCATCTCTAGTTGGTTTTTACATTCATTAATGAAAGGTTCATTGCCTTGGTATTTGATGTGTATATGCACTAGTTTATATATGGATTCTATTATTGATGTATCCATGTCATTTATGTTGTTATTGTGCTAGTTATAAGCATGCATTTTGACATTGATGATGTATGGTTATCTCCATCTTTTTACTTGTAAATGAATGTACAATGTATCTATGGTATAATAGAGGAAATGAAGCTAATGATGTAAGGGAGAAATGCTTCTTAGTGATTCTTAGATAAGTATGAGACCGCTATGCTCAAATGTGTTGTTTACACTTGTAGTTTCAATGTTTGTGAAATGTTTGACGAAATGTATGTCATGGCTAGCAAGGGTCCAGTTGAGTCCTTGATGATATGTTTGCTTTTACATCATTTTCCTATTGTTATTTATCATCTTTGAAATTTTCATGAAGTTATGGGCAGTGGCTTGTGTTCTAGGCCTAAAAAAGTGGCTCAAATCCCAGGAATGTTGGCACAACATTGAGCACTTTAGTCCCTAGACGTAAGCATGCAGGCCTGTGGGAGCATCCAGAGCCTCCTAGACTGAGGCATGCAGTCTTGTGGGAGTGTCCAGTGGCCCAGGTGCTTAAAAGGTTTGTGTGACCCAAGGGTTAGAGCCCTGAATGGTTGGGTTGGCTCCTACGGATGTTATTGTTGTTGTACAAGGTATGTATGATGTGTTTCTATCTATTCCACTTTCTTAAGGTCACCTAGGAGGTTGAGTCTCATCATAGTAGCCTCGCATCGCATGTTTACCCTGGTTGGATGGTTACTTGGGTAAATGTGGGAGGAGGGTGTTATAGATTGGTATCAAAGCATGGTTCAACCCATACTGGATGGGAAATGTATTGGTCATGAAATTATGATGATTGTATATGCTTTAGTGTGATTATGGTTTATGTGTGCTTGTTGCATATGCATGGTGTTATTCATGGTTGTAGTGATGTCGCCATGAGAAAGTTGTTAGTGTCATTGGGACATGTGTCATCATGTGTATATGGCTGGCTATGTGATGTTCATGCTTATGTATTTTTCGTGTATGCTTGCTTACATGTTGCTACATGTTGTACACACATTGTTTGTTATGCTTGGTTACATATTGTTCATGCTTATGTGTTGCTCGTGTATGCGTGCTTGCATGATGTTATATGTTGGACATGCATTGGTCGTTCATGCTTGGATACATGTTTTTTACGTTGGGTATCTCAGATGTACATTGGTATGGTTGATGTTGTGATGCATGAGGTCATAATATGCGTAGTGATAATGATGCTTATGTGATTGGTACACTCATTTTTTATATGTTTACATGTTGTTATGGTTATGTTTATACATCTATTACGCTCATTGGTTGATCTTCCAGGATGTATCCTCCCCAAATTACACTAAGGTACGTTGGTTTATTATGATTTGGTTTAGCTGACATATTATGTCTTACAGGAAAAGATCAAAGATGAATAGCAAGATGGTAGACTACAAAGACTTCCCTATGAGTCTGATGAGCATTGTGGTGGGCACTCTTTTGATTTGGAAAACACATTCAAAAGCCTAAAAAAAGAAAGAAGAAGTTATGAGGCAAATAATGAAAGACTAATATAGGAATAAGAAAAAAAAAGCAGAAGTAAATGAAATACTCCTTCAAAGCTTGTCTGACTTGAAAAAACAAGGGCCACTTTGGATCAACTATGGATAGGACATAACTAATGGGGCATATGGCAGTAGGTCCCCTAGTAGACACAAGTTTGATAGAGCTGACACAGTAAGAGATGGCAGGTTTTTGGAGACTCCAAATATGAGGGGTGATGCACATAGGTACTATTCTAGTTCTGGTTCGGATAGGTATTGTTGTACATATCTACCTCTGCCTGTGAATTTTGCCACACTGCCTCATTAGAATCTATTTTTAACCGCCGCCATGGCCTAAAACCTCATGACTCCGCTTGATACTCCTATCTCCGCCCGAAAATCTGCTTCACAATAGTTAAAAACCCAAATTTAATAATCGGGCCGAGTCCCCAAAGAGCTTGACGCCCTTCCGCTTCAACTTCCATATGACCCGAGTCTGAAAACCATAGTTCAAAGCAAAAAAGGGGGCCTATTGTCTTAACGATCGGACACAATGCTAGCCGTCCGATCTGGCTCAAATCAACGGCGCGGAAATCAGCTTATACGAAGGGCCCGCGCGCATCGGATCGTCTGTATTTCATGACTCACCATTTTATTTTCCCCCGACACAAGCGCAGCCGTTGATCTCGTTCCGAGATCCAACGGTCCTAGGTCAATCGCAGTCCTGCCCTCAATCGCGATCGGAACTTCCAAAATGTACCACCCCCGGTCTCCCCGCTCCATCTTCCGATTGCGATCTCCGATTCGGGTCCCACTCCCTGCAGTCGTGCCATCATAGTACATCAGTGTACACCGTGTTTCTCCTCCATCATCCACATGTTCCGGTGACATGTCATATTTTATGAACCTTAGACCCGTTCATTCATGGTCGCTCCATTGTGTTCTGCATTGTCACCCCCTGTTTCTCCATTATATTCGTGTGTTTCCTGTCACCCTGCATCTTCTCAATATCTCGCCTAGCCTGTATTGCCGATTCCATGGCCGCTGTTGTATCCACACTCCCTGTCACCGAATCATTTTCCTCTAATGTTTTGCGGGTTTTGCAGGTTTTAAAACGGATTAGTTGGCGCTTTAACTCACCACCTCCATCACAAAGATCTGGAACATACTAAAGGACATATCCTACCGGCGAAATTAAGGAAAGAAGCCGAGGGTAGGTGGGAGAGGTGACCGCCATTAAAGAAGACATAGATATGGATTCTCAGAAGTCTCCAGATAAATTCGCCTTGCATTAAAGACCCAGGACTTAAATCCAAAGCCAAGGGCCGAGAGTACAATACAGAAATGCAGATTATTTCAAATCTCTTACGGCAACAGATTTTCCTTCAGCCGCGGGCAACATATTGTATATATTTTATTATTCCTATCTTGTATATAAGGAGATTTCATCTCCCAGCATTTATTTCATGGACAGGTTGTCTAGTACAGTCATTAACAGTTAGTCATTCATAGAGTGGGAGTGAATGTTTTCCGCCATTTCTTTTCAAATTGAGTCATTAATTTTGTTTCAGCTTCCTCCTCCTCTAGAATTTTCTATCTTCTCTATAAAAGCTCAAAAAGAAGACATTGTGGGGGTTCCAGATTTCTATCAGCAAACTGTGCAGCAAGAAGACTTATGTATACATTTTTGTAATACTTCTGTATGAAGCTTCAGAGCCCGTAGGGTCTCAGTGAGGAGGGGTTATAACTGTATTGAGGATTCTAGTCTTTGGTATCTCACAGTATGTAACTTCTCTTATGTGTTAATACATTATCTCATTTCATGCAATTTATCTTCTTGTATCATGTTCTAGAATGCGAGTGGCTCACTAGTTTGCAGTAAGGATTCATCTTAAGTGGTGCCCTTTCTGGAATTAGTTAAGCGCTTTAAATAGGCCTAGTCATGATATATTGTTCCATGTTCACTCTCTTCATACTTTCTACTATATTAGTTGTTTGAGAAGGGTGCTTTTAAAACGCCATTGTCATATAAGGATTCGTAAATTGGTGCGCCCTTATATGGTTCTGTTGTGTATCTGGGTATCAGTCTCATGTCAGCTAATATCTCCTTATGTTTCTTCACTGCACTCACTTCCTGATATCTGATTTCTGTGATATATTATTTGAATCGGCCCTCTTTACAGTAAGCAGTCTTTTAACTGTCTGATGCTTTCATGCTGAAGTTTTACATTGTGTCCCTACATTATTCTTATCCTTGTATCAGCTTCTGAGAGAGATTGGTCCCATTCAAATCTGATTTCCTTGTTCAAAACAAGAGATAGTAAGCGAGTTCTTGGACTGACAACCCAAACTAAATGAACTCCTTGCTATATTAAGATGTCCTAGGCACTGGTCTATGGCAACTCTAGGCTGTCTCTAGGAGGGTGACAAAATCATCCACAACATCTTTCTGGCGCCGTTGCCGGGGAACGAATTCAAGAATATCTATTTCCCTGGGTTCAACATCTCATATTCACTCTCTAATCAGGTGAGCACAGAGAGGTGAAGAGTTGCAGATTTCTCACCTTGGCGACTCCACTGGTCTTTATTTGATAAATTTTATTGGAAGTCCTGGCTTCCCGGAAGCCCCATTTGAGGTCGGATACCTCCCAGCCGAAAACACCCGTGTCTGACCCAGAAAAGATCATTCATAAAAGAGCTTGGAAAGAGAAGAAGTCAGTTCGTTCCGAAAATCCTGATTATTCCGTTGAAGATCATCCGCCCTCTTCTTCTCAAGAAGTTAGAACAGAAAAATCCGAGTTTTACTTAGAAACTCCACGTAGAGGAAATACCTGGATTGAAAGAGAATCTCATCCTGCTTTCGAGGCTGAAGAAATTAAAGAGGTCACAGAAGTAGCTATTGTTAACCGTGAGTTATTCCCATCTACACCTCAGGCTTCTGTGCAATATATTCCCATTGTTATTCATACTCCGCTTCCTCCTACTCCTCTCCCTTCATCTGTACCTCAAATTGTTGTGCAACCCCCACCTCCCCCAATGGCTAATGTTCCTGCTTTTCTATTGAACAAATATGCACCTCTGGCCTTGCCCCAAGTGCTGAATGACATGCCGCAGGATTACCTGAAGATTTTGCCAAGATTAAATGGTGAGAATGAAGTTGACGCTCAGAAGCACCTCGAGACCTTCTGCTCTTTTGCAGAAAACTTAAATGTTGAACATCTGGATGTGGTCCTGAGGTTATTCGTGCAATCCTTGGAAGGTGAAGCTCGAAAATGGTTCAAGACATTGGCAAACCATTCAATCACCACCTGGGACCAGATGGAAAACGCTTTTCTCAAGAAGTGGGGAGAAAAGAAAGACCAAGGGCAGTGCCTCGTTGAATTTAATACGCTAAAGAAGAAACACAACGAGGGAGTGGCAGAATTTATCAAAAGGTTTAATAAATTATATCTGAACCTCCCTGCCGATATGAAACCTCAACAAGCTGCAGCCAAAGTTGTTTTTATAGCAGCTTTTGATTCCGATTTCGGTTTCTCTCTGCGGGAAAGAATGCCTGTCACCCTGGATGATGCTCAGACAGATGCTCTAGAGTTGGAGGCAAATTTTGCTGCCACTGGGAAGTTAAAAGGAAAAATAGAACCTGAAACTAGAAGAAAAGGCAAAGAAGAGGTTTCTACCTCTAATCAAGAAAAGGATTCAGATAAAATGGACGAGATAAGCAAGATGATAAAGAAGATGGTTAAGCTAGAACTGGAAGCTAAGAACGCAACTCCCAAAAACTATTATAATGCTCCAAGCAGAGGATATAATCCTCAGTACAGAAAGCCTCCATTGCAAATATTGCCAAGGGAAGCGAAAGAACAGCAAGATCAGGTACCTCATCCCTTGTACCTGGAAGGACCAGCAGATGACTCCGCTGGAGATGCAGCTTATAGACTAGAAGATTCAAATCTGTCTTTTTCAAATAATGATGATATGGAGTGCCCCCTACAAGAAGAAGACGAAGAAGCAGATATTGACCATTACTGCAAGCAATTTGCTGATTTCATGGAAGCACAATTCAACGTCAAATATGATCTCAGATCCTCAAGGAAGAGGACCAGAACTCAAGAGCAAGAAGAAGAACCACCTCAGAAAGAAGCATCTGCTCAAAAGGAACCAACAACAAAGAAGAATGCGGAAAAAGGTAAGAACCTTCTGAATACCCCCTTACAGTCTAATGATCAGATTCCCTCCTCTTCTAAACTAGTCGGTCCTCCTAATGATGAGCCAGTGTCAAAAAAAATTAAATCTTTAGTTGAGAATAAGGAGTCAAAAGAAGCAGTGATAGAAAAGCTCACATCTTCTTTCAATTTGCAAAAAGAACTTGAGAGGATTAAGATTCCTGTTCCTCTGACTGAATTATTAAAACATCCTGCATATCAGTCTCAAGTTACCTCTTTCATTCTTCCTCCTGAACTACCAATTGCACCTGATAGTTTAAATCTTCAAGAAGAAAGACCCATGGTAGTCTTTGGCCCACATGTCGAGGAGATAGATCCTTCTACTCCCCCTTTTTATGTGTCTCTAGTCATTCATGACCTGCTGTTACATAATTGTATGTTAGATTCTGGGGCCTCCCATAATCTCATGCCTCTCTCTGTCATGGAGCAACTAGGGATGCAAATTACAAGACCATATAAAGATTTATATTCATTTGATTCTAAAAGGGTTAAATGCTTGGGAATGATTAAAGATTTAGTGGTCAATTTGGCTCAAATCCCAGCGAAGAGTGTGGTCATGGACATCGTGGTTGCCGATATCCCAGCTCGCTTTGGCATGCTGCTGTCAAGGTCCTGGGGTACAAAGATTGGGGGGTCAATTAAATTGGATTTAACATATGCTACTGTCCCAGTCTTTGGAGGTCAAGAAAGGAGGTTGTACAGAGAAACTCGATTTGTTAAAATGGTAACCAAGGCTGATTGCTCAGAGAATTCCCCAGTCTATAACAAAGAGGGAGACTTCTCATGTTTGATGTTAGAAGAAGACCAAAACTATGCACATGAGTCCCTTTTTGGTCAAATCCAAGCTGAGCAACCTAAAGAAGATCAGGAATCAGAAATTTGGACTTTGCATTTTGATGGAGCTAATTCAAGAGAAGGCAATGGAGCTGGGGTATTGATGATTTCTCCTACAGGGAAATGGGTGCCACTGTCTTTTAAACTGGAGTATGAGGCTACAAACAATGTAGCTGAATATGAAGCACTATTATTGGGACTCCAGACAGCCAAGAGTATGGGCATCCAGTGTCTGAAAGTGTTTGGAGACTCCGAGCTGGTGGTAAGACAGATAAAAAATGAATGCCAAACTAAGCATCCAAGGCTCAGGGCATATAGAAACGAAGTATGGGACATGATAGAAAATTTATTCTCAGCATTTAACATACAGTTCATGCCCCAGGAGCAAAACAGAATAGCAGACTCTCTCGCTATAGCTGCCAGTACCTTTCATCCTCCTCAGAATCCGCTTTTAAGATATGAAGTGGAGGTACGGTACAGACCATCCATTCTAGATAATATAAAGCATTGGCAGGTATTCGAAGATGATGAACAAATGAAAAGATTTATGGAGACTGTGGGAGAATTCTCCAATATGGAGATTGATGATAATGAAGAGGAAGAAGCTGAAAATATTGCTGAAAACAAATGGGAAGAAAGAATAGCAGGTAATAAAGTGCTGCAGCTAAAAGGTAATGTTATACCTAGAGGATTGGTACCTCTAGAAAGGTTATTCAATAAAGACGATATTCCAATGCAGCCAAATAAAGTAGTAGAAGAAGATCAAGTAGGAAATTTGAATCTGGGTACTTCCACTGACCCCAAAATTGTTAAATTATCCAAAAGAGTCCCAGAAGGATACAAAGAAAAGTATTTGAAGTTGTTTCAATCTTACAAAGATGTATTTGCTTGGTCCTATGAGGACCTAAAAACTTTTGATGTAAATATTATACAGCATAAGATTCCACTGAGGGAAGATGCAAAGCCATATAAGCAGAAGCTCAGGCAAATAAATCCTTTGCTTCTTCCTTCCATTGAAAAAGAAATTAAAAAATTGTTGAATGCCAAAATAATTGTGCCATTAAGGTACTCATAGTGGATAGCAAATCTTGTTCCTGTTCGGAAGAAAAATG
Organism: Pinus albicaulis; assembly: GCA_034641835.2. Classification (NCBI taxonomy): domain Eukaryota; kingdom Viridiplantae; phylum Streptophyta; class Pinopsida; order Pinales; family Pinaceae; genus Pinus; species Pinus albicaulis. The sequence continues at coordinate 1,047,285,271 of CM076572.1, forward strand.
GAGAAATAAGGCTATGTGTAGATTTCAGAAATCTGAATAGGGCGTCTCTCAAAGATAACTATCCACTGCCTAAGATGGATCACATCCTGCAGAAAGTAATGGGAGCATCCAGAATGTCAATGATGGATGGATTTTCGGGCTACAATAAAGTAGCTGTGTTCCCATAAGACCAGAAGAAGACTGCATTCACTACACCATGGGGAACCTTTATGTATGCCAGGATGCCATTTGGATTAATTAACGCAGGAGCTACTTTCCAGAGGGCAATGGACATAGCCTTTGTCGGAGAACAGGACAAGTTCTTGGTGGTGTATCTTGATGATATCACAATGTTCTCAAAGAATGATGATGAGCATATTGAGCATTTAAGAAGAACTTTTGAGAAATGCAGAAGGTATGGCCTGTCTCTAAACCCTCAAAAGTCTTTGTTTGCATTAGATGAGGGAAAACTCTTAGGGCATATCGTGACTAAAGATGGTGTGAAAATTGATCCTAAGAGAGTTGAAGTGATAAACAGCATCCCTTTGCCAAGAAATAAGAAAGAAGTACAGGTATTTTTAGGCCGAATTAATTTCTTGAGAAGATTCATCCCTAACTATGCAGAGATAGTTAGGCACATAACCAATATGTTGAAAAAGGAAAATGAAGTAAAATGGTCCCAGGAGTCTAGAGATGCATTCACAAGGATAAAACGGGCATTCGCTAAAGCTCCTGTGCTAGCAGGGCCAAATTACAAAAAACCATTTATGATTTTCTCATTTGCTTCACCTCATACCATTGCTGGAGTGTTATTGCAGAAAAATGAAGAGGGATATGAACAGCCCATAGCTTTCTTCAGTCAAGTGCTTTATGATGCTGAATTGAAATATAATATACTGGAGAAGCAGGCATATGCCTTGGTAAAGTCCCTTAAAGCTTTCAGAGTCTATATTTTGCAATCTCACATCACAGCCTATGTCCCTACAGCAGCAGTCAAAGACATTTTGGTTCAAGGAGACAGCAAAGGTAGAAGGGGAAGATGGATTGCAAAAATCCAAGAGTATGATCTGGATATAAAGCCTACTAAATTGATCAAAGGACAGGGACTTGCCAAGATGCTATCTGAATCAAATCATCAAGCTTTGGGCATTAATCTGTCTGTGATAGCAAATGAAGAATTAGAGAGAGAAGAGGAGCAACAAGGACTGGAGATGGCCACTCAAAAGATACATGTGAAATATCTGACTAGTCCTTGGTATAAGCAAATAGTTGAATATCTGTTAACACTTAGTTGCCCTCCAGGGTGTGACAAGGTGAAATACAGAGCTGTAAGGATGAAATCCCAGAAATATGCAATTGCCAATGGGCAGCTCTATTGGAGAGACCCCCTAGGTATATTACTTTTATGCCTCACAAAAAATGAAGTGCAAAATGTAATGACGGAATTTCATGAGGGGATATGTGGAGGACATTACAGCTGGAGGGCTACCACTCATAAAATCTTGAAGGCTGGCTTTTACTGGCCAAAATTGTATTTAGATACTTTTTCTTGGGTTAGATCATGCGACAAATGTCAAAGGTTTGCAGAAAGGCAGAAATTAGCAGCATTGCCCTTGATCCCTATTCATGTAAATGAACCATTTCAAAAATGGGGGTTGGATTTTATAGGTGAGATACATCCCCCATCAAGTGGCCAACATAAATGGATATTGACAGCCACAGCCTATTTCACGAAATGGGTGGAAGCCATACCCACCAGAAATGCTACCGATGCTGTAATAATGAACTTTATAGAAGATAACATCATATCTAGGTTTGGCTGTCCTGCAAGGATCGTAACCGATAATGCACAGGCTTTCAAGTCGGCCAGGTTCGTAAAGTTCTGCCAAAGATACAACATCATCCTCACTCATTCTACAGCATATTATCCACGGGGAAATGGTCTAGCAGAGTCATCCAATAAAACCCTGGTGAGAGCCCTTAAGAAGACAATAGCTGAAAATAAGAAAAAATGGGACTCTAAATTGAAGTTTGCTCTATGGGCAAATAGGATAATCAATAAAAGAGAAACAGGGAAGTCACCCTATGAGCTGGTATATGGACGGGCTGCAGTGTTTCCTTTGCAATTAGCATTACCAGTGGCACGTTTCATGCAGGAGAACCAGGAAGAACCGGATGGCATGATCCGAAGAATTAATCAGCTGGTAGAATTGGAGGAAACAAGGAACCAGGTAGATCAAAGGGATTGATAGAATACCAAGAAAATGAAAAATGTCTTCGATCGCCGCGCAAAAGACAGGGATTTTCAAGTTGGAGACCCGGTTCTTGGGATGGGATGTTCGCAGACAGTGGTACAAACATGCTAAATTTGATCCATTATGGTACGGGCCATTCAAAATAGTGAAGCTGGGAAGAAACAACACCTTTACTTTAGAAAATCTACAGGGTGATTTGTTGGATGCACCCGTGAATGGCCAATTCCTCAAGCCTTATTTCCAATTCTGACTCAGGTCGGGAATACCAGATTGTATATACTGTATATAGTTTGTTTTGGATTTTATTTTTATAAAGGAAAAGAATGTTAATAATTACTCGAAGTAAAAGTGCAGGGGAATTCAAAAATAAGACGAAATATTTAATGGTCTGCGTGTTCTCGACATGCCCGAGGACGAACATGTCGTCCCCAGATGGAGCCGATGTTGTACATATCTACCTCTGCCTGTGAATTTTGCCACACTGCCTCATTAGAATCCATTTTTAACCGCCGCCATGGCCTAAAACCTCATGACTCCGCTTGATACTCCTATCTCCGCCCGAAAATCTGCTTCACAATAGTTAAAAACCCAAATTTAATAATCGGGCCGAGTCCCCAAAGAGCTTGACGCCCTTCCGCTTCAACTTCCATATGACCCAAGTCTGAAAACCATAGTTCAAAGCAAAAAAGGGGGCCTATTGTCTTAACGATCGGACACAATGCTAGCCGTCCGATCTGGCTCAAATCAACGGCGCGGAAATCAGCTTATACGAAGGGCCCGTGCGCATCAGATCGTCTGTATTTCATGACTCACCATTTTATTGTCCCCCGACACAAGCGCAGCCGTTGATCTCGTTCCGAGATCCAACGGTCCTAGGTCAATCGCAGGTTGTACATATTTACCCTTGCCGCGACCCAAAATCTCATGACCTTGCTTGCTATTACTATATCCACCCGAAAATCTACTTCACAATGGTTCAAAACCCAAATTTAAGCAATCGGGCCGACTCCTTAAGAGTCCGACTCCCTCCCGCTACGACTTCCATAAGACCTGAGTCTGAAAACCATAATTCAGAGCAAGAAGGGGCTTATTGTCTTAACGATCGGGCGCAATGCTGGCCGTCCGATCTGACTTAAATCAACGGCGCGACAATTAATTTATACGGAGGGCCCGCGCGCAACAGACCTTTATGACCCGCCGATTTATTACCCTCCGATGCAGGTGTAGCCGTTGATCTTGCTCTGAGATCGAACGGTCCTGGGTCAATCGCGGTCCTGCCCTCAATCGCGATCGGAACTTCTAAGATGTGCCACTCCTGCCTCCCCGCTCCACTTTCCGATTGCGATTGCCGATTTGGGTCCCACCTCCTATGGTCGTGTCATCATTATTCACAAGTGTACACTGTGTCCTTCCTCCACCATTCATATGTTTTGGTGACGTGTCATAGTTTATGAACCTTTGCCCCATTCATTTGTGGTCGCTCCATTGTTTTCTGCCCTGTCACCCTCCATTTCTCCATTATGTTCATGCGTTTCTTGTCACCCTACACCTTCTCAATATCTCGCCTAGTCTGTGCTACCGACTCCAGGGCCGCTGTCATATCCACATTCCCTGTCACCGAGTCATTTTTCTCTAATGTTTTGTGGGTTTTGCAGGTTTTAAAACGAATCAACTGGCGCCTTAACTTGCCGCCTCCGTTGCTAAGATCCGAAGGACATATTTTAACTGGCAAAATTAAAGAAAGAAGCTGAGGGTAGGTGGGAGAGATGACCGCCATTAAAGAAAACATAGATGTGGATTCTCAGAATTCTCCAGATGCATCCTCCCCGCATTAAAGATCCAGGATTCAAATCCATAGCCAAGGGCCAAGAGTACAATACAGAAATGCAGATAATTTCAGATCTCTTACGGCAGCAGATTTTCTTTCAGCCGCGGGCAACATGTTGTATATATTTTATTATTTCAGTCTTATATGTAAAGAGATTTTTATCTCCCAGCATTTATTTCTTTAGACGGACTGTTAGTTGTATTCATTTATAGTTAGTCATTCATAAGAGAAGGCGCGAATGTTTTCCGCCAGGCTGATTCAAACTAAGTCATTAATTGTGCCTCGTCTACCTCCTCCTCCAGAGGTTTCGGTCTTCTCTATAAATACTGAGAAATAAGATTTTTGAAGGGTTCCATATTTCTGTCAGCAGACGGTGCAGCGAGAAGGCTTCTGTATACATTTTGTAACATTTCTGTATGAAGTTTCAGAGCCCGTAGGGTCTCAGTGAGGAGGGGTTATAACTGTAATGAGGATTCTGGTCTTTGGTATCTCACAGTATGTAATTTCTCTCATGTGTTAATACATTATCTCATTTCATGCAAATTGTCTTCTTGTATCATGTTCTAGAATGCGAGTGGCTCTCTAGTTTGCAGTAAGGATTCATCTTAAGTGGTGCCCTTTCTGAAATTAGTCAAGCGCTTTAAATAGGCCTAGTCATGATATACTGTTCCAGGTTCACTCTTTTCATATTTTCTGCTATATTAGTGGCTTAAGGATTCGTAAATTGGTGCGCCCTTATATGCTAGCTAATATTTTCTTATGTTTCCTCACTGCACTCACCTCCAGATATTTGATTTCTGTGATATATTATTTGAATCGGCCCTCTTTACAGTAAGCGGTCTCTTAACTGTCTGATGCTTTCATGCTGAAGTTTTACATCATGTTCCTACATTGTTTTTATCCTTGTGTCAGCTGCTGAGAGAGATTGGTCCCATTCAAATCTGATTTCCTTGTTTAGAACAAGAGATAGTGAGCGAGTTCTTGGACTGACAATCCAAACTAAAAGGGCTCCTTGCTATATTAAGATGTCCTAGGCACTAGTCTATAGCAACTCTAGGCTGTCTCTAGGAGGGTGACAAAATCATCCACGACATCTTTCTGGCGCCGTTTCCGGGGATCGAATTCAAGAATATCCGTTTCCCTAGGTTCGACATCTTATTTTCACTCTCTAATCAGGTGAGCACAGAGAGGTGAAGAGTTGCAGATTTCTCACCTTGGCGACTCCACTGGTCTTTGATTGATAAATTGTAGTGGAAGTCCTGGCTTCCCGGAAGCCCCATTTGAGGTCGGATACCTCCCAGCCGAAGACACCCGTGTCTGACCCGGAAAAGATCATTCATAAAAGCGCTTGGAAAGAGAAGAAGACAGTTCGTTTTGAAAATCCTGAATATTCCGTTGAAGATCATCCGCCCTCTTCTTCTCAAGAAGTTAGAACAGAAAAACCCGAGTTTCGCTCAGAAACTCCACGTCGAGGAATTACCTGGATTGAAGGAGAATCTCATCCTGCTTTCGACGCTGAAGAAATTAAAGAGGTCACAGAAGTAGCTGCTGTTAACCGTGAGTTATTCCCATCTACACCTCAGGCTTCTGTGCAATATATTCCCATTGTTATTCATACTTCGCTTCCTCCTGCTCCTCTCCCTTCATCCGTATCTCAAATTGTTGTGCAACCCCCACCTCCTCCAATGGCCAATGTTCCTGCTTTTCTTTTAAATAAATATGCTCCTCTGGCCTTGCCCCAAGTGCTAAACGACATGCCACAAGATTACTTGAAGATTTTGCCAAGATTCAATGGTGAAAATGAAGTTGACGCTCAGAAGCACCTCGAGACCTTCTGCTCTTTTGCGGAGAACTTAAATGTCGAACATCTGGATGTGGTCTTGAGGTTATTTGTGCAATCCTTGGAAGGTGAAGCTCGAAAGTGGTTCAAGACATTGGCAAATCATTCAATCACCACCTGGGACCAGATGGAGAATGCTTTTCTCAGGAAATGGGGAGAAAAGAAAGACCAAGGGCAGTGCCTCGTTGAATTCAATACGCTAAAGAAGAAAAACAATGAGGGAGTGGCAGAATTTATCAAAAGATTCAATAAGTTATATCTAAACCTTCCTGCTGATATGAAACCCCAGCAAGCTGCAGCCAAAGTTGTTTTCATAGCAGCTTTTGATTCTGATTTCGGTTTTTCTCTGCGGGAAAGAATGCCTGTTACTCTAGATGATGCCCAAACAGACGCTCTAGAGTTGGAGGAAAATTTTGCTGCCACCGGGAAATTAAAAGGAAAAATAGAACCGGAAACTAGAAGAAAAGGCAAAGAAGAGGTTTCTACCTCTAATCAAGAAAAATATTCAGATAAAATGGATGAAATAAGCAAGATGATAAAGAAGATGGTCAAGCTAGAACTGGAAGCTAAAAGTGCAGCTCCCAAGAACTATTACAACGCTCCAAACATAGGATATAATCCTCAATACAGAATGCCTCCGTTGCAGATATTGCCAAGAGAAGCGAAAGAACAGCAAGATCAGGTACCTCATCCCTTGTACCTGGAAGGACCAACAGATGACTCCGCTGGAGATGCAGCTTATAGACTAGAAGATTCAAATCTGGCTCTTTCAAATAATGATGATATGGAGTGCCCCCTACAAGAAGAAGATGAAGAAGCAGAAATTGACCATTACTGCAAGCAATTTGCTGATTTCATGGAAGCACAATTCAACGTCAAATATGATCTCAGATCCTCGTGGAAGAGGACCAGAACTCAGGAGCAAGAAGAAGAACCACCTCAGAAGGAATCATCTGCTCAGAAGGAATCAGCAACAAAGAGATGTATAGAAAAAGGTAAGAATCTTCTGAATACTCCCTTGCAGTCTAATGATCAGTTTCCCTCCTCTTCTGAACTAGTCGGGCCTCCTAATGCTGAGCCAGTGTCAAAAGAAATTAAATCTTCAGTTGAGAATAAGGAGTCAAAAGAAGTAGTGCTATAAAATCCCACATCTGCTTTCAATTTGCAAAAATAACTTGAGAAGATTAAGATTCCTGTCCCTCTGACTGAGTTGTTAAAACAACCTGCATATCAGTCTCAAGTTACCTCTTTCATTCTTCCTCCTGAACTACCAATTGCACCTGATAGTTTAAATCTTCAAGAAGAAAGACCCATGGTAGTCTTTGGCCCACATGTCGAGGAGATAGATCCTTCCACTCCTCCTTTTTACGTATCCCTAGTCATTCATGACCTGCTGTTACATAAATGCATGTTAGATTCTGGGCTTCACATAATATCATGCCTCTCTCTGTCATGGAACAACTAGGGCTGCAAATTACAAGGCCATACAAAGATTTATATTCGTTTGATTCTAAAAGAGTAAAATGCCTGGGAATGATTAAAGATTTGGTGGTTAATTTGGCTCAAATCCCAGCAAAAAGTGTGGTCATGGACATTGTGGTCGCTGATATCCCAGCTCGCTTTGGCATGCTGCTGTCAAGGTCCTGGGGTACCAAGGTTGGGGGGTCAATTAAATTGGATCTAACATATGCTACTGTCCCAGTCTTCGAGGCCAAGAAAGGAGGTTGTACAGAGAAACTCGATTTGTTAAGATGGTAACTAAGGCTGACTGCTCAGATAATTCCCCAATCTATAACAAAGAGGGAGACTTTTCATGTTTTATGCTAGAAGAAAACCAAAGTTACGCTCATGAGCCCCTTTTTGGTCAAATTCAGGCTGGGCAGCCTAAAGAAGATCAGGAATCAGAGATTTGGACTTTGCATTTTGATGGAGCTAATTCAAGGGAAGGCAATGGAGCTGGGGTCTTGTTGATTTCTCCCATAGGGAAATGGGTGCCGCTGTCTTTTAAATTGGAATATGAGGCTACAAACAATGTAGCTGAGTATGAGGCATTATTACTGGGATTACAGACAGCTAGAAACATGGGCATCCGATGTATAAAAGTGTTTGGAGACTCTGAGCTGGTCGTGAGGCAGATTAAAAATGAATGTCAAACTAAGCATCCACGGCTCAGAGCATCTAGAAATGAAGTATGGGACATGATAGAAAACTTCTTTTCAGCATTTAACATACAGTTCATGCCCCGGGAGCAAAACAGAATAGCAGACTCTCTCGCGGTAGCTGCCAGTACCTTTCTTCCTCCTCAGAATCCGCTTTTAAGATATGAAGTGGAGGTACGGTACAGACCATCCATTCCAGATAATATAAAGCATTGGCAGGTATTCGAAGATGATGAACAAATGAAAAGATTTATGGAAACTGTGGGAGAATTCTCCAATATGGAGATTGATGATAATGAAGAGGAAGAAGCTGAAAATGTTGCTGAGAACAAATGGGAAGAAAGAATAGCAGGAAATAAAGTGTTGCAGCTGAAAGATAATGTCATACCTAGAGGATTGGTACCTATAGAGAGGTTATTCAATAAAGATGATGTTCCAATGCAGCCAAATAAAGTAGTAGAAGAAGATCAAGTAGGAGATTTGAATCTGGGTACTTCCACTGACCCCAAAATTGTTAAATTATCCAAAAAGGTCCCAGAAGAGTACAAAGAAAAGTATCTGAAGTTATTTCAATCTTATAAAGATGTTTTTTCTTGGTCCTATGAGGACCTAAAAACTTTTTATGTAAATATTATACAGCATAAGATTCCACTGAGGGAGGATGCAAAGCCATACAAGCAGAAGCTCAGGCAAATAAATCCTCTGTTACTTCCCTCAATTGAAAAAGAAATTAAGAAGTTGTTGAAGGCCAAGATAATTGTACCATTAAGATACTCAGAATGGATAGCGAACCTTGTTCCTGTCCGAAAGAAGAATGGAGAAATAAGGCTGTGTGTAGACTTCAGGAATTTGAACAGAGCATCTCTCAAAGATAACTATCCACTGCCTAAAATGGACCACATCCTGCAGAAAGTAGTGGGAGCATCCAGAATGTCAATGATGGATGGATTTTCCGGTTATAATCAAGTGGCCGTGTTCCCAGAAGACCAGAAGAAGACCGCATTCACTACACCATGGGGAACCTTTATGTATGCTAGGATGCCATTCGGATTAATCAATGCGGGAGCTACTTTTCAGAGGGCAATGGACATAGCCTTTGTCGGAGAACAGGACAAGTTCTTGGTGGTGTATCTTGATGATATCACAGTGTTCTCAAAGAATGATGATGAGCATATTGAGCATTTGAGAAGAACTTTTGAAAAATGCAGAAGGTATGGCCTTTCTCTAAATCCTCAAAAATCTTTGTTTGCATTAGATGAGGGAAGACTCTTAGGGCATATTGTGATTAAAGATGGTGTAAAAATTGATCCTAAGAGAGTTGAAGTGATAAACAACATCCCTTTGCCAAGAAATAAGAAAGAAGTACAGATATTTTTAGGCCGAATTAATTTCTTGAGAAGATTTATCCCTAACTATGCAGAGATAGTTAGGCACATAACCAATATGTTGAAAAAGGAAAATGAGGTAAAATGGTCCCAGGAGTCTAGAGATGCATTCACAAGGATAAAAAGGGCATTCACTGAAGCTCCTGTGCTAGCAGGGCCAAATTACAAAAAACCATTTATGATTTTCTCATTTGCTTCACCTCACACAATTGCTGGAGTGTTATTGCAGAAAAATGAAGAGGGATATGAACAGCCCATAGCCTTCTTCAGTCAAGTGCTTTATGATGCTGAATTGAAATATAATATACTGGAGAAGCAGGCATATGCCCTGGTAAAGTCTCTTAAAGCTTTCAGAGTTTATGTTTTGCAGTCTCACATCACAGCTTATGTCCCTACCGCGGCAGTCAAAGACATTCTGGTTCAGGGAGACAACGAAGGTAGGAGGGGAAGATGGATTGCAAAAATTCAGGAGTATGATCTGGATATAAGGCCTACTAAACTGATCAAAGGCCCTGCCAAAATGTTATCTGAATCAAATCATCAAGCTTTGGGCATTAATCTATCTGTGATAGCAAATGAGGAATTAGAAAAAGAAGAAGAGCAACACGGACTAGAGGTGGCTACTCAAAAGATACATGTGAAATATCTAACTAGTCCTTGGTATAAAGAAATAGTTGAATCTCTGTTAACACTCAGCTGTCCCCCTGGCTGTGACAAAGTGAAATACAGAGCTGTAAGGGTGAAATCTCAGAAATATGCAATTGCCAATGGACAGCTCTATTGGAGAGACCCTCTGGGTATATTACTGTTATGCCTCACAGAAAATGAAGTACAGAATGTAATGACAGAATTCCATGAAGGCATATGTGGAGGACATTACAGTTGGAGGGCTACAACTCACAAAATCTTGAAGGCTAGTTTTTACTGGCCAAAATTGTATTCAGATACTTTTGCTTGGGTCAGATCGTGTGACAAATGCCAAAGGTTTGCAGAAAGGCAGAAATTAGCAGCATTTCCCTTGATCCCTATTCACGTAAATGAACCATTTCAGAAATGGGGATTAGATTTTATAGGAGAGATTCATCCCCCATCAAGTGGCCAACATAAATGGATATTAACAGCCACAGACTATTTCAAGAAATGGGTGGAAGCCATACCTACTAGAAATGCTACAGATGCTGTAATAATGAATTTTATAGAAGATAATATCATATCTAGGTTTGGCTGCCCTGCAAGAATTGTAACTGACAATGCACAGGCTTTCAAGTCTGCCAGGTTCATAAAATTCTGCCAAAGATATAACATCCTCCTGACTCATTCTACAGCATACTATCCACAGGGAAATGGTCTAGCAGAGTCATCCAATAAGACCCTGGTGAGAGCCCTGAAGAAGACAATAGCTGAAAATCAGAAAAACTGGGACTCCCAATTAAAATTTGCAACAGGGAAGTCCCCCTATGAGCTGGTATATGGACGGGCTGCAGTGTTTCCTTTGCAATTGGCATTGCCAGTAGCACGTTTTATGCAGGAGAACCAGGAAGAACCAGATGACATGATCCGAAGAATTAATCAGCTGGTAGAATTAGAGGAAACAAGGAACCAGGTAGATCAGAGATTGATAGAATACCAGGAAAAAATGAAGAATGTATTTGATCAGCACGCAAAGGATAGGAATTTTCAAGTCGGAGACTTGGTTCTTAGATGGGATGTTCGCAGAGCAGAAAAGGGCAAACATGCTAAATTTGATCCATTGTGGTTCGGGCCATTCAAAATAGTGAAGCTGGGAAGGAACAACACCTTTACTCTAGAAAATCTACAGGGTGATTTGTTGGATGCACCCGTGAATGGCCAGTTCCTCAAGCCTTATTTTCAATTCTGACCCAGGCTGGAACTGTCTGGTTGTATATACTGTATATAGTTTGTTTTGGCTTTTATTTTTATAAAGGAAAGCAATGTTGATAATTACTTGAAGTAAAGGTGCAGGGAATAGAAAAATAAGATGAAATATTTAATGGTCTGCGTGTTCTCGACATGCCCGAGGACGAACATGTCGTCCCCAGGTGGAGCCGATGTTGTACATATTTACCCTTGCCGCGACCCAAAATCTCATGACCCTGCTTGCTATTACTATATCCACCCGAAAATCTACTTCACAATGGTTCAAAACCCAAATTTAAGCAATCGGGCCGACTCCTTAAGAGTCCGACTCCCTCCCGCTACGACTTCCATAAGACCTGAGTCTGAAAACCATAATTCAGAGCAAGAAGGGGCTTATTGTCTTAACGATCGGGCGCAATGCTGGCCGTCCGATCTGACTTAAATCAACGGCGTGGCAATTAATTTATACAGAGGGCCCGCGCGCAACAGACCTTTATGACCCGCCGATTTATTACCCTCCGATGCAGGTGTAGCCGTTGATCTTGCTCTGAGATCGAACGGTCCTGGGTCAATCACGGTCCTGCCCTCAATCGCGATCGGAACTTCTAAGATGTGCCACTCCTGCCTCCCCGCTCCACTTTCCGATTGCGATTGCCGATTTGGGTCCCACCTCCTATGGTCGTGTCATCATTATTCACAAGTGTACACTGTGTCCTTCCTCCACCATTCATATGTTCTGGTGACGTGTCATAGTTTATGAACCTTTGCCCCATTCATTTGTGGTCGCTCCATTGTTTTCTGCCCTGTCATCCTCCATTTATCCATTATGTTCATTCGTTTCTTGTCACCCTGCACCTTCTCAATATCTCGCGTAGTCTGTGCTACCGACTCCAGGGCCGCTGTCATATCCACATTCCCTGTCACCGAGTCATTTTTCTCTAATGTTTTGCGGGTTTTGCAGGTTTTAAAACGACTCAGCTGGCGCCTTAACTTGCCGCCTCCGTTGCTAAGATCCGAAGGACATATTTTAACTGGCGAAATTAAAGAAAGAAGCTGAGGGTAGGTGGGAGAGATGACCGCCATTAAAGAAAACATAGATGTGGATTCTCAGAATTCTCCAGATGCATCCTCCCCGCATTAAAGATCCAGGATTCAAATCCATAGCCAAGGGCCAAGAGTACAGTACAGAATTGCAGATTATTTCAGATCTCTTACGGCAGCAGATTTTCTTTCAGCCACGGGCAACATGTTGTATATATTTTATTATTTCAGTCTTATATGTAAAGAGATTTTTATCTCCCAGCATTTATTTCTTTAGACGGACTGTTAGTTGTATTCATTTATAGTTAGTCATTCATAAGAGAAGGCGCGAATGTTTTCCGCCAGGCTGATTCAAACTAAGTCATTAATTGTGCCTCGTCTACCTCCTCCTCCAGAGGTTTCGGTCTTCTCTATAAATACTGAGAAATAAGATTTTTGAAGGGTTCCAGATTTCTGTCAGCAGACGGTGCAGCGAGAAGGCTTCTATATACATTTTGTAACATTTCTGTATGAAGTTTCAGAGCCCGTAGGGTCTCAGTGAGGAGGGGTTATAACTGTAATGAGGATTCTGGTCTTTGGTATCTCACAGTATGTAATTTCTCTCATGTGTTAATACATTTTCTCATTTCATGCAAATTGTCTTCTTGTATCATGTTCTAGAATGCGAGTGGCTCTCTAGTTTGCAGTAAGGATTCATCTTAAGTGGTTCCCTTTCTGAAATTAGTCAAGCGCTTTAAATAGGCCTAGTCATGATATACTGTTCCAGGTTCACTCTTTCCATATTTTTTGCTATATTAGTGGCTTAAGGATTCGTAAATTGGTGCGCCCTTATATGCCAGCTAATATTTTCTTATGTTTCCTCACTGCACTCACCTCCAGATATTGGATTTCTGTGATATATTATTTGAATCGGCCCTCTTTACAGTAAGCGGTCTCTTAACTGTCTGATGCTTTCATGCTGAAGTTTTACATCATGTTCCTACATTGTTTTTATCCTTGTGTCAGCTGCTGAGAGAGATTGGTCCCATTCAAATCTGATTTCCTTGTTTAGAACAAGAGATAGTTGTAGCGAGTTCTTGACTGACAACCCAAAACTAAAAGGACTCCTTGCTATATTAAGATGTCCTAGGCACTGGTCTATGGCAACTCTAGACTGTCTCTAGGGGGGGTGACTAAATCATCCACAACAGGTATCAGGATCGTCATCTAGTATCATCCTTATAAGAGGAGTGATAAGGGGTACTTGCTAGATGAATTTAAGAAAGCAAAGCGACCTACTTTTGATGGGGAATTGAAGAAAATGGAAGATGTAGAGGCTTGGATACTGGGGATGAAATTGTTCTTTGAGTTGCACGATTACATAGATAATATGAAAGCCAGAGTAGCTGTCTTCATCTTGGGAGGTAAGGCAGGCATTTTGGTGGGAAGATGTACAATACGTGAGACACATAGGGATGGAGGACTTGAGTTGGCATGAGTTCAAGAGGATTTTCAGGAATAAGTACTTGTCAGAGAGGTACTATGACGTTAAGGCCAAAGAATTCTATGAGTTAAAGATGGTCTCTATGACATATGAAGAGTACACGACAAATTTTTTGGAGTTGCTGAGGTATGCACTATATCTTGAGGACGAGAAGGCTAAATTTTAATGATTTGTCAATGGTTTTTCAATAGCATTTAAAGATCGGATCGAGTATGATGAGCCTCAAATGCTTGAGGAAGTCATTGGTGATCCGGATTTATGCAGGAACGCAACAGAATACAAAAATAACCATAAACATAGAGATGCAGCGGAAATAAGGCTTCATTTCATTAATATCAAATAACAGAAATATGATTACAAATATAATGGAAATAAAATAGCTAGGGTGCTGGTAGCGAATCTCTGAGAAGAGATGTGGCGGCTACAGACCTCTGAACTGTGTTACAATGAGGCTCGAGGGCCTATTTATTATGGAGAAACAATGGATAACTCTAAACGTCCAAAAACCTAACCCTAGGAGATGAAGCGCCAAAACTGTGGGCCCCATTTGTGTAAATTGGTGTTTCAACTTCCCGGGGACGTAACTTCGGCATACTATCTCCGTTTGACACACATGATACATCATTAGAAAGATCTATCAGAGGACTACAAATGTCACCACGAATATCAATTCCAAAACGAAATCATATTTGTTGGACAAATGATGCCCAAAAAACGTCGTTTAGGGCCTCAAAACGGCTTCGGAAGTTCAAGACTCGAAAAACTGCTAAAAATAATAAGTTGTGCTGAAACTGAAAAACTAAAAGAAACAATGGTGGGGCCCCAAGTGGAATAGGGGGGTGACCACCAATATCCACCTGGATCATTCCTCCCCCTTAGGAAGCAATGGTCCCCATTGCGTTAAGTTCCTCCATGAGATGAGGAAACTTCTACTGAACTTGGTCCTTGGTGAACCACTTTCCTTGGTGCAAGAGTTGGCCAGCTTTGACAACCCGATATAGTTGGATCTTTTGTTGGCGAGTGTTCTTGATTTGCATGTCCATGATACAATCTGTGGTGGCCTGTTCCATGCATTCTGGGTTTAACTATGTTGGTGTGAGTTGTTCTGCAATGTCAGAGGTGTCCAGTAGAGGTGGGAAGTAAGGACGAAGGTGGTCCACATTGAATACTGGGTGCAAACCAAGGAATGGTGGAATACTGAGCTCGAAGACATTGTTCCCTACAGCCTTGGTGATGGTGTACGGGCCGTATCGGAGTGGGGGAAGCTTGCGATGGGGTCCAGTGAGGCACTCCTTCTGCAAATGTAGCCACACTTTGTTGCCCACCTGGAAGTTGTGTGGCACCCGATGTTGATCATGGCGTTGTTTGTACTTAGCATTGGCTCTGTCCAATATGTCATGAACCTGTTGGCAGATGTGATGAATGCACTCGTTGAAGCTATTTTATTTGTCAACTTCAGACTAGACATGAGCCGAATCGGCCTGAGTAGCCACAAATGGCATGGCTATGTCAATGGGACATAGTGGCTGGAATCCCAAGCCCACCTGAAAGGGGCTGTGGCCGATTGAGCTGTGGAGAGCCCGGTTATAACTATGTTGTACATAGGGGAGGCTCTCATCCCATGTGTGTGGATTCTTTGAATTGTACATGCACAGAATGTGTACAATCATTCTGTTGACGACCTCTGTCTAGCCATCTGTTTGGGGATGGAAAGCTATGGACTTGGTGAGCTTGGTGTCCAGCATTGGCTAGAGGCTGGACCAAAATGTGCTGAGGAAACTGCTATCCAAATATGATATGATATACTTTGGGATCCCAAAGTGCACCCACACTCATTTAAAGAAGAGTTTAGCAGTGGCTTCTATTGTGATATTCTTCTTGTAGGCCGCCATAATGGCCATCTTCGAGAATTTTTCGACGATCATGAAAACACAGTAATTTCCATGCTTAGTAGAAGGCAAGCCCGACATGTAATCCATGGAGATGGATTCCCAAGGTCGACTAGGGGTCGGTAGCGGAGTATATAGGCCTTGCTTCTTGATGGTCGGCTTGGCAATGGCACAAGCAGTGCAGGATCTGATGTGCTTCCTGACATCCTTTCGAAGGTTCGGCCAATAGAAATACTTCTGCAGTACTGCTACTATTTTCTCGACCCTGAAATGCCCAGCAACTCGACTGTAGTGTGCTTCCCATATCATCTTGGTACGCTCGCTTGAAGGAACACAAAGGTGTCCCAGGTGACATAAAAGTGCATCTTGGATGTGAAAATTTGGAACTTGCGTACCCCCTAAGAGTGCCTTGTATGTGTGGCCGAAGTCTGGGTCGCTCTCGTAGAGAGGCGGCCAATCAGAAGTCTCATGCCCACAAGATTTGAGAATGGTGGTGAGCGCCACGATCGGTGGTCGGCTAAGGTAGTCTGCAACATTATTGGTGCTACCCTTCTTGTACTTGATGTTCAAATGAAATTGTTGCAGATATGTGGACCACTTTTGATGGCGATCATTCTGAAACTTCCCTTGTGTTTGTATGAACTGCAGGGGCCGGTGGTCTATGTGGATGATTGTTTCCTTCCCCAAATTTTAATGCTTCCATTGTCAACAAGCTCGCACAATGGAATACATTTTTTTGTCATAAGTGGGATACTTGCGAACTGTGTCAGACAATGTCTCATTGTGATATGCCACTGGATGTCCTTGTTGAGTAAGAACTAGCCCAATAGCATAGTCAGAGGCATCTGTCTCGATCTCAAATCGTTGTTGCAAGTCTGGTAATGTGAGCACTGGGGAAGAACATAGGTGATTTTTCAATTCTGTGAACACCTTTTGTTGAGATTCCAACCAAAAGAATTTTGCTCTCACTCCTCCCTTGGTGACTTGACTCAAGGGCCAAGTGATATGAGAGAATCCCAACATGAACCTACAGTAGAAATTAGCAAGACCCAGAAAGCTGCGAAGCTCTGTTATAGTGGTTGGGGCTGGCCAATCCCGAATGACTTGGATCTTGGTTGGATCTACATGCACCCCCCTTTCCGGATAGTGATCTTGTTCAATGCTCGATAGTCAATATAGAGTCTCCACGTCCCATCCTTCTTCTGTACCAACATGATCGAGCTCCCACAGGGCGATGAACTTGGTCGGATGTGACCTTTCTACAGCAGCTCCTGAATCTGCCTCTTGATTTCATCATTCTTCAGAACAGAGCGCTGATAGATCGGTCCATTGGGTAGCGGCGCACCTGGGGTCAGATCAATCGGGTGATTGAACTGACAGTGCAGAGGAACCCCTGTGGCTGAGGTGAATATGTCCCCGTACTCCTCCACAACCTTGTCCATTTGTTGTTGTCATGCAGAGGAGCCCTGTCTAGAGGTCGTGGCCACAGTATTCTTCTTGCCCTGGGGGCAGATCATCAAGAAAATGAATTTCCTGGTTTGGGAAATGAGCTTACTGCATTGTTTTGCAGTAACCGAAGAGATAGCGGCAGGAGGTGGTACCTTTGGTATCCTGTACAACTTATTTCCCAAAGTAACAATAACAATGCGAGGCCGAGACTCATACACAACATGACGCTTCCACAAGTATGGTTTTCCTAATTATACATCAAAAACATCAATAGGAGCAATGTCACATAATACCTCATCTGTGAAGGGCTTGATGCTATATGGAAGGCGGCACTGCTGGCTGACGCGGAGATCTCGTCCTTGGTGAAGCCACCCGATGGTGTATGGATGTGGTTGAGCTGTGGTCGGCAAGCCCAACTACTTCACGACATATGCTGAAATGAGGTTCTTTTGGCTCCCATTATCGACAATGAACTGTACCGGGGAGCCCTTTACCCACATCTGGGAGTGGAAGAGACGTTCCTCCTCCTCTGGATCTTCCGGTTCCTTCTTATGGATCTTCGTAGTAGCAACAGTGGCGTTGGGCTCTACATCAATAATCTGTTTCCCTTTGTCATTCCCCTTGTCAAATTCTGATTCAGAGTCGGAGCATGCGTCTGACTCAGAAGCCCTCATCTCGGCCACCAGCGACTGCTTGGCCCGACACTCACTTGCGTTGTGAGTGGAGCTCTTATGGAACTCACACCACTTCCCCGTGTCCTTCTTTGGCTTTGCGGTGTTTTTCTTTGCTTGTGGATTTGACAAGTTGTCTTGAGCCGCCATGCCTTGGCTCTGTCCTTTTTTCTGTGATTTGGGAGCACCTTTCCCTTGCTTTTGATTTGCAGATCCAAAGTCTCATTTCTTTTGTTTGAATTTTTGCTCAATCTTGGCAGCATACCGGTATGCCGTACCAAGCGAGGAGATGTCGAGGAACTCCATTTCCTCCTGAATGTATCTGCGCAGACAACTGTGATACTTTAGCACCAGATGTTTATTTGAATCTTGATACCCAACTTTGTGCGCAGGGTATGGAACAGATTCGTTAGCTCATGCACATCTTGATCCCTTTGTTGTCACAGCGTGGTCCATTGTATGTACTTGTCCTCATAGCTCCCCACAGGATAGTATTGTTCCTTGATGGCGTCTCGGAAAGAATTCCAAGTGGATACGGCCGAGAACAGAGAGGGTTTTGTATCGTCCTTTTTCTCACAATAGGTTTCCCACCAGTCCTTGACATGAGGGGTAGCTTTGAGGAGTGCAAAAATAATCTTCTCCCGGTCGGAAAAATTATGAAACGAAAAATATCCTTCTAATAGATTCAACCATCTATCTATGGCATCTACATCTATTTGACCCTCAAATATGGGAATGTCAAAATTTACTTGTACCTTAAAGGGAGTCGCACCTCCAGAGTGGCTGTTGGATGCAGATGTGCCGCTGGTGGGAAGCCGTTGAAGGATCTGGGCAAAGTTATCCATCATCGCATTCCTTTGTTTTTCGAGGGCCTCCTCGAGCAATATTTTGATAGGATCTCCTGCTCCCTCATCTTTCTTTTTGTCCCCCATGGGCATCCGTCGGGGTTTGCGAGGCTGATCTTGCAAAGGTTCCACCAGATCGAGCCCTAACTCCTTATACCTCGACCTTATTGGGGACATGTAAAGAAGGATCGAGAAAAAGCAGAACGCTTTGATACCACTGATCCAGATTTATGCAGGAACGCAACAGAATATAGAAATAACCATAAACATAGAGATGTAGCGGAAATAAGGCTTCATTTCATTAATATCAAATAACAGAAATATGCTTACAAACATAATGGAAATAAAATAGCTAGGGTGCTGGTAGCGAATCTCTGAGAAGAGATGTGGCGACTATAGACCTCTGAACTATGTTACAATGAGGCTCGAGGGCCTATTTATTATGGAGAAACAATGGAGAACTCTAAACGTCCAAAAACTTAACCCTAGGAGATGAAGCGCCAAAACTATGGGCCCTGTTTGGGTAGATTGGTGTTTCAACTTCCCGGGGACGTAACTTCGGCATACTATCTCCGTTTGACACACATGATACATCATTAGAAAGATCTATCTGAGGGCTAAAAATTTCGCCATGAATATCGATTCCAGAACAAAATCATATGAGCTGGAAAAATGATGCCCAAAAAACGTCGTTTAGGGCCTCAAAACGGCTCCGGAAGTTCAGGACCCGAAAAACTGCTAAAAATAGTAAGTTGTGCCAAAACTGAAAAACTGAAATAGACAATGGTGGGGCCCCAAGTGGAATAGGCGAGTGACCACCAATATCCACCTGGATCAATTGGGAAGCTGAAGCATTGCTATGAACAATCAAAGCGCAAGTATGAATCTCAGCAAGGATGGAAAGGGAAAGAAAAAGGTAAAGGAAAATGGCATCTAAAAAGCGCAAGGACTCGTAATGCCAAAGAGAAGGAAAATGTGGCATCACAAAAGAATTTTAATGCAGCTAGACAGGGACATGGATCAGAACATAAACATAGAGGTGAGGGTAATGGATGGTAAGAGTGTTGGACATGCGGTAATGAGCATCTCAAGAGAGATTGTCCACAAAATCAAAGTAGTAGATCTCAGATATATAGTGCACAGGAGGCACATACTATTGGGGATGTTGGGCAGAGCAATCCTCATATTGATGCAGTAGTGGATAACAAGTAGCAGAGCATCAGGTAGGCAAAGCATTAAGCATCTATCATTGAGACAGATGGTAAGATTTGTGATCAAATTATTTCTATTTTGATTGACCCTCGATCTAATTATAGCTATGTTAGTCATGACTTGGTGGATAAGTGTGGTTTGAATAAGGAAATGCATGCAAAATATTGGTTAGTGCAGTTGGCTACAGGTACAAAGAAAAGAGTTCACCATTGGGTAAGAGATTGTGCATTTGATTTGAATGGTATGCCTACAACAATAAACTTGAACATATTTCCATTGGGATCATACAATATGTTGTTGGGTATGGATTGGCTATATCTTCACAGGACCAAGGTATATTTCTATGACAAAGCCATTGAGTGCTTGGATGACAATGGGGAATCGAAATTCTTACAGGGTAAGAAGAAAGCAACATCAATTAGGATGGTGACAACTATGCAGGCCAAGCATAGTCGCTGGAAAGGTTGTGTGTTATTTGCAGTTCATATCTCTAGTGACAAAGGTAAAGAAGTTGATGATGCAGATGTCTTGCGCAGGTATCCATTTCTACACCAGTTCAAGATGTGTTCCCAAAAAAGGTTTTAGAGTTGCCACCGCATAAGGAAGTAGACTTTTATATTGAGTTAGTGCCAGGGGCGGCTCCAACATCAAAAGAACCTTACAGGATGAGTACACCAGAATTGGTAGAGTTAGAATTGCAATTGAAAGAAATGTTGGACAAAGGATATATTAGGCCAAGCGTATCGCCATGGGGTGCAAGAGTATTATTTGTGAAGAAGAAGGATGGTACTCTTAGACTATGCATTGATCACAAGAATTTTAACAAAGTGACCATCAAGAATAGGTACCCATTACCGAGGATTGATGATTTGTTTGATCAACTGAAGGGAGTAGCAGTGTTCTCTAAGATCGACTTGAGATCGGGATATCATCAGGTATGCATAAAAAAGGAGGACATCTACAAGACCGCATTCAGGACCAAGTACGAGCATTATGAGTTTGTTGTAGTTCCATCCGGTTTGAGTAATGCCCCAGCTACATTTATGTGTTTGATGAACAATGTGTTGCATCCTTACTTAAACAAGTTCGTGATTGTATTCATTGATGGCATATTGGTATTTTCTAAAAATGAGGAAGAACATGTAGAGCATTTGGCAGCAGTGTTGATATTGTTGAGAGAGCATCAATTGTATGCTAAGCTCAGCAAGTGCAGATTATTTTAGACTGAGGTACATTACTTGGGACATGTTGTCTCCAAAGAGGGCATTTGCAGTAGATCCAAAAAAGATAAGGGCCATCATGGAATGGGTAGCTCCTAAAAATGCGGAAGAGGTAAGATCATTCATGGGATTGGCAAGATATTACAGGAGGTTCATCAGGAACTTCTCACATATTGCTTACCTGATTACATCATTGCAGAGGAAAGGTACAAAGTTTTATTGGACATAGGAGTGTGAGGGTAGTTTTGAGTAGCTTAAGCAGTTGTTGACACATGCTCTAGTATTAAATATTGCAGACCTAGACAAATATTTTGTAGTATGTACACATGTTTGCAAGAGAGGACTTGGTGGAGTCCTTATGCAAGATGGAAATGTGGTATGCTATAAGTCACAAAAGCTAAATGAGCATGAGAGAAACTATCCGACACACGATCTTAAGCTAACAGTGATCATACATGCATTGAAGATGTGGAGACACTATCTTTTGGGCAGGAGGTTTGTACTGATGAGTGATCACATTGGGTTGAGGCACTTGTTTGACCAGCCGAATCTGAACGCTAGACATGCTAGATGGTTGGCCACGATCAATGAGTTTGACTTCGAGATCAGGTACATAAAAGGAAAGGAGAACAGAGTCACAAATTCTCTTAGCAGGTGGGTACAGGTAAATCATATAGCAACGATGAGCTCCTATGGGACATATTTACAAGGTAGGATCTTGTAGGCAGGTTGACAGGATCTCAGGTATATGGAAATTGTGCACATGTTGCAACATAGTACATGTATAGGTGCAGGTGTATAAGATTTGGATTACCACCTCACGACAGATGGATTGATTAGATTTAGAGACATGATATAAGTGTTGGACAACAGTGAGCTCAAGAAGGTGACCTTTAGGGAGTTTCTTGTGAAACCATATTCGGGTCACCCAGGCTACAAAAGACATTGACCGCAATGAAGAGGTTCTATTATTGGCTGAATCTAAAGAAGGTGTTATCACTCCGAAATTTCCAAAGGTTGTTCTAGCATTAAAAAGAAATATCAAAGGTAACTACAAACCTAATTTGGAGCTTAGGATCTAGCCTTCCTAAACTCAGAGAGGGCTCTCTCTATATGATTTAACTTTGTTTTTAATGGATTTAGGCTAGTTATGTATGCTTAGTTGGATTGGTTTTGATTTGGTTGGTGAAATTAATGAATTAGATGAATAGGTTCTTTTCCAATTTCCATTGGGCTATGGATTCAATATGATTTGAAACAGAACAAAATAAAATTATGAAGAAAGTGTTATAGGGTAATATAGGTGAGCAATATCAGATCTCAAGGCTGAATGGTGAAGTGATTTTTCAATCGGGATCAAGGAGCAATTAAGAATTCCTTAAACCAAATAATGAAGAAGGGTGAAGAACGTCAATCGGGATTAGAGGGCAATTAAGAATTCTCTAAACCGGATATAAGAAGAAAACATAGAAATGTATAACAGTTAAAAGCAGAGTGTGATATTTAAGCAATTTCTGCAATAACACTCATGTTATAACATTCAAATTTAGAACACATATAATTTTATAGAATACTTAGAAAGAGAACATGAACAATTGAAATTTTATACTTCACTGAGATAGCTCAACACATGAATCTTGTAAAGAAGTTTCTCTATAACTTATTCTATCTGTCGACTGGAAATTGGTACAATAACCCTCAAGCAAGAGATCAGTCAGCTACGGAAATATTCATAAATCCACACTTGATACTTTGAATGATGAAGTATTTATACAAAACATTACAAAAATATCCTATCAACTGACTATGATTTATTTTAGGAAAATAAATATCTTTATGAAAAAAGATAGTGACACATTTTAACTGACTGATATCTGGCCCTAATTCTTAGCTTGATGTTACTTGTTTGTTCTTTCATCTGTCTTTTTCTTTCATCTGTTTGTTCTTTCATCTGTCTTTTCTTTCACCCTTTATAGTAAGTCACACCATTTCTCCCATGTTTCTTCATCTGGGATCTTGATTTTCATCATCTTGCGGTAAATCTCATTTGCCTCTGAATATTTGGCAAACGTAGGCTTATTTAAAAAAAGGTGATTTACCTCATGCTAGAGGTAAAATAAGTTTTCTAGAGTTTGTAAGAGTACCTTGCCTATGGGAATGTCGTTCGTTGAGGAAATGTTGGAAGTTTCTTTGGCTACTTCCCTTAACTTCTTGTCTTAATCCTCATGTCTCATGAGTTTGTCATTTATTACTAGAGGATTAGGGAGTCCCTTCTGTCTCAATACATAAAACTTGTTAAAAAACCCGTTCACTGCGAGTTCCATGGTTTGAAATTTCTCCTCAAGCTGTATCATTAGATTTCTTTTAGAAATCACTTTCTTTACTTCTAGGATAGTCTCTATTCTGTCAGCTATCCCGAGCTCTTCTAATTCATACTTATTTTTATAATTTAGGAATTTGATTATTTCAGAGGCTTTCTCTAGTTTCTTTCCAAGATTGGCTTTGACTTTCTGAATTTCCTCACTGGATTTCTTCACCAAATCATTATGCTCAAATATAATCCGTATAGAAGGCCAAATATCATGAACTGAGTTAATGATATTGGCCCAAAATTGTTGTTTTTCTTGGGCTAAAGGCTCTTTTAGTGATAACTCATTTTCTAGCTTGTGGATTCTGTCAGTCAGTCTATTGGCTTTTTGTACTTAAGCTTGATGCATTACTTCTTCCAATTTCTTTCCACCTTCTAAGCTCTTTACATGTTCCTTGAGCTTATTAATCTCTGTAGTCTGAAAGGACATATCTTCCATTGCTTTGATTAATTTTTTGGCCTCATCAGTGGGATGGGCTGTTGGTATTGCTGATGCTGGTGCTGATGTAGGTACTATGGGAATACCAGTAATGGTAACTACTTCCTTGCTAGCTTGTTTTTCCTGTACAAGTTTATCCATCTCTGTCTCCATTTCCTTTAGTTGAGATGTCAACTAGATGATTAGATTCGTCATCTCATCCTTTTGATTATTTGTCTCCAAAACCTCCTTGGTTTGTGGATGCTCAGAAGTTGGTAGTTTTAACTGTTTCTTCAGTGCAGATATGTCCGCATTTTTCTTTTTTATAAGTTCTTCTGCTACTTTGATGTCAGTTGGATTATAACTAGTTTCAATTACCAAATCTTCCAGTGACTTAATCATGTTGTCTTTTGCTTGTGATGAGGCTCTCTCTATATTTAACTGTGACTTTATATTTGCTAGGGAGTTCTACAACTTCTCGACACTTAGAGGTTTTTGTGTCATGGTTGAATATATCATCTCTCCTGCATGTTTGTGGAATTCAATTTGGTCAATTTGATGCACATCCTTGGCATGAACTTCAAAGCCTATATTTTTATAGTCTTCTGAAGTTTTGGGGGCCTATACCTTCGGCTATAGGAATGTCATCTACATTTTCCTTATCTTGAGGTCAAAAGCTGAAAATAACCTACTCTGATCACTAGGAGTTTACTTCCAGTATTGTGCATATGTAACAACCATCAATGCTTCATTTTTTTATTTTAATCTCTTTATATTTCTCAATGATATCCTTTTCCTTCTCAACTGGCTTACTGGATGTTGAAATATCTGCACTATTTTCTTTTGAATGATTTATGCCCTGGAAGATGATGGCAAAGGTGTTTCTTCAGTATGTGTTGTAGGTGCATCATCCCTGATAACAATCTATGTTTCAATTGTCTCTTCCTGCTCTATTACTGGGTTTAGCTTTGTTTTCTTTTTGTACATAAGCTTGAATTTATTATCATATGTAGCTTCTGCTGAGTAAGAGCCTTCTTCTCTAGAGCTTTTTGAATCCCTATCTCGTGGGTCTGGAGTAAGCAGGATGGAACTAGTATCAAGCTGCTCCTCCACCTCCTGTAGAGTGTTTTCCAACCACTCTGAATGGTTGGAATATTTCTCAATCTCAGGCTTATATTCATGGATGAAAGGGGTGAGTTTAGACTTAATTATTAATTTGGTTATGATACCCAAGGGGTCATATGAACATCTGAAACTATTACTGAACTTTAACTCTTATAGGCATCTTTCTGCTTCCTTTCCAGGATTCCTACTATTGCATATAAAGGGCCCTAGTTGATTTTTTATCTTAAACTAGGTTTTCTTTTTGGCTTAAAGGAAATTTACCTCATCAGAGTTCAAGATCTGTCTAATTTATAAGGAAAATATCCTCATTGGGAGGTATTTGGGAAGCTTGTAAGGGACTAGTTGGCTTCCATACACTCTAATCTATATGTGATTCTGGTATAAATACCAGTCTCATGTCTTGGTCTGATTAGATAACTATAGAACTTTTCTGATTTCATCACTGATTCTGGGTTGAATATTGTTGTTAATCATATTAACCACTGGGTATACAACAGAATCAATGAAGTCTCTGAAACTAAATTCATTGGAATCCTTTCTGCTCAAGGATTTCCAAAATATTACAGACTGGGGATTACACTCTGTGTCCAGTTTTTGTAGGTTGACTGAAATTTTTTTTGACTAAAAATATATGAACAAATGAAATAATATTGAGGAGTATTTGAAAACTCCTTCTGGCAGTTTGATCAGTTGATCATGCATAGTATCTGCAAGGAATTGGGCAGAGTTGAAAAGTATAGTTGGAGGCTAGCCTAG
The DNA here is from genome assembly GCA_034641835.2 of Pinus albicaulis. Classification (NCBI taxonomy): domain Eukaryota; kingdom Viridiplantae; phylum Streptophyta; class Pinopsida; order Pinales; family Pinaceae; genus Pinus; species Pinus albicaulis. The sequence continues at coordinate 1,047,311,072 of CM076572.1, forward strand.
GCAATAGGTAGAGAGGAAACCAAGGATGGATTCATCTACCCACTCGTCAATAAAATATCCTATGATACAGGACAACATGGTTACAATTTGTTTGGTTCATTATGGGAACATGGTAGCAAAGTATGGTGGGTTGTTTTTAGGAATTTGTACTGATTCAGGGAGGAAAATCTGAAAGATTTGAGACCTCTTAAGAAAATTTTGCATTAGGTAAAGCTCAGTAAGGATTTCAATGGAGAAAGGAACTCCCTCTGGTTGTGATGGAATCTGTAGTATTTGTTTAATGGACTGGGCAATGATAGTAATTAGAATTTCTTGGGCAGGGGTGACTATGGCTCTTTCATTTGGCAAATAGTTGAGTTGGCAAAGTTTGATGAATTCAGGGAACTGGTAGGTCTGTGGAAAGGTGTATTTTGGCAGGTTAGCGTTCCACGGATTTATATCATTTGCTTGATCAACAAACTTGTCTTGGCTCTAGAAATGGAGCTCCAAGAGATTGTTGTCAGTGAATGTGTCTACTATTTTAAAGTCTTTATCGTCCAGTGGAGTATGGTCGACATCTAACAGGGGTGGTTACAGAGGGTTTACAGTTTGGACGTTTTTAAAAGCCATTGATTTGGAATTTATTAATTAGTTTCACTTAATTGATAGTGGCAGGTATTGAATTACCTGGAATAATGGCGCTTTGGTTGTGGAAGGGGTCCGAGTAGCGACATGGGCTTCAATCTGGTTGGCAATGTTGATTTTTAGTTTTTTTCCACAAGTCGACAGAGATAGGGAAATGAACGGAATAGCGAGGTTTTATAATTTTGAAATTTTGGTGGTTTATCGCATGGAGAAAGGGTGGTTTGGTGGAATGGGAAGGAAGGGGTGCGATAAAACCAGGAGGCGCTGCGTGGCAGGGGAGCGAGAAAATAAAAACCACCCATTTCACACCCCCCTCAACGTTTAAACTTTGGAATGTCTGGGAGTGCGAAATGGATCGTAGGCCGTGTGATCTGCTCGGTGGTGATTAGGAAATAGATTAAGCGAAGGGTTAAATCAAAACAAGGGTTTTGAAATATATTAAGTGGGGGGTTCCAATGAAAGTGGGGCCGGGCAATATTTTTTGCGCTTTGGACTTTGAAAAAGTGGGTTTTTTTGCATTTTTATGAAAAAATAAAGTTTTATTTAAGGGGGGAAAGGGGTTTTCAAAGGGGAAAAGGGATTTTAGTAAGGGGAAGGGGGTTTTCAAAGGGGAAAACGATTTTTAGCAAGGGGAAGGGAGTTAGGATAAGGGGAAATGAAGAGGGAAAGGGTTTTTATCAAGGGGAAGGGGGTTAGGATATTTTTTTATAAGGGATAAGCATAATGATGCTTTATATAACTTTTGAAAAGTATTATACTTACCTTTTTATTTATGTTAACATTATTCATTTTCTTTATTGGGTGAATTTGAGATTGCTGACCCTTTTAATTTTTTTGGATAAGCAAACTAACTTATTTATAACCTTATATCTTCCAATAGCTCAGATTAAACTTATGAGCTCATTTTTATTCTCTACCTAACAACTGATCTGCCAAGATTAAATGGTTTGGTCAGATCTTTATTCACTAATTATCATAACATAAAATTTAAAGGCATGATTGATCAAGATTAGATTGCATGATCATCATGAATTGTGGCATTTTGAACAAGCTGCACACAATTTTTCTGCAAAATTAAAGTAAACTAAGAGTAGTGGCATTTGAATGTGCAACACTTTCAGAATTTATTTTTGCTTCTTTTTATGGGGTTCAAATTTTATATCTTTTTTATCTTTCTTTCTTTTGGTCCTTTGATTATTCTTTTAGGACCTACCCTCTTTTCATTTTTTAATATGGAAAAAATTTGCATAAATGCAAAGGTATGTACAATATTACAAGACTTAACATAGCCAAGTCAAAATTATGATCCCTATTATTATAGGACCCTAACAGAAGGATGTGGCGGAGTTTGTAGCTAGGTGTTTGGAATGTTATATGGTTAAGGTAGAGTGTAAGCATCCAGATGGACTGCTACAATTGATTGCAATTCCAGAGTGGAAATGGGAGGTCATTCCATGGATTTCATCACAGGTTTGCCTAGGACAACTAAATAACATGATTCCATCATGGTGGTTGTGGACTAGTTGACAAAGGTTTCACATTTCATTCCAGTGAAGACTAAACTCTCAGCTAGCGATGTGGCACAAGTATTCATCAAAGATGTGGTTAAATTGCATGGTGTTCCAAGAAGATTGTATCAGACAGGGATGCAAAATTTGCTTCCAAGTTTTGGAAGGAGTTGTTTGCAGGTTTAGGCACTGAGTTGGCTTTCAACACAACTTATCATCCACAAACGGAGAGGGTCAATGGGATATTGGAGGACATGTTGAGGATGTATGTGATGCAAGAGTATCTTCCACTGGTAGAGTTCACTTACAACAATGGTGTTACACAATATTTTATCACCATCCCTGCAATCCCCATTCGAACATTGGAGGACCATTTAGTGACTTTTGTGTACTGTCATACATTACCATAAATGTAATTGCATCCTTTAGCAGCTCAAGAACATATTCTCTATTGATCATTCCTCAAGCAGACCTTCAAAAACATATGATTTTAGTTTGGTGCTGGTAGGCAGTTATGGCCTCACGCCCATGGAGAAATTAACACTGGGCCCTGCACCCTTTGGCGCTTTGTCTCAGAAGGGCACCTGCACCGAGCTGTTTTTGGAAAAAATTTTAAAATAATAACGAAGTTTCCATGCTTAATAACTTCGTGAGCAGAGTCATCATGGTTTGTTCGACTGAATCACATCGAGTTTCTCCCTTTGGCTTTTTGGTTCCTATAATTGTGCAACCCTCCAAAGGGATAGACCTCTCCTCCACCTTATGTGGGATCCCAAACCACCTCCTCCTCTCCTATAAATTCTTCCTCCTCACATTGGTTGAGCTAGCTGAAGCGTCACTACTATAGCTGGTGTGTAGAAAGCAGAGACGAATACAATGTTGAGAGAGAGTTTAGGCCCATTTCCTCATCGAGCCCAATCCCGAATGAATGCTTGAGACACCCCTGACTGAACCCATCGAAGGAGATCCACAATGTCAAGGCATAAGGTTGTAAAATTCTTTTTCTCTATCAATAATACATGATTCGTTTCTGGTTCCAACTTGGTTTCCATTTATATCCAAAGTGTTTATCTCTCCTTGACTAGTTGAATAGTTGTAGATGAATGTATGTGCTTGTATGTTGTCATCGTTTGTTTGATATTTGTGCAGATGCATGAACAATGTCACCAACACGGAGCGCAAGGCGTGAAGACAAATATCGAAGGATCACTGCCGCGTGCCACGACAAAAGCATTGACCGAGGTAGGATATTTGTTCTGGTTCATATTTCATTTATAATTTAGGAATTCAGGAGTCCAGCATGTTCCCTTGTTGCTAGAACCACCTTAGGGCTAGAGGGATCACCTCTATCTGTAGAGGGGATTTTCCTGCTCAACAAGTTGGCAACCATACTGGGGATTAGTGTGACTGTCGTCTCTCGTTGATTCATTTTAGAGTTTTTCTTTTCTGTCTGACTTTGGTCATATTGCCATTTCTCTACTTTGTTTTGCTTATCTGACTATTTCAAGCCATCTTACCTATTCTCGGAGTGTTAAGCCTGGATTTTTCCTCAGTTTTTTTTTCTCATTTCCTTGGTTTCCTTGCTCAATGCTGCTGTTGCCCTGAAAGTCACGCAGATTAGCACGGGTTGCCTATTTTACAGGTGTGATTTCCCTTGTTCAACGTTGATTACAGTTGAACAGTCGCACTGAATCCTGTAGGTTTAGATTTGGGCCTCTTCCCTGAGTTTTCCAGTGCATCTTGACCTCTAGATTGGTTTTTTCCTCCTGGATTAGTCCACTTGGATTGTTTTTGACTACCCTGTCTCATTCTTTTCAGTTGATTGTATCTCATATGATCGGTGTGGTTTCTCATCCTAGGGTTTCTATGTGTCTTCCATTGCTTGTTTGGCCACATGTTCACTGAGCTTCTGAGTTGTGTGTGAGTCAGTCTAGTCTCTTGTATTTTCAACTTATGGACTGATTGTTTGGTCTTTTCTCTCGATTCTATGTGATGTTGGGTCATCGAACTGTCATCTTGGTGTCTGTTTGACCTTCCATCTGTCACCCTGAGCATAGATCACATTGCTCATTGAGTCGATCTGAAATTCCTCTTTCTATGTGGAGGAATGCGTGTATGTTTTGAGTACGTTTTACATTCACTTTGGATTGGTCTCTTCGTGTATGATCTTTTCATTCGATTTGCTAAAAACTAGTCTTCATTTTGTCCGTTTAGTGTAACAGTGCATTATTGCTTCTCATTCATATAAAAGAACCAACTTTGCATTCTTTCTCTCTATTTGAAAAAGAAAAGTAGTCTTTTGCAGTAGTAGCTTTCTCGTTAAAAAGTGAACAACAAGAGAAAATCTTTTCGTTTTCTGCTTTGCTTGTGTTAGTAGCATTAGGAAAATTTCTTCTTGCATTTGATTGATTGCTACTTCGTTGTGAACTTCTATCCCTCTCTTAGCTAGCTATTAATCGAATTTGAATGATATTATTTCTCATGTAGTTGTGCATTAGGGATTTGAGATTACATTCAATAAGGCCTCGAAACTGAATCATAATTTCAGCATAAACTTTAAAATGAACTCAATCAACCTAAGGAAACATTGAAATTTAACGCTCACATTTTAGAGGTCTAGGCTAGTGACATGTTCCGGCGTCGTTAAACCTAGTAGCTGTCATTTGCCATTTTGCATTTGACAGTGCTAGCATGGACTTGTGCTCCCTGTACCATCGAGTATATAAAGGGAGACCCTCATAGGTTGCAATCCTTTATCCATAGAAAGCTGATTTTGCCACCCTGTAATCGTGATACACCGAACACAGCATTCGGGGAGACTGCTTGCATGTACGTTAAGTCCTTGGTCATTTCTCTTTCATTTGATCACCAAGGTGCATATTGCAGTTCACGTGAGCTTGGTACACCCTCTTGCTTAGATTTCCTAAGTAGTCATTCCAATATTTCCGTGACTCTCTAAATTTGAAAAGATCATCGCACTTGTCCATTTAAGCTCGTCCAACCTGAAAAGTGACTAGAGTCATCTTTTGCCCTTTTCTCAACTCTTAAAATATGAAAAGGCAGATTTTTGTTTTAGTTTCATAAAATTTATTAGCTATGATCACACGCCCATTAAAGTTATTTTCTTAGCTTGTTCATAATTAATTCCTTAGTGATTGGTCTTGAAGCCTCAAATCGATTATCTCTTTTCTCTCCTATTTTTGAGACAAAGTCACGGTGGTAGAACCACCAGTTTCGTCGTCCACTTCATTACCTCATAGTGAAGAACCTTCTCTGGAAGTTTCTTTGGAGACATCTCAGTCTGTTAGGACTCTAAGTTACTGGTGCTCTATTATTCCAAGTGTTCAACCTCTTTCCACCAGATCTCCTCCTAAGGAACCGTTTGATATCAATTGGAAACCTTCGAACGCTTGGGGCTATTTGAGGGAGGATCCCTCACAACTGCTCGAATCACCATTAACCTGTGCTTTACTTTCCACTACTCGTCGCCTTTTCGCCGACAGCATGTCTTCATTCGACATGGATGCCATGAGTCCTATTAGTAGTGAAGAAACTTATGTTTCTACGGCAGAATATCAGTTCCCTCCGGATAATTTTCCTTCTGTCTCGGGTCAACCTTCCTCAAAGCCTTCATCTCTCCTGGTTGGTTATCGTTCGTTGAGTCAGATCATTTCTGGAGCTACATCTTTGTATCAAAATCTGATATGGTCAGGTACGTCGGCTTCTTCAGAGGGTTTGTTTGTATCAGGTCCCTTCGACTCCTATTGCATCAACAGTCGTTACATCTGTCCCAACCCAGTCCACTATTTGTGTGGCTTCATCCGCACCTTCTGTTAGTGTGATTCCGTCATTAGTGCCATCTTCTGCTGTTCATGGGACGCTTCCTATTGCTTCCGTGATACCTGTTGGATCTGCCATGAGTGGATCACATCCTCACGTTTTGGGAGTCCATCAACCTACTGGTAGTGCACCTATCTCCTCTAATCCTATTCCTGTAGGTTTTACGTACGACCAGTATATGATGGCCATTCAGAAACATAGTTACTTCCCTCAAGGTTCTCAGCAGGTTCAACCTCCCATCAATCCTCTACATTACTACGATGAGCACAAAAATCACATCTATCACTATGGGCCTCACCCACAAGGTCTATTATATGTTCAAATGCCTCATATGTCGGTTTACCCCAACCAGTTCACATACCTACAGGGCCAACCCTATGGTTCATGAGGACAACCCTTTCAGGGACAACCTTCGGTCTAAGAGGGACAACCATACGGTCCTGCTGGTCAACCTCATGTTCGACAGGGAGCGTCTAATGTTCCAGAGGGGAAAATATATCCATCTCAGGGACAACCTTTTGTGCAACAGAACCAACCTTACGTTCAGCAAAGCCCAACTTTTGTAAAACAAGGTCAACCCTCTACTGCTCAACCAGGCCAACCTGGTCTTCAGGGGAAACCTGGCTCATCTCAACCGTCAGGTCAACCTATACCCCAGGGGAAGCTTGGTGGAACTCAACATCTAGGCCAACCTGCACCCCAGGGACAACCTGTCAAACCTCAACATCTAGGCCAACCTGCACCCCAGGGACAACCTGTCAAACCTCAACATCTAGGCCAACCTGCACCCCAGGGACAACCTGTCAAACCTCAACATCTAGGCCAACCTGCACTCCAGGGACAACCTGTTCAACCTCAGTATCTGGGTCAGCCTGCACCCTAGGGGCAGCCCGTGCAGCCTCAGGGCCCATTTTTTATTCCTCAAGGTCAATCTTTGATGGTACGAGGTCCGCCCCAAGGCACTGCTTACATTCTGCAACAAAATCCATATGTTGCTTAGACAAGACCTCAGTGGTTCACTCAGAATCAATATCCCGGTCCTCTACTGATGTATGGGAAGAATTATCAGGTTTATAACCCCTATGGACAAAATCCTCTGGGACATAATATATGGGGTCAGAATTTCTCCCAACTTGGTTGGAATCCTAGGACTGGTCTCTATCAAATACCTACAATGCCTTTCAATCTATAATTTCCCTTTCTTTCTACACTGGAACTGCCCGATGTGTCGAAGTTGACAAATGATCCTATCCTTCATAATCCATATTGGCCCCCAGTTCTAACTAAAATCCCTGGCGATTGTCCCAAATTTGAAGGCAAGTCCAGAGAAGACCCCCAAGCGCATGTTATGACATACCATCTTCGGTGCTCCTCTAACTCTTGGGTTGATGATTCGATTCGACTATGTATTTTCCAAAGGAATCTCACTGGTGCCGCTGCAAAGTGGTAAATTGAGCTCTCTCGCGGCATATTTCAAGATTTCAACTCTCTCGCCATGGCATTTCTCGCGCACTTTCAGTTTCTAGTTCGTTATGAAACTGGGACACACCTCCTTACATCCTTGAAATTATATCGGGCTAATCATATCTCTGATCATATTCATGAATGGAGGTGGCGTCATCGTTTGATCAAGTTTGAGATTCTTGATCAACTTCTGACTGATTGGTTCGATACCTCTTTTATCGGTCTGATTGCTAAGGACATATCTATGGGGGAATGTGTTACTGAGGAACATACCATCGCTCATGCCCAATACCTCGATCTCAATGCTCTGCAACATGGAACTACCAAAGAACCGACGATGCCATTTGTCGACTGTATCATTGGTTCTGTGTCTCAGACTTCTCGTAATTCTTCTCCCAATCCTGTGAAGCAAAAATCTACTTCCACTGATACCGCTTCTCAGCCACCTCCGAATCCTGGTAAGACTGTAGAAGTGAATTTCGTCCAGTCCACTCCGACAGATAAAGCTGCCAAAGGTATGAAAAGGGGGAAAGGTAAGGCCAAAGCTAATACCCAGAAACACAATTCTTTGAAACCTAATGCTGATGATGGTTCGAAACGTAAACCAAAGTACCCTTGTCTGATTTGTGACGACGAGCATTACACCAAGGACTATCCACAACGGTTCGAGGTGAGTCGACTGCTCAAAGGCACTCAAGGCACTTTGGTTGTTCTTAAAGAACCATTCCCATAGCAGCAAACTCATATGGTGGAGCAACCTCAGTCCTCCGCCCCTTTTTGCTCTCAGGTTTTCATGATGAATGGCGCTGCACCCATCTCTATTTCTACCAAATCAAAAGATTATACCGAACTGCATCAGGCAGCAGGGAAAGAGATCGCAGACGGTCCTCCTCCCCCACCTTATTTTGGCCCCCTTCACATTGAAAGGCCCAGTCATGAGCCTATTGTATAGCCAATTTTAAAGGGTGTACTTTGTAATTCTTCCTACAACCCAAATGCTTGTGCCGCTTAGCATTACAGTATTATTGAGGAATTGGCTAAGGCGCCATCCAATATGTCAGCATTGGATGTACTTCAGTGCTTCCCATCACAACGGAAGGCTTTGTTATCTGCCATCAGAGGGGTTGACCCTGCTGATTCCAGCCTTATCACTTTCGATTTGGAAAATTTCATCCCACGTCTCCCTCACCAGCTTACACTAATTATCCAAGTTGGGATTAATGGAAATAATATCCATCGAACAGTCATAGACAAGGGTGCATCTACTTGCATCATGTCTTTTACATGCTGGAAGGCCATTAGTTCTCTGTCCCTCAATCAATCTCCAAACACTTTAGAAGCTTTTGACGGAAGGGAATATCACCCTCTTGGTGTTCTCGCCAGCTTACCTATCACGTTGAAATGGAAAACGGTTACATTGAGGTTGAAGTCATTGATGCCAAACTCAATTATAATCTTCTCCTCGGTCGTAGTTGGGCTCACATTATGCTATGCATCCCGTCCACTCTCTTTCGTGTTCTTCGATTTCCGCATGAAGGAAAGATCATCATTGTCGATCAGTTGTCCTTTTTCACTTCCACGTCCTCCAAGAGCAACATTCCATACGTAGATCATATTCCTACGCCTTATGAGAGCATAGGGTCAGAAATTTTCAAAGATCTCGCAATTACGGGTCTTTGTTCTCTTCCTCTGCCCAATACTGCTCAGGTCAACATGATATCCACGTCTTATGATCTGTGGATCATCCCTTCGTCAGAGCATATTGATTCATTTGGTGACGTGATGTCGTTAAGCCTAATAGAAATTGATTATCATGAAATTATCTCGGCTTCAACTTCTCCTCCCTCCGATCATACTCCTTTGAGTGTGTCTCTCAACACGTATTCTCAATCCCCTTGGCTCGGCGCTTCGGATTCTCCTGATCCCTTGAATGAGACGTTCCCCACTCATGAGGCCATCATGGAAACCATGTCTCTTGAGGATCCTCCCTGGGATGATAGTCATCATAGTTCCTCCTTTATACCTGGCCTTGGGCCATGTCTACTTGCCTTGAGAAATTCATTTCCCAAGATCCTTCCCATCCACTTCAAATGCCCATCTTTACACATGAATTTTTCATGGAAGGTAACCTGGGAAACATTACACAAACGATGCTTATTGACATATTTGTTAAACCGGGGGTTGTCAAGAACATCCACATTGGGGTGACCTATTCTCCTGATGAGATCGAGGTCTTTAGTAGTCTCTCTAAGAGTTTTGAGACATTTTCTCTTGGTCCTACGAAGAAATGCCTAGCATCAATCCAAGTATATTTGTGCACGAGATCCCTACTTATCCTGACGCAAAGCCTGTTCGCCAACGTCTTTGTCACGTGCACCCTAGGAAGGTCGCCGCCATAAAGGGAGAGGTTGAATTTTTTTTCAAAGTTGGCTTCATTTATTCGATCCCCTTGACAGAACGAGCTTCTAACATTGTTTCTATGGATAAAAATCAGGGTAATATTCGAGTCTGTGTAGATTACCACGACATCAATCATGCTTGTCCTAAGGATAACTATCCCACTCCTTTCATTGACTAGATCATTGATGATTGTGCTGGAAGTGAGACATTTTTGCTTATGGACGAGTTCTCTGGTTACAACCAGATCAATATTCTTCCGGCTGATCAACACAAGACCGCCTTCATCTATCCTTGGGGCACCTTTGCATACAAGAAGCTCCCTTTTGGTGTTAAGAATGCAGGGGCCACATTTCAATGAGCAATGTCATATGCTTTCCATGATATTAAGCGCACTATTCAACCTTACTTGGATGACCTTCCAACTCATTCCTCTAAGCGTAAAGGCCACCCAGATCATCTCCGTCAAATATTTCTTCGTTGTAGACGCTACAACATTCGGCTCAATCCACATAAATGTGTCTTCTGCATCGATTCTGGTAGACTCCTTGGGTTTATCGTCTCTAAATATGGAATTCGTCTCGAACCTCTTAAGTTCAAAGCTATTGTTAATCTCCCCTCCCCTTCCTCTTCACATCAGTTGTAGTGTTTGCAAGGGAAAGCTAATTTCCTGCACCATTTTATACCGAACTACGCTGAAATAGCCAAAGGATTCAAACGATTGCTTAAGAAAGGTGTCCCGTTCCTCTGGGATGAGATTGCCCAAAAATATTTCGATGCACTGAAGACATTGCTTATCAATGTGCCTCTTTTGTGTCCACCCAATTATCATCACGACTATTCCCTCTACTTGGTTGTCGCATTTAGCACTATTGCCATAGTTCTAGTACAAGACGAAGATGATGGTGATGAGCACGTCATTTATTATTTGAGCCACAATCTTCTCGATACTGAAACGAATTACGCACATGTCGATAAATTGGCATTGGAAGTTGTTCAAGCCATCCAACATTTTCGCCATTATATTTTACTTCACACAGTAACCGTGATTTATGATTGCAACCCCATGACCTATATTTTGACTCGACAATTGCTGGGAGGAAAATACTCAAAGTGGAATGTTATTCTCCAAGATTTCAATTTGGAGTTTACTACCGCTAGATCGAAGAAATTATTGGTTTTTTCCGATTTAATTTTCTCTTTACCATTTATCTCTTCTCCCTCTAGTTCTGAGGAACACATTTGAGACGATACTCTTTTTCTCATTAGCACCCTCAATCCATAGTACGGTGATATGATTGTCTATCTCCAAACTTGCACCTTCCGATCTGAGTTAACGAAGGATGTTCGTTGATGTATCCATCATCATTCGCAACCTTATCATATAGTCAGAGATACTTGTTACACTAAAAATTGTCACCATGGCATTTTACTGTTTGTATGGGTTCATCATTACTCCCTTAGAATTCTACAAACATCAAGTTTCTAAAACCAAGCCTTGAAATTGAGAGAAAAGCTTATAAAAGTCATAAAAATACTTGTACCGCACTTTCTCTTAGTATTACCTGTGGTGCCGCATCCGTTTGTTCTAGAACATACAGAACCGGCGGCACTTTTTCTTCATTAAAGGTGCGGATTCCTATAAAAGGTAAAGTGAAGGTGGAAGTAAAATTTGGAAGCCCAGCTGGTTGAATCTGGAAGCTTCTGGAAGCAATTATTCGGTGGAAAGTTCACTCCTTTCATGTACATTCATCCCTCCATTAAAGGAGCCTACCCCTTGGTATGTGGAACTTAATCCCTTTGAAAGAGGATTCTATCCCCTCTTATTTGGAGCTGCAACCTCTTCTCTTTTGCTATAAATTGAGGCCATAGTTCAGCCTCAAAGGGGGTTAGGCTTTGAGATTTTTTGAGGAGAATTGCTGGAGAAACTCAGACTCTCTTAACTGATCATCATGTGGGAATGATTACACGCTCATGTGTATGTTAGTTGAGAGAGCGTAAAGGCTTGTCAAAGTAGAGGAAACGCTTGTTCCGAACCCCGAAAGGACCTATACGACATCAAGGCGAACACGGTTGTAAGGCTCCTTTTTTCATTAAACATAATACAAATGGATCCTGTTTTCTCAATGAGTTGTTTATTTAAATGGCTTATTTCTTGAATTCCTTGATCATCAAGATAGATTTATGGTTTATGAATTAGTCTATATTATGCAGATACTTCTGATTCTTTCATGTTTTTTATTGCGGATCTCGAAAGAAGACTTATTCAAAGCGACAGGAAAGCATACTACGATCAGTGTTGGATTACAGGTAAGTCATAAATCCTTCATTATAGATAATTCTAGATCAAATATAATCTAGAGAAAGTAGTTTACATTTGTATGTTTGTTTCTAGCTATCCATAGGATACTAGGGAGATCTGTCTTGTCCACAAGAACGATTTATTCGCCTAAAAAAATGGCGACTCTGCTTGTTCTGACTGGGGTGTCCACAAGCTAATCCTCAAAAAGATAAAGCACATCACTCTTCGAATGGTCTCAGACTTCGCTCTTTAGGGGGCAATCTGTTACACTAAAAATTGTCACCATGATGTTTTACTGTTTGTATGGGTTCATCATTACTCATACAATACTCCCTTAGAATTCTACAAACATCAAGTTCCTAAAACCAAGCCTTGAAATTGAGAGAAAAGCTTATAAAAGTCATAAAAATACTTATACCGCACTTTCTCTTAGTATTACCTGCGGTGCAGCATTTGTTTGTTCTAGAACATGCAGAATCGGTCGCACTTTTTCTTCATTAAAGGTGCGGATTCCTGTAAAAGGTAAAGTGAAGGCGGAATTAAAATTTGCAAGCCCAGCTAGTTGAATCTGGAAGCTTCTGGAAGCAATTATTTGGTGGAAAGTTCGCTCCTTTCATGTACATTCATCCCTCCATTAAAGGAGCCTACCCGTTGGTATGTGGAACTTAATCCCTTTGAAAGAGGATTCTATCCCCTCTTATTTGCAGCTGCAACCTCTTCTCTTTTGCTATAAATTGAGGCCATAGTTCAGCCTCAAAGGGGGTTAGGCTTTGAGATTTTTTGAGGAGAATTTTTGGAGAAACTCGGACTCTCTTAATTGATCATAGTGTGGGAATGATTACACACTCATGTGTATGTTAGTCGAGAGAGCACAAAGGCTTGTCAAAGTAGAGGAAACACTTGTTCCAAACCCCGAAAGGACCTGTACGATATCAAGGCGAACACGGTTGTAAGGCTTCTTTTTTCATTAAAGATAATACAAATGGATCATGTTTTCTCAATGAGTTTTTTATTTAAATGGCTTATTTCTTGAATTCCTTGATCATAAAGATAGATTTATGGTTTATGAATTAGTCTATATTATGCAGGTGCTTCTGATTCTTTCATGTTTTTTATTGCAGATCCCGAAAGAAGACTTATTCAAAGCGAAAGGAAAGAAGACTACGATTAGCGCTGGACTACAGGTAAGTCCAAAATCCTTCATTATAGATAATTCTAGATCAAATATAATCTAGAGAAAGTAGTTTACATTTGTTTGTTTGTTTCTAGCTATCCATAGGATACTAGGGAGATATGTCTTGTCCGCAAGAACGATTTATCCGCCTAACAATACTCTATACCGCATCGGAGCTGATTATGTTCTCTGCCGATGTTTAACCCTCGAGGAGGCTGAAAAAGTCCTCAATGACTTCCATTTTGGCGCATGTGACGGTCACATGTCTGGGTATGCTACTGCACAAAAAGTCATTCGTGTTGGATATTTTTGGCCTACCATTTTCAAAGACAGTATTATCGTTGTCCGTAAATGTCACGGTTGTCAGATTTACCAGCGCAAGATGCGCGCGCCACTGTTACGTGGATTAATCCCTCTTGCGGACAAGAGCGATCTCCCTAGTACTCAACGAGTAACTAGAAATAAAGATCCATTTGAAAACCTTTTCCTCTAGATTAATTAAATTCCAAGATTATAATAGTAAAGTAGAGAGGAAATGCCCCTACCTTGAAATCCAAATAGTTGATGTAGCCTTTTGTCCAGTCGCTCCAAAGTGGTTTCTCCAATAAGTAGAACCTACAATCAAAGACAAGACAAAGGATCAATGCATCTGCAACATATAATAATCAAAAAATGCTAATAAAACTTAATGATCAAGGAGTCTAAGTATTGACATTATTCCAACAAGCATAGAAACAAAAGCAATGAGAAAAAGAGATCCATATGTATTATCTTGAATAAAAAGAGTAATCTTACAACCTGATGCCTTGATGTCATACAGATTTCTCCCAGGGTCTTGAACAATCGTTTCTCCTTCAGTCTGATAAGCCTTCCTCTCTAAACACCAACATGGAGTTCTAGACACAAGGGTGTGATCATTCTCGTGCTAAAAACAACTCACTATTGTAGAAATTATGCACTCTTATGAACTCTCTTCAGCTTAGAAACTATATAAGTCAGTTTCTATCATTCACAATCTACCATGTGTGTACCCTTCAACCTGAAACTTGAGCTCAATTTATAGGGAAATGGAGGTAGTTTCAGTTCCATGAAGAAGGGAATGGATTCCTCTCATGAAGGGATTTGAGATCCATGGACCAAGGGATAAGTTCCATGAGTGGAGGGATAAAGCTCGAATTGATCGCGACTCTAGAAGCTTCCAGTTGGGAGAATATTCGACCAACTAGGCTTCTAGAATTTACTTTTTCTTTTATTTTCTTTTCACGGGGGTGCGCAAGTAATAGTGGAAAAAAGTGTGGGAGTTGCCACAGTTTATGGATAAAACAGCAACGCATGCACAGGGAAAGGCAAAGTGCGGGAGTTATCGCAGTTTATGGACAGAACAACAGCGGATGCGCAGGGAAAGGCTACAAAACCGCGCAGGTAGACTTTTAAAGGTTTTAAAGAGATTTTCTCCAATTCCAAGACTTGGTTTAGGAACATTAGTGATTTTGACCTCTAAGGGAACATGATATAGGTGGTGATATACCCATATGAATAGTCAAATTTCATGGTGAAAAAATTACGTGTAACAGATTGCCCCCTAAAGTGAGAAGTCTGAGGTTATTTTGAAGAGTGAAGTGCTTTATCATTCCGAGGATTGGATTGGAGACACCAGTCGAAAACGTGTAAAAACATTCAATGCAAACACACACACACACAGATATATATATATATATATATATATATATATATATATATATATATATATATATATATATATATATATATATATATATATATATGTGTTAATAGACATTCCAATAACAGTTCATTCTAACTAAATGTTTTATTACGGATATGGTTTCTAATATTACGTAAAGTAGACACGGTATGGGGAGCCATGTCATGAGTAGTGCGGGCAGCAAAACTCCTCGCAACCTGGATGGTAGAAACTGGATCCAGGGTCTTGATTTCCGCTTCCCGAACTAGTACGAATCTATCCATGTGATTGATTGTGTCGAAGTCGAACATGGTAGAAACCACTTGCTTACTGGTCAATGATGTGAACCATTAACAAATGTGAGAGAAACCACCAATAATGACAATGGCTCTCAAAGTACTCCAGTACAATCTATGAAGTTTGAATGAATGATTTGCAGTCGAACACTCATATAATCATTCAATCGAAGGTTAATGATGCAACCTATCGTCGAAGGCGAGAAACTTGCCATTAGGGCATGCAGATCCCAAGGTACTAATAGGATTCTAGATCAAATTTCTAGGTGATGAGCTAATGTCGATAGAAAGTGATTCGTCGCAGGAAATCCCATGACACGAAACCATTAGATCAAGTTTTGAAGAAATATTTTGCAAGGATTGACTAAGGGATGGTCAACGTGAATGGAGACAAATGTTTACAATGAATGGTTTATTTGAACTCTCCCGTGAACAGATAACGAAACTGTAGATGGCTTGGCAACATTCGTCCTAAAGCTAATACCCAGAAACTTGTTGAAGACTTTCAATGTGGTTCGATTAAATGTTAGACAAAGGATTTCCCAACCCAGGTACAAGTGTGAAAAAATGTCGTATTCAAGAGTGGCATGTTGCTTTCTAAACAAGGGTGACAACTAGATACTTTTTCTCTCTTTTTCCCCCCCACCATTACTGGCAAGTACCGCTTTATTTTTGTCAAGCTTGAGGAGGATAACATTTGCTTGTTTGTGTAAGCTCATCCTTCAAATGAGTCCATCTTAGTATTAAAATTGAACCCTAAGAAGGAGTGATTCGGTCCTGTTGTAATCGACAGGTCTTTTACTGTTAAATTTGAACGAGTCGAGTATAGGAGAAACTCAGTGTTTTTTAGTTTTAGGGAGTTAGAAGAAAAACATAAGTAAACTCCATGGTTGTTCTTTTTCGTAAATTTAGTCTCTCAGGCCCGAAAAAGGATAAAATAATGCAGGAGAGAACTCTATTGACCATGATTAGTCAATGTATACCTTTTTCGTAATTAATCCAGTTCAGTCCGGAAAAGGGGTAAACTTATACTGAAGGGATGAATTTTCATTTACTTTAACGAATTCGAATAGTCAAGTACTCGACGATCTTTTCATATTTCGAAAGTCTAAAAAGGGCTTAAAAGAGGACTCCAGGGTTTCACTTTTTCGTATTTTTACAGAGCCCGAAAAAGTGATAAAAGTATACTCAATGTCAAAATAATTATTTTCACCAAAGATCCTGTATCCTGTACAAAAACTCAAAAGATTACAAATCTCTGCTTCAAAAAAGTAAAAATATTTAAAAATAACCTTTTAAAAGTGAAAAATAAATAAAATAATAATATTTTATTCATTAAAAACTATAAAAAGGGGTTGAAATAAGTCATTTTCACTTTTTGTTTTCAGAATAGTTTATAGAGAGCTTTTGGGCAAAAATTTCTAGAGCAGATATCAAGAGAACCGACCGTTCATTTCTCAAACCGTCAGAACCAGGTAATCCACATCATCCTTAGCTATGTTTTCATCCATTTTATTTCTTATTTTGAGCTTTTATTTCATTTTTTAGGAGAAATTCATGTTTCAAAATATGCCCTCGGGGGTGTGTGGGAAATCCATGTGATAACCGCGGACCCAACAATTTTTTTAAAAGAAAAATCGTTGGGCTACCGCGGGTTCTACGTGGAGCGCGTGCGGACGACCGCACTGTCTGCACATAGAACCTGCGCAGGTGCCATGAACATTTTAAAAACTAAAATTTCTTCTAAAAATGGTTCAATTTTTCTTCCAACTGGTTTTAACTGTTTAATTTGTTGATTTGTAGGTTGTTTAACCATGTTGGCATGGCGAGAATGAGAACACGAGCTCAAAGATAACGAAGCCATGGATGACAATGCAACCGTACGTGCATTGAAAAATTATGGTTTGTACAAATTCTGGGCTATTCAAGGAATGAAGGTAGAAGTGAAGTTAATGACTTGGCTTGTGAATGCATGGGACAATCAAGACCAATGTTTCATAATTGGTGACCATTGGTTCGAGATTGAGCTAGTAGACATATATTTCCTTTCCGAATTATCTCGGAGAGGGAGAAACATCTCCTTATTTGGGACCAGACAGGGAGGTATTCCCACTGCCTGCTACAAAGCTCAGTATTGTAGCAATAATGCAGAGTTGAAGGATGGTCGCATAGATATCAAAACTATCTTGCGACTGGAACTTAAATTCATAACATTCACAGTGACTAGGTTATGCGGGAGTGCAGCTCCTCATGTGGCTACTAAATCACAGATGCAAACTGCAGTCGAGTGTTTTGAATGAACAATATTTAACTGGCATGAAGGAATATTGGCCAACATGAAAGGCCAATTGACTAGAGAAAATAATGCAAAGTTGAAAAACTTCGGATATGGTGCCATTCTTATTTCATTTGCTCTAGAGAGAATTCCAATTCTCGCTTCTCAAGTGATCCCAATAGATCTTGGAACTCCTCAGGAACCTCGGATGGTGCGATGGGTAGCACTAATGGCTCGCCATGGTGCCAAGGGTGGTTCAGTAGTTCGGTTTACTCAGGCTTATTTCATGTGGCTTAGGAACCAAGTCTTCACCATTGAAGACTTTCCTTACGCGGGAATGGATTATAGGGATGATCCTGAAACATCTTTGTCTCCAGGGGCACAGTGGGACGAGTAATCATTTTGATGTTTTTAATCTAATTTTTATTTGATTTTTATCGTCAAATACAGACAAAAAAAATTAAATGCAGATGTCAGTCTGCAACGACCAGCAACGCTTTGTCTCTTTGACAAGTGAGAAGCACAACTTGTAGCACCTCCACAAGACAATGTAGCAGAGATTCTGGTAGACATGGAGCACAACCTTGAGAGGTTTACCATTGATATTCCTAACACAGGAAGCGATGATATCCCTCTTAGTCTCCAGAGACACGTAACAGGTGTTCAAGGTCCATTCAGGAGATTTCTGTGCAAGGTGGCGCGTGCTATAGTTTATTATCATGATCATCATCACGGATAGTTGATGGTATATGTAGATTGACATTTTTATTTTTTATATCAATATCTTTTAGATCATAAGGTGTTTGAACCTACGATCACAAACGATGTAATATTTTTTGAACACAAACTTATCTATCCTAATGATATTACTACTTTCGTTCTTTGAGTATCTTGTTCAACATGGATTGAAAGTTGTTTTGATTTACTTTTTTAATGTTGCAAATGTCTATTTAAAACGGGATTAGCTAATGCATCAACTAATGTGTTTAAATTTCTTGAAATATGTTGATATTCGATATAATCAAATTGTCGTTCCAAGAGATGAACCTTCAAAAATAATCTTAACAAAAATAGATTTCTAATTGCATAAAATCTGTTTAAATGTAATACAATGAGTTGTGAATCCAACCTAATGATCAAACGTCGAATACCAAATGTAATGGCATCAGATAATAACTCAATGAATGCGCTATATTCTACAATATTGTTCGTTGTTTGATCAAGGCATATCCCATGAATAGAAACTAACTCATCAGTGGGTGAATAGATAACTCAATTCGCGGAGGAGATATTCCATGTGGTACGATAGGCACCATCAGCAAAACTAATGTATGTTTGAAAGGATGTAGACATCTGCAATATCAAGAGTAATCAAGATAAGCAACGATAGTAGTAACAAAAAAAACTAATCTAGGAACACTTGTCTAATCTAAGGCATACTATTCTAAAAAGTAACCATTGTACAAGAGATATCTTCACACAAAAGTCAAGCATAATATCTCTTAAGATAAATATCATTTCTGGGTTTATCTAAAGAGACCCTGTCATAATCAATTAATTCATAAGCTCCTTTTTCAAGAACGCGCTTGACAATATAGGGACCATGCAACATCGGTTCGAATTTACCAGCGCCTAGCTTGTCGTTAGCTTGATCGTATACTAAAACTAGGTCACCTTCTGAATGAATGCGAGGGTTAACACTTTGATCATACTAAGCTTTCACATGTTTCTTGTGAGCTTCGGCAACCAATGCAGCGATGCGCCGAGTCTCATCTAATTGTGCTAAGTATAGAAAGCATTTCTCCTCTTCATAGGTAGTTGGTAACAACTCAATGGCTACTTTGAGTGATGATATTTCACATTCAATAGGTAACACAACTTCTAAACCATAAATGAGTTGAAAAGGAGTGAACCCTGTAGCAGTTTTTGCAGAGGTTCGGTATGCCCATAATGCCAAAAAAAGCATGGTATGCTAATTTGACTTATGAGTCCCAACAATTTGTTTAATCATGGTGGTTAAAACCTTGTTGATGACCTCAACTTGACCATTATCCTGTGGGTAATACAGAGTAGAATTATCATGGCGTAGGCCAACTTGAACAGAAAGTTTGGTCATCACAATATTTCTAAAATGATTCCCATGATCTGTAATAATATCTTGAGGCACACCGAAACAAGCAATCACATGATTGAATATGAAAGTAGTTGTAGTTTTTCCATCGTCAGCGAATGTAGGCATCGCCTTGGCCCATTTGGTAAAGTAATCTACAACGAGAATAATATACCCATGCCCCTCGGCCGAGTGAGGGTTACATGTAATGAAATCGATGCCCCATTTTGCAAAAGGACCGACAATAATGATTGGGTGAAGAGGAGCTGGAGGTGCACGCATATTTCGATAAAAAATTTGGCAGTTGTGGAATTTTCGCACCGCAATGATACAATATTTGAATAAAGATGACCAAAAATAACCAGCGCGAAATATCTTTTGGGTTATAGCAAACCCATACATATGACCACTACACTCTCCAAAGTGGAAATCATTTAAAACCTTTCCAGCCTCTTCGTGATTTATACAACGTCGAAAAATAGAATCCGCACCACGACGATAAAGAGTGCCACCAAAAATATTGTATTGTTGGGATTGACATCAGATTCTCCATCGATCTGAACGTGAAAGCTCTGGGCGAAAGGTTTGGATTTGAATATATATAATGATATCTCCATACCATGGGTCTAAAGTACTGATGAGAAACATAGATTCATCTGCGATTGGATTCTCTGCCACAGTTTTCGTCTCAGTATTGGGAAAGTCACACATAAGCTCATCAAACACTAGTGATTTCTTTGACTTGGATTTCTCTAATTCCAAATCAAACTCTTGTAGGATGACAATCCATTTGGAGTATTTGCCCCCGAGTAATTTTTTTGTCAAGATATACATCATGGGGTTGCAATTAGATATCATTGTTGTTATGTCCCTATATTACTAGTATAGTCCCTTATTGTTGTTATTGTAACCCCCTTATTGTTATTATATTACCCCTGTAACCCCCATATTGTTATTATTGTACCCTTAAATTATTATTGTTAGGTCGGCTAGGATTACATTGTGGCCTCATGGACTCCTATATATAGAAAGGAGGTTTTGTAGTTTGTATCATCCAAGAATTATTCATTCATGTAATGTATTCGAGATTGCCCCCTCGAAGTGGCTTATTTATAAGGCTTTGATATCTCTTTTCTTCTATTTTTGGAGCTGGTTTCACAACATTTAGTATCAGAGCTTTAGATTCTAGGGTTTCACTGCTCCGAACAGGTCATCGTGGAATTTTCACTATAAATTTTTTTCTATGAAGGTTCAGAACCTGAAATTTTGAGAGTGCGAAGGCGAAATCCTAAGGAACATCGTTGCAAAATTTCAGAGCTTGGTTTGCAAAAGTTTCGGAGATATGATTTGTGGAAGTTAGGTCTTTTCGTAGGCTCCTGAATTTCACTTAAAAAGGTCATCGCGGAATTTTCGCTATAACTTTTTTTCTACGAAGGTTCAGAAGCTAAAATTTTTAGAGCGCGAAGCTGAAATCCCGAGGAACATCTTTGCAAAATTTTAGAGCTTGTTTCGCAATATTTTTGGAGATATGATCTGTGGAAGTTAGGTCTTTTTTTTTAGACTCCTGAATTTCATCTCAAAGAGGTGATTGTGGGAAAAGCTTCATAACTCTCCATCTGAGCATCAAATTGGAATTTTGTAAAAAGTGACTGGAAGTAAACGGACTGTAGTTTCCTGTCTATAAATTTCAGGGCCAACGAAGTAAACAGTGACACGTGGCAAGTCGTAAAAGTTCGCTCTACTGAACTAGTCCATAATGAGGTCATTGTGGGAGATTGGACATAACTTTGCCTTGAAGAATCCAAATCAAGTCAGACCTGTGGCATTTGAAAGAAGCTTCAAAGGACTACTACAGGGCCAAATTTCAGATATTGAGGATCTACAAGTATATAGATAAGTCAATTTCAATATCAAGCCCCTCAAAAGCAAGTAAAAGGTGTGCATTTTTTTCTTTTCGAATTGCATAAGTCTTGTTTGAAGAATAAAGTTGAATTGATTCCAAAGGCATATTATAGAATAGATATTAGTATTGGATTCTCAAATGGCCCCTAAAAAGAATTCAACACCCATTAAGACTTTAGAAGGCTCTACTATGACTCATGAAGACGAAGAATGGCAACATGACATATCAGAATTACAAGAGTAAGTGCAACAAATTTCGCTCTCGCAAAGAGAAACAAAAAATGACATGGAAGTTTTGAAGAAAGGCGTGGAAACTAAGATGGATTGTTTGAAGAAAGGCATGGATGGTTTGAAGAATGGCATGGAAGCTAAGATGGATTGCATGGAATCTAAGATGGAAAACATGAAGAATGATCTAAAAACAAGCATGGAAGGTTTAAAAAAGTTGATACAAGAAATGTTTCCTAATGGTCAAAAGATAGTAGAGGAAACTCATGATGAGAACAAAATAAATGTTAATCGTGATTTCATAAACTCTAATGTTGGAGGGAAGAACCACCATATTCCAAAAATGGATATGAGGAAGTTTGATGGAAAGGATCCTGTAACATGGATACTACAGACGGAGCAATATTTTGATCTCAATAATGTGCAAAACACACAAAAGGTATGCATTGCAACTTTACATTTAGAATAAAATACATTTGTATGGTATCAATGGCTTTGCTCCCTTAAAAAAATTGTCACTTGGTAAATTTTTATGGAGGAAATGATAGCACATTATGAGGATACAAGAAACAACACCTTCTTTAGCCAATTGATATAGCAAAAGTGTTTCTGGGAAGCACATTGAGACTTCAAAATTAAATAAATTGGCAGTATTTCAAAGACAAGTTGATGTCTTCATAGGGACTTTAAAGGATAGCATCCAACATGAAGTTCATGTTTGGAAACCTAATTCATTGGAGAAGGCATTCAGGTTGGAAAGAAGAATTGAATGTAAAATTATGGCGACAAGGAAGCCTACCACTCACATCTATAAATATAGAAGTGTTGCTACTCCTAGACTTCCACAACCTACAAGGTTGACACCACAACAATTG
Organism: Pinus albicaulis; assembly: GCA_034641835.2. Classification (NCBI taxonomy): domain Eukaryota; kingdom Viridiplantae; phylum Streptophyta; class Pinopsida; order Pinales; family Pinaceae; genus Pinus; species Pinus albicaulis. The sequence goes on from CM076572.1 coordinate 1,047,333,769, forward strand.
GAAGAAAAAGAGCAAAATGGATTACAATGTGATAGCAAATACACTAAAGTTCATAAGTGTGTTGAGAAGAAATTATTTTACATAGATTGTGAAGAGGAAGAAGAAAGAACAAGAAGAGGATATACACCAGGAACCAGCCCTAGAAGAGGAAGAAATGAGTCAAGGGATATCATTAATGCCGTGAGGAGTTAGGCTTTAAACTCTCAAGATAGAAGGACATATAAAGAAGAAATAGGTAATAGTGTTGATTGATTCGGGTAGCACCCATAATTTTATTCATTGTAAGATAGCCAAGGAATTGAATTGTTTCCTATACCCAGCACCAGAATGTCAGTATTGGTTGAGTCATTAATAGAAAATGCCATAATATCAAATAACTGTGGGGAATATGTATTGAATATTCCAATGCTCATTTCACATGGGAGATCTTGATGTGTACTGAGAACAGTGGTTACAATCTTTAGAGGCTGATGGCACAATTTTTCCTTTCTTGAATTTTCGGGGAAAGGAAGTCAGTCACGGGGTATTGCGGGGAAATAGGAAGGATAATAGCTCTAATGTGACAGTCAAGCCACAAGAAAGAATAACTTGGCGTAATTGCAAATTATGCTCTACAGAAGTTCCAACATCAAAATCATCTATTTCTATAGATCTCAACGCACTTGGACAATCATTCAGATTAAACCACCTATTCGTGATTATGATCGTGCTATTCATTTGATTCCAGGAAGTGTTCCTCTGAACATCACGCCTTATAGATGTCCTTATGTCCAAAAGAGCAAAATTGAACGTATGATTGCAGAAATGTTAGAGGTGGGTATAATTCAACCTAGTCAAAGTTCTTTCTCCGCTCCTGTAGTATTGGTACACAAGAAGGATGGATCATGGTGCATGTGTTCGGATTATAGGGAGCTAAATAAGATCACCATTAAAGATAAATTTCCCATTCCCGTGATTGATGAATTATTGGATGAATTACATGGAGAAATTTATTTTACCAAGTTGGATCTTCATTCAGGATATCATCAAATTAGAATGAAGACTGAAGATAATGCAACAGCATTTAGAGGAGAGACTCTCATGAAGATAAGAACATTAGCAATTTTGTTCCTGCCTTGGCCTTACCAATCACCTTCTACATTTCAAGGGTTGATGATTCTAAAACCTTCCTTGTGCTAGCCATTTTTGATATATAATCACAGACTTGGAAGGATCATGTTCAACATGTTAACAGGGTGCTCAAACTATTGGAGGAGAAAGAATTATATGAAAAAAAATCGAAATGTGTCTTTGGAGTACAAGAGGTGGAATATTATATGGATCATATTGTATCTCACGATGGTGTTAAAGTATACCCTAGAAAATTAAAGCCATTAAGGAATGGAAAGTCCCCACAACCATAAAGCAGTTGCGCAGATTTCTCGGGTTAACAGGGTATTATTGCAAGTTTGTTAAGAATTATGCGAGAATAGAACCACCTCTAACAACATTATTGAAGAAAGATTCATTTTCATGGACTCACTACAACTAGACTGAACACCCAAGGAGGCAAAGTGCTAACTTAACGTCTTAGTATCAAGCTAGATACAAAACCTTTATTGTGGAATGTGATGCCTCAGGAAATGGAATTGGTGTTGTTTTAATGCAAGAAGGAAGACCCATTGCTTTTGAAAGTCGTTCAATCAAAGAAAAGTATTTAAAGAAAGCTATTTATGAGAAGGAAATTTTGGAAATACTACATGCACTAAAGAAATTGTGACCTTACCTAATGGGAAGACACTTCAAGGTAAAAACTGATCATGATAGTCTTAATTAATACTTTTTGGAACAAAAACTATCTTCAAAAGAGCAGCAAAAATGGGTCACAAAGATGTTGGGTTATGACTTTGAAATCATATACAAAAAAGGGAAGCTAAATGTTGTTGCAGATGCACTCTCAAGAAAAGATGAGGACGTGGAAAACGTTTGTGCCATTTATATTATCAGCAGTTGGATAGCAGAAGCAGAAGATGAATGAAAGAAGGATGGACACTCATTCAAAAGTTCCAGCAAGATCCTAGTACATCTGATACATTTAGTTGGAAAAATGATTCCTTATGGTACAAATATCGCTTATATCTTTGTAAGAATTCCCAACTAAAACAAAATATTCTTCTGGAATTGCACACTTCTACTTTAGGAGGACACTCGTGATTTTTAAAAACTTACCACAGGGTGAAGAAAGATTTTTTTTGGGATGACCTTAAATCTGATATTCAAAAGTTTGTGGCGGAATGTTTGGTTTACCAGTAGAATAAAGTTGAGACAATTAAGACCCCGGGACTTCTACAACCTTTATCCATTCAAAGTCAACATTGGGAGGAGATTTCAATGGATTTTATCACAGGTTTACCTAAGTCCGAAGGAAAGAGTGTCATCATGGTGGTAGTTGATAAACTTACCAAGTATGTACACTTTTGTGCATTATCTCATCCATTTAAAGCAAGTACAGTTGCTACTGCATTTATGGAAACAATTCAAAAGCTATGAACCCAAATTTATTGTGAGGCGATCCTATGAGACGAGTTATTTTCTTGTTTGGGTACTCAATTAGCTCATAGCTCATCTTATCATCCTCAATATGATGGTCAAACTGAGATAGTAAATAAATGTTTGGAAGGATATCTTCGTTGTTTTGTATCTGAAAAACAAACATAATGGGTCAAGTGGTTACCTCTCAGTTGGATATATGTATAGCACCAATATGTGCGGCATTGTTGACTGATATGACACTTTGTTGATTAGCATCCACCATCCCCATCATCATCTTTAGAAAATTCGAAGGTTGGCAGTGGAAGATCACATCGAGCATCATCAAGCAGTTCTCCAACTCTTAAAGGATAACCTGAATTTGGCACAAAATCGAATGAAACAACAGGCAGATCAACATCGTAGCGAGAGAAGTTTTGATGTAGGAGATTGGGTATTTTTACAGCTACAACCATATAAACAAATGTCCCTCGAGCAAGCTAAGAAGGATAGAATTGCCAAAGTGTGGCTTACAACGTGTTGCAGATTGGTACTATGGCATACAAATTGGAGCTTCCTGCTTCTTCATGAGTGCATCCAGTTTTCCATGTTTCATGCTTAAAGAAGGTTATAGGTGAAAATCTTCCAGTTCAAACAATATTTCCAGAACTTGATGAGGAAGGAAAAATCATATTGAAACCTGAAGTGGTCACAGGAAACAAGAACTTGACAGCTACGGAATCGACCAATTTCAGAGTATCTCATTAAGTGGAAGAACTTACCCACTGAATATTTTGCATAGGAGGATGAGAATTTTATACAGAAGCACCCAGAGCTACTCAAGCATTGAGGACAACACTTTTTTGAAGGAGAGGGGCATCTTAGGTCTCTATATTACTAGTATAGTCCCTTATTGTTGTTATTGTAACCCCCTTATTGTTATTATTGTACCCCTATAACCCTCATATTGTTATTATTGTGCCCTTAAATTATTATTGTGAGGTCGGCTAGGATTACATTGTGACCCCACTAGGATTACATTGTGGCCCCATGGACTCCTATATATAGAAAGGAGGTTTTGTAATTTGTATCATCCAATAATTGTTCATTCAAGTAATGTATTGGAGGTTGCCCCATCGAAGTGGCTTATTTCTAAGGCGTTGATATCTCTTTTCTCCTATTTTTGGAGCTGGTTTCACAACAATTGTTGTTTTACGTAACAGTATGTAGTGACGGAATCGTTGGACGGCTTGAACTGTTCCCAAGGCCAATTTCTCCACATGCGAATATTTGGTTTCCGTCTGGTTGAGATTCTGACTTAGATAATAGATCACATGTTTGTTGTGAGATTCATCCTCCTGAACCAAGACCATTCCAATTTTGGAATCGGAGGCAGCTAAGTATAAAAAGTAATCCTGGTAGTAATTGGGTGGATGCAATAATGGTGCATGGGTCAACACATTTTTTAGTGCATCAAAATATTTATCAGCAATCTCATCCCAAATAAAAGGAACACTTTGTTTTAACAACTGGGTAAAACCTTTTGTTAACTCGGCATAGTTCAGGATAAACCTACGTAAAAAATAAAAAATTAAAAAAATTAAAAAAAAATAAAAAAATAAAATAAAATAAAATAAAAATAAAAATCTTTCCCTTGCAATCTCTAGAATTGGCGAAGAGTGGAAGGAGGAGGTAAATTGATGATAGCCTCAACCTTTGAAGGGTCGACATGAATGCCATCTTTCGAAATGATGAATCCAAGTAATCATTCTGACTATACACAAAAAACACATTTGTGCGAATTTAAACGAATTTTTTAATGCCTACATCTCATGAAGATAGCTCGTAAGTGTGTAGGATGATCTTCTCTGCGTAAACAATGAGCATGTAAGTCGTCCAGATAAGGATGTACAATATGTTTGATATCATGAAAATCATAAGACATAGCTCTTTGAAAAGTTGCACCAACATTTTTTAGTCCGAAACGTAATTTGCAATAAGAAAATGTGCCCCAAGGACATATAAATGTTGTTTTTGGTTGATTGGAAGGGAGTATGTTGATTTGATTATAGCCAGAAAAACCATTCATAAATGAGAATATTTAATTTCCAGCACAATCATCAATAATTTGGTCGATATAGGGTGTAGGATAGTTGTCTTTTGGACATGCCTTGTTAATGTCCCTATAATCGACACATACTCTTATAGTCCCTTGTTTCTTCCTAGACGGGAACTATGTTAGATACCCAATCTGTCAATGGAATTGGATAAATAAATCTTGCTCGTAATAGCTTCTCAACTTCAGCTTTGATTGCTGCAGCTTTGCGCGGATGTATTGGATGTAATCTTTCTCTAATAAGCTTAGCATCCATGTATGTCTTAATTTCATGGATTACAATCTTAGGATCGATTCATGGCATCTCTTCATAAGACCATGAAAAAATGTCTCATAATTCTTGAAATAGGGCTTTGTAAGTGTTAATCTCTTATGTCGAACAAGAAGCACCTATATGAATGTTTTCAATAATTATAGGTTTAACTGATATGTCAATAGAAACTGTTGTAGAAATATTTTCCAAATTTGTCTCAGAATCCGAATGTGTAATCGATATAGGATTATGAGGTTCCTTGACATAATCAATCGTAAAAATAGACCAAAAAAATCATTTTCAAATTTATCAAGATCAGGTAAAAATGAAGATCTATGATGTATATCAACCCAGGGTAATTCATCTGAAGACAAAATTTCCTGAATACTTTCATTAGTTTCAAATACATGTTGAAATGGATCTGAAAATGGTGTCAAGGCTGAGCTCGATAGAGAAGATGATTCTCCGCTGATCACATTCATTTGATCAGGAAAAGTTGAAGGGGTGTCAGAATATGATTATACTGCTACATACGCCTTTTAAAAAGGACTCAAAGGCATCTCACCATTGAAAGAGTCCAATTATGATTCTGAAGGCACTGCCCATGTGTCATCAAATGGTATAGTGCTTGATGAGATCATATTGATGTTGTCAATTGTTCGCGGTACATTGGGTGGAGGTACAGCGAAAGTTCCCATGAGAGCGGAATCCTTCATTAATCCTACACCAACACTTTCGTATGGGATAACCGTTTTTCCGACATGCGGGATGTTGTCCGTAGAAGTAGGGTCTGATGAAAAGTATGAAAACTGATCAATTTTCACAATCTTTACTTTATGAGGAAACATGATTACCCAAAATACTGATGAAACTACAACAGTCATGGCATAAGACCAACTACAACCCAAAATAAGGTTGTAATCAAGAGGGGTATCAACAACTTCCACCTCTCGATTAACGGTTTTTCCTTCTACTTCTATAGGTAGATCCTGGAGTATTCCATATGGATGAAATCCTCTTCCATCAAAGACTTTAAGGATAGTCGGTGATTGATTGAGTGCTAGAGAACCAAGGGTTTTCCAACAATTTAACTACATTATACACGTAGATTCCCCCTCATCAGTTACAGTACGAAAAACTCGTCTTGATTTGACTAATACTGGAATCTGAAAAGGCATCTGATAAGGGAGTCTTGGTACAAAATTTTCGAGGTCAAAGACCATGAGGTTCGAATCCTGAGGATCAATAGCTCCGATAGCTGATAATAATAATTTCCTTTGTGTTGGACAAGATTGTAGCACTTCCAAGGCTGACATTGTTGAAGGGGATATCGCCAAATCCTCAACAATGTTGTAATTCTGAGCAGCTCTCGCATGTGGATTGAAAGCTGACTTTCGAAGTACACCTTTAGCAGGTGGTTTAAGCACTAAATCGGGATTAGGTTTCTCAATTTGAAGAGGTTCGTAAATTGAAGGAGGTATGTCTGGTGTTTGACTAGAATTTTCTGTTCTTTACCAGTTACAAGATTTTTAGTTCCATATTCTTGAGATCCTGGCGCAACCATGACCTGAGACATCATTAGAATATATGCCGATGAATTTGAAGAAGATTCTATCATTTTACTATCTTGAGTGGGAAAAGTATCCTTTAAGATAACGAGTGTGGGTGAACCTTCTACAAAATTGGATACCTCGGACCGATGTGGACACTCTTTAGTATAGTGATCCTCGTCACAGATACGACAAGGATAAAAAGGTTTCCGTTTTTCATCAGCTGGTTCATTTTATTTTTTTTCTTTCTCTTTAGGAGATGTATTTTGTTTGTTTTTATTCTTTCCTTTCTTCTGATTGCCGATTTTAGCTTTAGTCATGGATGAATCTACAACATGAATGTTGGCAGAAGTTTCAAGGGAAGAATCTCCTTTAGGTGAATCTGGTAAATTTATGATGGGAGAAGTAGGTTTGGATGAATTCTTCTTAGTCTTGTTAGCACTAACTGTACCAATTACACCGTCTGCAGAATGAGAACCAGAAAGAGTTGCAGTTATTTGACCTGGGCATGGCAAGTCAGGAATTTTTTCGTATAAAGTACCAGACTGTGTGTATACAAGGTCTAAGTATTGTGCTTGAGCTATGACTTGTTCTTCTACAACAATGCCTCCCTTAGCCACATCTTCAGTGATCTTTGGAGGTAATGAATTGATAAACCATTCTGCCAAGATTTGATCCGGAATGAAAACTTTCACTAAACGTCATCTATGTCTCCATTCATGTATGTGACTTGAAATTTATGTAGACGTACTCTGTTTTAATGAAGTTAAGAGTTACATGTCATTGTCGTAACAGATTGGAAACTGAAAGTGAGTTAAGAAAGCTATTGCTAACGCATTGAAATTATTGAAAGAGCCACGTGGCAGTTCAATATACCACTTTGCAGCTAAGCCTATCAATGTTCTTTGAAACAGTCTCAATCGAATGGAATCGTCGATTAAAGAGTTGGATGCGCACCAAAGATGATAATTCATCACATGGTTTGAGGGGCCTTCTCCTAATTTTCCTTCAAACTTAGGTATGTCACTAGGCAACTTATTCATCATTGGTGGCCAAAATAGAAGATAATAAATCAGATCGTTTGTTAGGCACGACAAATCTGGCAAGTCCAAAGTTGCAATGAATGGTAAACGACGGTTAGGGTCCTGTTGAGCAAACTGATAACCTTGAGGAACAATACCAGTACTTGGGGGAGGATATCCGAGATATCCTAGAATAGCCTGTGCAGTTGGAATTGGAATACCTCCGGGATAACCAGGGCTAGCCATACCAAACTGAGGTTGAGCTGGTATCTGATACGTATAACTAGGGTATGGTTGACTTTGGTAGATTGGATTTTGTCCTACGGGTCCATATTGAAACTGCCCTTGATACTGTTGATTAACAAACTGACTTGTATAAGGTTGGCTTGTTGGAATTGTAGCTGTAACAGGTTGTCCTGCAGAGGTTTGAATGGTAAACTGAACCGTAGGTTTAGTTTGATGAGCAGTGACTTGGGGGATTTCCTATGATACAGTTGATGTCGTCGTTTGAGGAGTTATAGCAATAGGGGCTTGGAAAACTCTAGGGATAGGTGTACTTGGTTGTTGAACATAAGTTTGTACAACATATTGGATAGGAGTTATAGGCATACTCGGACTAGTTCGTTGACTACTAGGTACATATACCTGAGGTGTAATTTTAAGTGTAGGTTGGACACACTGCTGGATTTGGGTATAACCAAATTGACCAGTTGGCTGAACAGATTGATTATAAGGTACTTGCACAGTAGGTTGCAATTTCTGTTGGTTCAACGACAGGTTCCACACGATGTTAACTCTAGTATAAGGAGCTCCCATTAAAGGTTGCGGTGCATAAGGTTTACCATAACTAGGTTGAGGTATTGGAACGTAAGTTTGATAATTTTCTGGATAATGTCCAATAAAAGGTTGACCTCCTTGAAAGGATTGTTTCTCTTGATAAAACTGATGCCCCAAAGGAGGTTGATGTCCTTGAATAGGTTGTGGCCCTGGCATAGGGTACTTCCCTTGAAGATCCTGTGGCCCTGGGATAGAGTACTACCCTTGAATAGGTTTTCCTTGAGGAGTATATTGCCCCCCAGGCGGTAAATTACTACCTTGAGAGTTAGGTAAAGGAATATTTCTAGACATCATGTAGACTTGTTCTATTGTCAAGTTTTTGGTATTAGATTCATTGGGACCTGTTGATTGTGTAAGTTTTTCAGAAGAGGGAGATGCTCCTGAGAAAGTACCAGAAATCGATTGGTATCCTATAGGAACTGATGGACCACCATACAAAAAAGTTTCTGACGAAGAAGAAAACATGGATGACTCACCAGAAATGTTTGATGAAGGCATGTAATTACCTCTGGGTATGGAGTAAAAAGGAATACGGGTTGGCGAATAATTGAGACCATAATTATGTAGAAATTTGGTTAGCTGAGAATACCAAGGGTCTAGCTTAAAAGGGTTGTAATGGTAAATCGATTGACTATGCCTTAGATCTAAAGATTCTTGACGGGAAGCAAGTACAATCTCTTCTTCAGTGTCAGTAATCTCTTCGATGCTAATCAGGGAAGGAGGAAGGTTTTCAGTGATCCGAAAATTCACTCGAGGTGAACGAGGACGACCAGGGGTTCGGGCTATGAACTCTGAAGTTGACTAAAGTGAAGTAGATTCAGTTTCAGGTTCAGATATATTGGGTTCAATAAGTTGAATATCTGAGAATTCACCGGTTGTAGACTCAACTGTGATTAATTCCAAAATTTATGGTTTTTCTTCTACCTGAGGTTGATTTACTTCGTAATCGGGATGTATAATTACTGATGTTTCCTCCTGTTCAGTAGATCCAATTCCTGACTGTTGACCTCTTTCATATTTAAGCTTTTCTAATTGACTTGGTGTGTACTCAGGGGGTTTCCCCTGCATTCTATGAGAGTTTCTCGGTAATTCATCCACGGTTAATGTTTAACACATGAAATCAAAAAATGTTTCAATCAAAATAGACCTAAGGTCGCTAAGGAAACAAACAATTTGAAGACACACCTACAAAATATAAGATCCAATCCACACACACAAAAGTATGTTTCCACACTAAAAACACTAGTTGGTGATGAAATCCAACATCGTAGAAATTTAATGTGGAGAACTTGGCGGTTGGAATAGTTACCCCGACAACCTGCTTAATGAAATAGTCTGTTGCAAGTCACTCCACTTATGCCATCTCTAAGTTAAGAGTACCCTCCAGAAAGTCCAAGTGAGTCTAGCCGACGTTTGTTCTAGGTACTGTGGAACCTTCCCTCAATCGTCGCCTTGGGAAAAATCCTGAAGATTATGGTCACCAACGGAAACAAATGTACCTGGGGGAATAGTCTACGATCCGATATACACGCAAGGGCAGAGTATCAAGCTCAATCCCCTTGAAGACTCCTCGACATGGTAAATCCAAGGTTTGCTAACAAGTGACCCCAGCCTCCTCGACAATGGTTAATCCGAGGTTTACCCTTTGTATTATGTGCACATATTCTATCTTTGCCAATGAGAATAGGTACGATTACCTCACTAGGTCTGACATGATCTCGTGCTTGACTCTTTTAAGAAGAGCTTCCCAGAGCACAAATGCAACAATTGGATTTTCCTACAACAAGATTCTACTTGTTTGTTTAATCTGTTTTGGAATGTTTATTACAACCTGTTCCAAAACACTAGCCTAAGCTATGTTGGTGGAATGAACCCTAGAAAATGTAAAATATATAGATTGATTTTATTAAGGTGTTGTATTAATTTGGTTGTTGCTTAAGAAAAAGGGTATGGAGTTGAAACTTTAATGATTTTTGTGACCCGACTCAAAAGTAATCTAAATGAGAAGTGCAACTCTTTCTTTTCAATGAATCTTATTTAAGGGAAAGTTGAGAGATTTATTAATTTTCAAAACACAAATTCTTTCATTCGTAAACAAAATCATTTTTGAAAAGAAGACGATTTCATAAAGAACTCAATTTGCAAGAATGATCAGTTATTATTTTGAAATAAAATTCCTTGAATAATCAAATCAAAAACTACAATTCAATAAACAATCCATTTCCAAAAGAAAACAATCTCTAAAAACTCTAAAAGCATAAATTTCAAAATCAAGGAAAATTCTAATTCTGAAGTCCATCTAGAATGTTTGAGGATGATTTCTCTTAATTGTGATCAGATTAAGAAAATTTCTACTTATCTCAGTAGAAATGAAAAAATCCAAAAGTGCTTTGGTGTTAAATCAGGTTTTAGTAAGCTAGAAGCTCTTCCAGGTTTGCAAATGAAAACGGAACAAATTTTCATAAAAGTAAGGTTTGCAATGATCCTAATGGCTCAAAAAAGACAATATCATAATACCAGTAAGTTGAGGCAAATGAAGGTATCTTTAGTATAGAGAAGCAATAAACTAGGGAAAAATCTCACCTATAAAATGCAAACAGGATGATAAATCACACAAATGCAAAATTTGCTGAAAATAAATTCTCACACAAGATTTGACAACTAAGATAGATCAGGGAAAACATAAAGAATCAGGTTATCTGGCTCTAAAAAAGAGAAATTTATTTATTTTTTTCAAATTTTTTTTGGGGGTGCGCAATTTATAGTGGAAAACAAAGCGCATGCGCACTAAATTGAACTAAAAGTTGCGCAGGTTGCCGCACTATTTTATGCTGAAAACCTCCCAGGCAAGGAAAAACTTGGAAAAAATAAATAATAAGCTTTATTTTTCAGGGATTCTTTAAAGTTATCTACCCAACCAGAATCAGAGAAGTAAAAATCAGAATACTTAAAATTCAAACTGAAAATAAATAAAGAAAACTAAGTTCTAGATCCCCAGTATGGTCACCATTTTGTTACGTGGATTAATCCCTCTTGCAGACAAGAGCGATCTCCCTAGTACTCAGTGAGTAACTAGAAACAAAGATCCATTTGAAAATCTTTTTCTCTAGATTAATTGCATTCCAAGATTATAATAGTAAAGTAGAGAGGAAATGCAACTACCTTGAAATCCAAATGTTTGATGTCGCCTTTTGTCCAGTCGCTCCAAAGTGGTTTCTCCAATAAGTAGAACTTGCAATCAAAGACAAGACAAAGGATCAAAGCATCTGCAACATATAATAATCAGAAAATGCTAATCCAACTTAGTGATCAAGGAGTCTAAGTATTGAAATTATTCCAATAAGCATAGAAACAAAACAATGAGAAAAAGAGATCCATATGTATTATCTTGAATAAAAAGAGTAATCTTACAACCTGATGCCTTGATGTCGTACATATTTCTCCCGGGGTCTTGAACAATCATTTCTCCTTCAGTATGATAAGCCTTCCTCTATGAATACCAGCATGGAGTTATAAACACAAGAGTGTGATCATTATCGTGCTAACAACAACTCACTAGTGTAGAAAGTATGCACTCTTATGAACTCTCTTCAACTTAGAAACTATATAAGTCAGTTTCTATCGTTCACAATCTACCATGTGTGTACCTTTCAACCTGCAACTTGAGCTCAATTTATAGGGAAATGGAGGTAGTTTCAGTTCCATGAATAGGGGAATGGATTCCTCTCATGAAGGGATTTGAGCTCCATAGATCAAGGGATAAGCTCCATGAGTGGAGGGATAAAGCTCAAACTGATCACAACTCTAGAAGCTTCCATTTGGGAGAATATTCGACCAGCTAGGCTTCTAGAATTTACATTTTCTTTTATTTTCTTTTCACAGGGGTGTGCAGGTAATAGTGGAAAAAAATGCGGGAGTTGTCGCAGTTTATGGACAGAACAGCAGCGCATGCGCAGGGAAAGGCTAGAAAAATCGCGCATGTAGACTTTTAAAGGTTTTAAATAGCTTTTCTCCAATTCCAAGACTTGCTTCAGGAACATTAGTGATTTTGACCTGTAAGGGAAAATGATATAGGTGGTGATAGACCCATATGAACAGTCAAATGTCATGGTGGAAAAATGATGTGTAACAACCACCCACACAACTCCATCCCGTCATTACCGTTAGTCCCTTTGTGAAGTGGAGCATCGATTTTATGACGTGTAACCCTCACTCGGACAGGGGGCATGCTTATATTATCGTAGCCATAGACTACTTCACTAAATGGGTCGAAGCAATGCCTACACTCACAACTGACATTAAGACAACTACACAATTTCTATTCAATCATGTGATTACCAGGTTTGGTGTCCCTCAAGCTGTTGTCACCGATCATGGCTCTCATTTTTTCCATTACATGATGGTTGAGTTGAATTCTAAGTTGGGTCTACGTCACGACAGCTCAACGTCATACTGCCCTTAGGCCAATGGCCAGGTTGAAGCCGTAAACAAGGTTTTAGTCACTATGCTTCAACGTACGATTGGGATGCACAAGTCCAACTGGCATCTCATGTTGTTTTCAGCTCTCTGGGCTTACCGAACCTCGGTGAAGGATGCAACCGGATTTACTCCATTCCAGCTTGTTTATGGTCTGGAAGCTACCCTTCCGATTGAATGCGAAATCCCTTCTCTCAAGATAGTTGTTGAATTATTGCCTAATACCTTAATGGAGGAAGAACATCTTCTATATTTGGAGAGGTTAGATGAAACTCGCCGCTTTGCTGCTCTACTCATAGAAGCACATAAAAAGTGGGTCAAAGCTCATTTTGATTAGATAGTTTCCCCTTATACCTTTGTAGAAGGAGACCTAGTCCTCTTGTATGACCAAGCTCATGATAAGATGGGGGCATGAAAATTAGAACCCATGTGTCATGGGCCCTATATTGTTAAGTGCATTTTGCAGAACGAGGTCTATGAGCTAATTGACTATGAAGGCTATCCTTTGAATTAACCTAGAAATGGGTTGTACCTCAAAAAATACTATGCATGAGTTTTCTCGTGCATGTCCTTTTGTACATAAGTGTGTTTTTCATTTTTGTACATTTCTTTTCGCTTGGTGTGCTTTGTGAGAAGTTTTTCCTATTTATTATGTCGTTGCTTACTGTGCAGATGTCTATCACTCCTTATGTTGGTTTCACGGATGGTGCCTCCCACAGTACCCGGAATCTATCTTCTGCAGCCTGGGTGATTTATGATTCTAATGGTGAGTTGATAGACCTTCAAGGTATTTGTCTAGGACGAACAACCAATAATATCGTTGAATACAATGCCATCATTAAACTCTTAACCGAGGCCATTGCTCTCGACATTCATGAATTAATTGTGAACCTAGACTCTCAACTTGTTGTTCTCCGGCTTAATGGGCATTACTTTGTTAGAAATCCTCAGATTTTAAGTTTGTATTTGCGTGTTCGTTTATTAGAAAGGAATTTTGATTATGTCACATATAAACATATTCCTAGAAGAATGAATGTGTTAACTGATGCAGTAGCCAATATTGTATTAGATAGACATTTGCATAACTCGTAAAAGCATCATCATCACATAATAAGATTTAGACAGGAAAATAAGCATACACACACACACACACACACACATATATATATCGATTGTTTGCATCCACGTGCATCATAAGTTCAAAAAATATGTGTGTTTTGGTTACATCTCGAGACATCATGTCTCTAAAAAATATGCAGAAATAAAGCCCAAGCGCCTAATCAACATGATGATTGTGATAGCATGTCATTGCACACACGACCCACCTCAGTAAACGGTGGATGTTGTTAGACACCCCTGTAGTGTGTATCTGATATGCATGAGGAACATCCTCGAATCTCACGTAATCTGGGATCCTTCTTGTGAGTCCCTCCAAGTTACACGCGATATCTTCTTCCTCGCTTCCCTCACCTTGAGGGGCCACCTCGAAATCACGTGGGACCCTTCGTGCTATGGGGGACATTCCTACATGTCTCTCTGGGCCAACATCTGCATTGCATGGATAAATAATTAGAACATATATAAACAAAAAAAGTCATAATACTCATAAAAAAAAAGAAAAAAAGAGTTTTTACCCAAATCTTCATCCCAATCCTCTCCTTCCGGGAGTGGAAGATCTGAATCACCCATGAAATCGGTGTCGATGTATGGCCAACCCTCTAGGACAATGAGTTGTCGGCGGAGCCAGTTGAAGAATTCCGGCTTCCATGACATATGTTGACCACCTCCCGATCGAGGCATCAATTCCACCCAACAGACCATCTGTGGCTCTCGTGCTGGTGGTATGGGTACTACCACCTCCTGGCGTTGGAATATCGGAAACCGTTCTAGGATGAACAGTATCAAGATGGACCCGTATCCAAATTGTTTTAGCTTTCCGTTCTTGCACTTCGTTAATTGGTGTTTCAGGTTGATTGTTACAACTTCCACCCAGTTGAAAATGGTTGGAGCCATACAATCCATGGCAAGTTGAAGCTGTGTCTTTGTAGCTTCATGAGGGGCCTGAGATCCAACGGCTCATGTTATATTGTGCATCACTACCATTAGTGCCAAATCAGGTATTGTCTAAATGTCTATTTTTCCGCTCTTCGATCCTTTCTTTGTTCCTGGGCATACTTCGTCTATTAGCATGCCCATGCTCTCACCCATGGGCCGGGAACCTTTCATGATCGGTTTCGCTCCCCTCCATGACAATCTAGTGATGAAATATATGTCAGATAATTCTATCTCCAACCCTTGGTCATGAATAAGAAATCTTTCTCGATCGGTGTTCCACACACTGATCAAGTACTGCAGTAGTTCTAGTTGAGCTCGTAGACACGGTGTTAGGAAGAATTTCAAGAGCCCACAATCTCTCAGGGCATCCATGCATGCATCATTTCCCATGGCTTGTTCATCTTCTTCCCCGTGCTCTCTTTATTTCCACTCGATGACCTTTTTGGCTTTTAATTACCTGAAAAACCATAATTGGGGCTTCCATTAGTCACATGATTGAATTTTGGACTGTCTAAATTGTTGAAAATGCAGCAAGATGATGGAGCTTAGTGAAATGAAGTCGCCTTCACTAAGTGGGCCCGCAGGCTAATTTTGGCGCAAAGTCTATTTTTAGACTATGTCTATTTTTAGACATATGGATCATGGACCGGGAGCTGCAGTATGCTATTCTTGCAGGATTGGTCGAGTTGGTAAAAATAGATGGACCTCTATTTTTATACATTGGGGCGGTTTCTATTTTTAGACTGCCGAGCTAAAAATAGAACAGTCAAATATTATTTGCTCTTAATAATATTTAGACTAAAAACATTATCTTATTCTCTTGCGGCACTTCAGTTTGACCCACAGATGTGGGGCATGCAGCTGACAAAGGAATTACGCTATTCCTAGGGGTTTGGTTGAGCTCATGCATGTTAGACTTCAGTTAGACTCATGTGGCGGAGTTTTGGTGGAGTTGATTGAGGAGTTGATGGAGATTGTGTTCCAGTTAACTAGTTGAACTAGTTGTAATTAGTTTAACTGCTGTTACACTAGAGATGAGTGGTGTGAATTAAATATTATTTAATTCACTAATTATTAACTCATTATTCAAATAAAAGAACACATCAGTTAACTCAGTGCATGTACAGTTCAGTGAAGACCAGTGGAGGAGATAGGTGAAAGAGTGGGTGTGCTATTAGTTGGACATCAGTTGTGCATGAGATTTGCACAATCAGTGGAGGAGATTGCCCATGAGGATTGCGCAGTTCAATCAAGGTGAATTTGAACTTGGTTTGGCTCTATTCTCTCTTTGGATTGCGCAGTAGAGGCAGGCAGACAAGCAGGAGGATTTGAACCTGTGACTAGTTTCAGATCTAGCTAGTTTTGTGTTTAGCATATGGAGATAGTACTATGTACTTGTGAGGAGTATTGTATTATGTATTGCTGAATGTTCTCTTCTTTATAATATAACAAATAGTTGGGGGTTTTCAGCTATAAGCTTTCCCCATACATACTGTGTTGCATGTGTGAAGATCTGACGTTTTTATGATCGCATACCGCTTGTTTTTATTCCGCATGTGATGATTAATTTGTAGAAGCAGATTATGTGTTATGCAAGCAATTCGAATTGATGTATGACCAGGATAATCACAGCGAATAAACTTCATTATTCAACAAATTTCTACATGGTATCGGAGCGAAATTAATCGTCAAAGATCTATTACGGTGATTGCAATTTATTTCCTCGGACAGAGCCTGCATACGGGCGAGGTAGCCTCCGGATTCATCTTTCTTCGGAAAGTGAAAGGTCTGGTAAATGCCCATGCAGTCGATCTCTGATTTGGAAATAATTTGTTCTCAAGTGTAGATCGGAAGCGGTTGAGTTATCAGCTCTTGGAATTCGAATTTGCAGATTTGTGTTCTTGGTGCCGCGGTGAAAATGTCTTTCACTGGATTGCGACTAGAATATGCCTTGGAAGGCAGTTCGAATTATGTTGCATGGAAAGACCGCATGGAGGCTGTATTAGATGATAATGGGCTGTTGGAATTCGTGGAGAAAGATGTTCCAAAGCCTACTACTACTGATGCTGCTATTGTGGAAGCATGGCAAAAGAAACAAGCAAAATGTCGAAGGATTCTGTTGGAGGGCGTAAAGGATCACATAGTGTCCAGCCTGCATGGAAAGGCTTCTCCATATTTGATGTGGAAAGCCTTGATAGATCTGTACCAGAGCAAGAGCGACCAGAGGAAGTTGGCGCTCAAGGATAGACTCATAAACATCAAGATGGAAAAAGGAGAGAGCATCCCCAAGTACCTCACGAGGTTCACCCAATGCAGGGATGAACTGGGAAGCGTGGGAGTAGCGGTGGAGGATGAGGACTTGGTGAGCTTAGCTCTCCTGGGTCTTCCGAGAAGTTGGCATGCATATCAAGATAGTGTCAATGGTCAGGAGAAATTTCCCGGATGGGAAAGACTGTGGTCTGATCTGGTGCAAGAGGAGATCTGGCGAAATACAAGGGATGGATCTTCATCAAAGGGAGCTGATGAAGAAAACTGCGCTTTGGCTGCCAAAGCAAAGAAGGGGAAGAAGAAATCTTCTCAATCTGGTGCTAAGGGAAAGAAGCAGCAAGACATGTCCAAGGTGAAGTGCTTTCACTGTCACCAACACGGACATTATGCCACAAATTGTCCGCAAAAGAAGAAAAACAAGAAGGCTGGCGGATCTGCAGCAGGAGAGGCATTGGCCTCGCAGTTCGAGCTAGATTTTTCGCTGATCGCATGCTTGGTATCAAGTGTGATGGGATCAGTGTGGTTCTTGGATAGTGGCGCATCTTTTCACATGACTAGAGATCGTGAGTTGTTTTCTGATCTGGAAGACAAAGATCTTGGCATGCACATCGAGATGGGCGATGATGGTAGATACAGTGCGACCGGTATCGGTACCATTTCCTTTAAGAGGGAGTCTAGTAAACCCTTCATATTAAAGGATGTGATGCATGTGCCAGGATTGAAGAAGAATCTGATCTCTGTGGCGATGTTGGAAGATAAGGGGTATGATGTGGTCTTCAGCAAAGGAAAAGCTTTCCTGCGCAGTAAGACAACTGGAGAGACCCGAATGATAGGGGTTCGAGTCAAGAACCTTTATCAGTTGCAAGTAGATGGCTGCGCAGCAATGGCATGCAAGGCGGGAGAAGTGGTGAGTCGGGATGATGAGGGCGAACTGTGGCACCAGATATTGGGCCACCTTCACCATGGAGCTTTGAAGATACTGCAGCAGATTTCTACTGGGCTTCCTACAAGCACCCTTGCGCAGTCAGATCAGTGCAAGGGGTGTACCTTAGGAAAATATGTGAAAGCCACCTTTCACGAGAAGGATAGTCGTGCCACGACGATCCTTGAGAGAGTTCACACAGACGTGTGTGGTCCTTTCTCAGTAGCTTCGACAGCAAAGCACAAGTACTACGTGATCTTTGTTGATGATTTCTCTCGGAAGTGCTGGATCTTCTTCATGCAGAAGAAGAGTGAGACATTCTCGAAGTTCAGCGAGTTTAAAGCACTGGTCGAGAAGGAATCGGGGAAGAAGGTGAAGGCTCTTAGGAGCGACAATGGTGGCGAATTCATCTCTGGCGAGTTCAAGGAATTCTGCATCGCAGAAGGGATTCGAAGAGAGCTCATTGCTCCCCATAACCCACAGCAGAACAGGGTAGCTGAGCGGAAGAACAGAACAGTAGTGGGTGTTGCACGGGCGATGTTGCATGATCAGGGCCTACCCCTTCATTTGTGGGCTGAGGCATGCAACACAGCAGTATATGTGCAGAACCGTTGTCCTCACAAGGTACTTGGCATGAGTACACCCAAGGAGGCATTTTTCGGCAAGAGGCCTGATATATCTCATCTGAGGATATTTGGTTCACCTGTGTACGTGCATGTCACAAAGGACGCCAGGAAGAAGCTGGATCCGACCACAGAGGTTGGAATATTTTTGGGGTACACTGATACACCCCACAACTATCGAGTGTATTTTCCAAACAGTCGCAAGACTGTTGTGTGATAGGATATCAAGTTTCAGGAGGAGAAAGCCATGTAGTGTTTGCTTGAGAGGGAGCCACACTTGCATGCAGAGGAGGAGTTGTTAGCTCCCAAGGACGAGTCTCCAGATGTGGATCAGCCACAAGAGGAGGTTCATGGAGTGGAAGAGTCCACTCATGCAGCGCCAACCATCAGAGGGCGCAAGCGCACTACAGAAGCTGAGCGACTGGCTCAAGATGCAGAGAAGGTTGTAGGACCACCTATAGCACAGCGCAGACAGAGACAGTCACCGGATCGGTACACTGGATACATGGCTCTTATGAGTCAATGTGTTGTGACGGAGCCATCCTCTTTTGAGGAAGCTGTGGAGGAACCCGCATGGGTTGATGCCATGATCGAAGAATATGATTCGATCATCAGGAACAGTGCATGGGAGATTGTCCCAAGACCGGTTGGGAAATCAGTGGTGGGTTCGTGATGGATCTACAAGGTGAAGCAGGCAGCTGACGGGAGTGTGGAGAAGTACAAGGCGAGATTTGTCGCCCGTGGCTTCTCACAGATAGAGGGAGTCGACTATGAGGAGACCTTTGCACCTGTCGCAAGGTATTCCTCCATACGGACGATCCTTGCTCTTTCAGCGCAGATGGGGTGGCACATCCATCAGATGGATGTGAAGACTGCGTTCCTCAACGGAGTCATTGAGGAGGAGGTGTACATAAAGCAGCCTGAAGGTTTCGAGATCTTCAGCAGTGAGTCGCATGTGTGTTGACTCAAGAGAGCACTGTACGGGCTAAAGCAAGCACCTCGTGCTTGGTACACTCGCATAGACAGTTATTTCACCGGACTTGGATTCTCCAAGAGTGAGGCGGATCCTAACCTGTACCGGATTGTGGTGGAGGGGAAGTTGCTGATCATTGTACTGTATGTAGATGATCTGATTTTGACGGGTGATGAGCTGTTGATACTTTCATGCAAGGAGGATCTTGCTAGAGAGTTTGAGATGAAGGACTTGGGCCTCCTTCATTATTTCCCGGGATTGGAGATTTGGCAGCGGAGTGGTGGACTGTTTGTTTCTCAGGGTAAGTATGCCCGGGAGATACTGGAGAAGTTCAACATGCATGGCTGCAAGCCTGTTGATACTCCTCTTCCTGGAGGTTGGAGGAAGGGGGATGCTACTTCGGAGGAGGTAGTGGATGCCACTGTCTATCGACAGTTGGTGGGGTCGCTTATGTATCTGGTCAATACACGACCTGATATATGCTATGAAGTTAACCAGCTTTCGCAAGCTATGGTTAAGCCGACCAAGCTCTTCTGGAAGGCTGGCAAGCATGTATTGCGTTATCTCAGTGGCACATCAGGATATGGACTGTGGTACAGACAGTAGGATGGTGTGAAGCTTCGAGGCTTCACGGATATGCAGATTGGGCAAGGAGCCCAACGGACCGGAAGAGCACATCTGGAGGGATCTTCAGCATCGGATAGACAACAGTTTCCTGGTACAGCAGGAAGTAGAGATCCGTAGCACTCAGTTCCGCAGAGGCCGAGTACATGGCAGCAAGCTTGGCTGCATGCGAGGCTATATGGATGAGAAAGATCCTGGTGGGATTGTTCGGGTCACATTTGGAGCCTACTGTGATCTACTGTGATAACCAGAGCTTCATCAAGCTCTCGGCTAATCCAGTATTTCATGATAGATCCAAACACATCGACATCAGGTACCATCATATCAGAGACTGTGTTCAGCGGAGGATCATGCTACTATCATACATTCCGAAGGAGGATCAGGATGCAGACATCTTGACGAAGGCGCTCACCAGGAGCAAATTCAAGTTCCACAGAGGCAGGATAGGGGTTGCAGATAATCCATATATTGCTGAGAGGGAGTGTTGAAAATGCAGCAAGATGATGGAGCTTAGTGAAATGAAGTCGCCTTCACTAAGTGGGCCCGCAGGCTAATTTTGGCGCAAAGTCTATTTTTAGACTATGTCTATTTTTAGACATATGGATCATGGACCGGGAGCTGCAGTATGCTATTCTTGCAGGATTGGTCGAGTTGGTAAAAATAGATGGACCTCTATTTTTAGACATTGGGGCGGTTTCTATTTTTAGACTGCCGAGCTAAAAATAGAACAGTCAAATATTATTTGCTCTTAATAATATTTAGACTAAAAACATTATCGTATTCTCTTGCGGCACTTCAGTTTGACCCACGGATGTGGGGCATGCAGCTGACAAAGGAATTACACTATTCCTATGGGTTTGGTTGAGCTCATGCATGTTAGACTTCAGTTAGACTCATGTGGCAGAGTTTTGGTGGAGTTGATTGAGGAGTTGATGGAGAATGTGTTCTGGTTAACTAGTTGAACTAGTTGTAATTAGTTTAACTGCTATTACACTAGAGATGAGTGGTGTGAATTAAATATTATTTAATTCACTAATTATTAACTCATTATTCAAATAAAAGAACACACGCTTAACCTAATGCATGTACCAAGAAGACCAAGGAGGAGATAGGTGAAAGAGTGGGTGTGCTATTAGTTGGACATCAGTTGTGCATGAGATTTGCACAATCAGTGGAGGAGATTGCCCATGAGGATTGTGCAGTTCAATCAAGGTGAATTTGAACTTGGTTTGGCTCTATTCTCTCTTTGGATTGCGCAGTAGAGGCAGGCAGACAAGCAGGAGGATTTGAACCTGTGACTAGTTTCAGATCTAGCTAGTTTTGTGTTCAGCATATGGAGATAGTACTATGTACTTGTGAGGAGTATTGTATTATGTATTGTTGAATGTTCTCTTCTTTATAATATAACAAATAGTTGGGGGTTTTCAGCTATAAGCTTTCCCCATACATACTGTGTTGCATGTGTGAAGATCTGACGTTTTTATGATCGCATACCGCTTGTTTTTATTCCGCATGTGATGATTAATTTGTAGAAGCAGATTATGTGTTATGCAAGAAATTCGAATTGATGTATGACCAGGATAATCGCAGCGAATAAACTTCATTATTCAGCAAATTTCTACATAAATCAAGTTATATAGGAGTTTTTTTTTTTCCATTTTTAGTTGCGGCGATTGAACAATAGCGCCGATTGGCGCCTCCCCTTTAGAATTTGAAGCGGGTCGATGTGACTTCGTGCCTGGAACCTGCGCCAACCGTCATGGCCAATCCATAACAAAATTCCCCCAAATACATCAAAAATTAAGAATGCAGGAAATGAACCATAGTTTAAAATGCAGGAAAAGATGAGAGCTCTTACCTGGAGAAAACGGATTTGCAAATGACCTCCTAGATTTTCTGTTGTCAGCTCCACAAAATCAGAGTTAAAAATGGTAAAATGCTCACAAGAAAGTGAAAAGTAATTTGTTTTTACTATTTCTGTCATTTTATAACCTTTTCGAAACCCTAATTAGGTTTTTAATCTAATTTTTCGATTATTTTAATGTTTTATCTTGAAAAATGGGTTTTACGTTTGTTTCTTGTGCAGCAACATGTCCTAAACATGATGATGGTGAAGTGACGAGTTGTATTTTATTACTTTTTCAGACCCTTGAGTCACCCCCCTGGAGTCATCTTTCAACTCTTTTCTGACTATCGAAAATTGAAAAGATTGACGAGACTCTTGTCATTTTGAAGTCGTTAAAGGCTGCAAAACATCATCTGCCAGTATATGTTTACCCCTTTTTCGGGCTGAGACAGATTATTTACGAAGAATGAATACCTTAGCCAATCACGACTAAGAGGTTCTCCCAGATATTGTTTTCTACCTTTTCATTTCTGTGAGACTACCTACGAAAAAGGACCTGCTGGAGTTTTCTTTTCCGCTTATTTTCAAACTCTCTAAACATGAAAAGATGACGAGTTATTTCTTTGTCAGACTCGTTAAAACCTACATGACATCGGAATCGTCACCATGACGTTATCAAGTTCCTCCTTCCTAAGGCTCGTAAAATGTACTAGGATTGATTTTTCGAAGGAAAAACTTATATGACAAGCATATGATATCCCCTTCAAGCTTGTTTCCAAAAATAATTGGGGTACTCGCCAGAAATGCTGGGGGAAATGAAACCAGTTCTCAGTCGTGTCGACAGTATGTCACTCTTGAATATGACACTTGTTTGCAATTCGTGTTGGGTTTGGGACATCCCATTCGTAATTTTTCCTCCATGGGTTTGGGTTATCTGTTTTGACCTCTCATTTTCTCTTTGCCACATCACCATGACCTCAGATCCCTTGATGTCAAACACTGCCAAATTCCAGAGTTGCATCGCTAATATGTTCAAGAGAAGTTTCCTTCTGCATTTTTCAACCCCTAATCCTTTGTTTAGTCCCGATTCACTATCATCTTATCCCTTTGTCTCATGGTGATGATGTGGGAAACATTATGGCCCTCCTTTGACCGGTCACTTCCTATCGACTTCAACTCATTATCCAGGAAGCTGATCTAGAAACTCCCTTCTAGTACCTTGGAGCTTGCATGCCTCAATGGAAAGTTCTTCGCATTTGACGACAGGTTCTCATCATTGGCCTTCGATCGAGTGATTTCGCAGGTGTTTGAATCTAGCTCACTATTCACATTCCGCGGATTGTACTAGTTGTACCTTGAGAACCATTGTCATTACTGGTGGTTTCTCTCGCACCTGTTAACAGCTTTCATCATTGGCTGGTAATTAGGTGATTTTCTTGCATGTTCGACTTTAGTTCATTCATTAACAGGCTTGAATTTATACTTGTTCGGGTCGAGATGGGGCACAAGACACTAGGTTTTGTCTTATAAAATCCAAGCTGCGAGACAATTTGGTTTATCATGACTATATGCATGACTCTTCTGATTGGATGGCTGCGACCATACCCGAGTTTATTTGATGATCCTTCTTGCTGGATGGTTGCGTCCATACCTCAAATATTTTTATTATATGTACTCTATTATGGATGGATGCGCCCATACCACATATTCATGTATCAGAGATATCAGTTGTACTTGTTCTTGCAGGTCTTCCGACGACGGTGTTTTGGTTTGGGCATGTTCTCAAAAATCATTTCACCCCTCCCTCTCTCTCAGACATCATGCTTTAGGGGGCATCTGTTACACAGTATTTTGTCACCATTCCTGAAATCCCCATCTCGAACATTGGAGGACCATTTCAGTGACTTCTCTGTATTGTCATACATTGCCATAAATGTCATTGCATCCTTTAGCATGTCAAGAACATCTTCTCTGTTGATCATTCCTCGAGCAGACCTTCAAAAACATATGATTTTGGGTCGACGCTGGTATGAAGTTATGGCCTCGCGCCCATGTTGAAATTAACACTGGGCCCCACGCCCTTTGGCACTCTGTCTCAGAGGGGCACCCGCATCGAGCTGTTTTTGAAAAGTTTTTAAAAATAAAAATGAAGTTTCCATACTTAACAACTTCGTGAGCGGAGTCATCATGGGTTGTTCGATTGAATCACATCGAGTTTCTCCCTTTGGCTTGTTGGTTCCTACAATTGTGCAACTCCCCAAAGGGATAGACCTCTCCACCTTATGTGGGATCCCAAACCACCTCCTCCTCTCTTACAAATTCTTCCTCCTTACATTGATTTAGCTAGCTGAACAGTCATTACTATAGCTGGTGTGTAGAAAGCAAAGAAGAATCCATTGTTGAGAGAGAGTTTAGGCCCATTGCCTCATCGATTCCAATCCCGAACGAATGCTTGAGATGCGCCCAAATGAACCTGTCAAAGGAGATCCACAACGTCAAGGCATAAAGTTGTAAACTTCTTTTTCTCTATCAATAATACATGACTGGTTTCTGGTTCCAACTTTGTTTCCATTTATATGCAAAGTGTTTAGCTCTCCTTGACTAGCTGAATAGCTGTAGATGAATGTATGTGCATGTATGTTGTCATAGTTTGTTTGATCTTTGTGCAGACACGTGAACATCGTCACCAACACGTAGAACAAGGCGTGAAGACAAAGATCGAAGGATCGTTGCCGTGTGCAACAACAAAAGCATTGGACTGGGGTAGGATATTTGTTCCGGTTCATATTTCATTTATAAGCTAGGAATTCAGGAGTCTAACATGTTCCCTTGTTGCTAGACCCACCCTAGGGCTAGAGGGATCGCCTCTGTCCATAGAGGGGATTTGTCTGCTCAACAACAGGTATTGGGAATCATTAAAGATGAGTCCATTTGAGACAATGTATGGGCAGAGTTGCAATAATCCCATCAGTTGGATCAATCTGGTTATTAAGGTATTGATTGAACCATACATGTTGGTAGAAATGGAACATGAAATGCAGGTGATCAAGAAGAATTTGAAGGCAACACAAGACATGTAGAAAGGTTACGCATATCAGAACATGTTGTTCAAGGAGTTTCAGGTTGGGGAACAGGTGTACTTGTGTATCAAGCCCAAGAAGAGCTCCTTGTAGATTGAATCGTGCGCCAAGCTGGCACCGAGGTTTTGTTGACCTTTCAGGATCATTGAGAAGATCATACCAGTGGCCTATCGGCTTACACTTAAGAAATATGTTAAATATGTTGATCATGTGATTGAATGGTTTGTATTGTAGGTGGAACCAGACGGAGAATTCCAGTTGGAGCTTCGGTGTATATTGCAGAAAAATGTGCTCATGCTCCGGAACTGAGCAATAGAGCAAGTCAAAGTGCAATGGAATCACTTTGGGCCCAATGAAGCTACATGGGAGATGGCATATCATATGTAGGCTATGTATCCTTCCTTGTTTTCCGATTGAGGCAAAGCAATGTTGGTAGATGCCTTCAGTATATGTTTTGGTATATGTTTTGATATACGTACATATGTATATGGATGTAAATACTGCCATGCGATATGTTATAAAGCTCCAATAAGCGGTATGGGTGTGATGTCATTATAGTTGTCATGTTGTTATGTTGTTATGATGGTATGCTTTTAAGCATGGTTATCATTGTAAATACTAGATTGAACTATGTTATAAATCTCCATAGGAAGTATGTTTTATTTTCAGCATGGTGATCATTGTAAATAATGCATTGAACTATGTTATAAATCTCCATGGGAAGTATGTTTGCTTTTCAATGGTTTTGCTGAGGTATATGTGTGGTTGAGCACCATGGACAATTTCCCCCAAGGGGGAGGGTTTTGTAACAACTCTGGTGAAAATTCCATGTAATAAAGTTAAAAATAATAACCATGGTTGATGGGACACTTATTCCAAGCTGAATGTTAGGAAAAACATCCTAATGTGGGTGTTCATCGGTTTATTTTGGCTAAGGATGATCTGAGTATGAATGTTAGTTTTGTTGTGCTAATTTCATCTTCAGATTTAAAATTTATTTGCTGATCTTATGCTTGATGTACATAGGTTTCCTTGTTGCTTACGTGTGTTAAACATGTAAATTAATTGAGTTTTATGAGTGAATTCAAGAGCATAAAGCATGAAATACATATGTTAAACAAAAAAAAAACAAGAACATCAAACCATCACAATTGATCCATCAACACAGAGTTTTGATGAAGGAGTTCACCCCTCCTGGGCTACATCTCCTTGGTCCAACTTCCATGGCTTGGGCCTATGTGTTAGCTCAAAAGTGAAAAAATTGTTGTTTACATTCACCTACAGCTCCTGAAACCTGCTTCAATGGTTCCAGAATGTCCAACATTCAGGAACGACTCTTCATTCTCTCAATTTGGTCTTCAACTGATCTAGGAACGACCTTCCCTCCTGGTGGCCTTGGGCTTCCTTTTTATTCAAAGTGACAAAAAACACATTTAGAATTGCTCCTCTGCCTTTGCAACCTATACCGGTGGATTCAAAGCATGCCAATCTACTAGGAATGACTCTTCCTGATCCAAAATTAGTCGAAAATTGCTCAAGATATGGCTCATTTAATTTTCCTAAGAAATCTCCTCCAAATATGGAGAAGACTTCAGATAAGTCCGCCAAAGTTGGCAAGTCTGCCAGTTTTGGAGGCGCCCCTAAAACTCCGCCAAGTTAAACTTGGAGTTTAATTAATTAAAATGCAGATTAAGGGCGGATAAGTATGCATTAGCGCATAAAGCGTGTTTAATACAAATCATGGTTTAACAATTTTAAACTACGGATTATGTTAATTAATCTGCGCTTAACATTTAAATCCTGTTGGTTTAATCTTTGCGCTCATCGGTCTTGTGGTCTTAGTTGTATGGGGAGGTTGCATGGGAGGGGGCTGGCCCCCTCCATTCCCACCGTCAGAGTATTCGTTGAAATTCAAATAGATGTGGCCGCCCATCCTTTACAAGGACTACTATTGTGGGCTATTGGTTAGCCACTCCGTTGGCATGACAGAGGTCGTGGGTTCAATCTCGACCTCTATGCATAAATTTTGTTCCAAAATATGTGCCCATACCAAAGGTTGAAAACTTTGATTTAATCAAATAATTCGGCCTATATAATATATGAATGTGCCACCATAATGTTCAGACTTTGTAATATGATTTGGATCGGACTTTGGATATAATGTATGCCTCCCACCATATAGTTTGAACATTAGGATAAATAATATGCACCACCAATGCATGATATATATAGTTTCAACATATATCATAACATTAATTCGGACTTAGCATATAAATATGTAGTTTTTGATAATTTCATTCGACCATAGCATAAATATGAAATTTGACCATTAGAGAGGATCCACCAGAGGGGGCACGTGGCAGCCCCTGGATGTACCACGTGTCATCTTGTGGTTGGGTTGTCCCTCATATATATAAAAAAAATTCGAATTCAAATTTAGGAGAGAAATCATAAATAAGTTTCACCTTAAAAACAAACTGGCGAATCCTGTTGTGACACTTGTCACAGTGTCACTGAGAGAAAACTGAAGAATATTCCTTGCATGCTGACAGGGCTGCCATGTCATCAACTTGTCAATGTTATACAATTTTTTTAGCTCTTTAGGAAAACAAACAACATGCTCTATCTTCTTCATTCGGACTCTGTTTTCGACGAAATAAATTGCGTCGGATTCTTGGCGACGAGCTCTTTGTTGCTGTTCAATTTCCAATCAATTCTGAGCACTTTCATTTTTGAGCTTTTACACTGAGCACCTGATCAAAGGAAATTGGCAAAGGCAAAGGTTTTGGAAAAGAAAAATGGCATATTTGGCACATTTGTTTATGAAAATAATGGAAATTAGGAGAGAAGGGAGATGAAAGGTCATAGGTTGCAAGTGAGGAGAAAAATGAAGGAACATTCTGGAAAATGAAGAAATTAGAGGCCTCATTGATAAAAAGGCTTACGAGGATTAGTTGGTACCTTATGTCAGTGCATTTTGGAGCTCTTTCATTATTATCTCTCTCTCATACTCTTGGACACTTATAGTATTCTTGGAGCACTCCTGGACAATGTGGCATACTTGGAAATTTGGAGCAAGAAGGAAAGAAGAAGGAAGAAACAAGCAAGGAAGAGCAAGATCAAGCAACTACAACATGATTTTTTGCAAGTATTACTTTACATGTGTGATTTCCTTGCTAGATTTGGCATGTATGGTATTTCATGTGGTTCTTTGATGTCTTGGCATGGTTTTTTCCAGGTGTGACAGTGTTTCCATCCTAGCCTTGCCATTTCCAGATAGCCATGGTGTTGTGGAGTTCTCGTGTTTTGGTTTAGCTGGATTGCCGGAAGGATTCGAAGCTAAGTGAGGTGGATCTCCGAAATGATATAACAAATGACCTGGTAACCCCTGAACCAGACTGTGGGTTGCGGTAAAGCCAGATAATGTGTTGCCTCGGTTTAGGGCCTAGTGATCTAGGTTGGATTGCGGTAAAGCTTGAGAGGTGTGGTTGCTCTCCATCACACCTAGGAATCCCGGGTTGGGATTACGGTAAAGCCTAGAGAGTGGGTCTTGGATTAGGGCCTAGTGATTCGAGATTGGATTGCGGTAAAGTTTGAGAGACTTGGAGACAAGGAATTTCCTCACGGTGTAGGTTGAGAGAATTCAGTGGTATCCATGCTTGTGTTTTGGCCTAGTGATCGAGTGGAGATCATAGTAAAACCGGTTATGACATGTTTATTGTGTTGTCCTAGTGATTCAGGATGGATTACAGTAAAGATTGATTTCTATTGATGAGGGTGAGGTGTTTTAGCCTAGGGAGGCCCTAGTTGGTTCTTTCGGTTGAAGTCCCGCATTCATGCTTGGAATATGGCACGGGGGCGATTGACTGAAGTGAGATTTGGCTCAGCCAATCTATGGTCGGGAGGAACATGGTAGTACCATCTCCAGTTGGTTTTTACATTCATTAATGAAAGGTTCATTGCCTTGGTATTTGGTGTGTATATGCATTGGTTTATATATGGATTCTATTGTTGATGTATCCATGATATTTTTGTTGTTATTATGCTGGTTATAAGCATGTATTTTGATAGTGATGATGTATGGCTCTCTCCATGTTTTTACTTGTAAATGAATGTACAATGTATCTATGGTCTAATAGATGATAATGCATCTAATGATGTAAGGGAGAAATGCTTCTTAGCGATTCTCAGATAAATATGAGACCCCTGTGCTCATATATATTATTTACACTTGTAGTTTCAATGTTTGTGACATGTTTGAAGAAATGCATGTCACGGCTAGTAGGGGTCCAATTGAGTCATTGATGATGTGTTTTCTTTTACATCATTTTCCTGTTGTTATTATCATCTCTGAACTTGTCATGAAGTTCTGGGCAGTGACTTGGATTATGGGCCTGAAAAAGTGGCTCAAAACTTGGGGACACTGGCACACCACTAAGTAATTCAGTCCCTTGACACATGCATGTAGGCCCGTGGGAGCGTCCAGAGCCTCCTGGACATAGACATGCAGTCTTGTAGGAGCGTCCAGAGGCCTAGGTGCTCAAAAGGTCAGTGTGACCTAGGGGTAAGAGCCCTGAATGGTTGGGTTGGCTCCTGGGGGTGTTATTGTTGTTGTACAAGGTTTGTATGATGTGTTTCCATCGATTCCACTTCCTTAAGGTCACCTAGGAGGTAGAGCCTCATCATAGTATCCTCTCGTCACATGTTTACCCCGATTGGTCGGTTACTTGGGTAGATGTGGGAGGAGGGTGTTACATCCTGGAAGGCCTGGTTGGACAAATGCTTTGGAAGCCCGACGACAACTGTGGATTGAGTTACTAGTCCTAGAAACCCTAGTTGGAACAAACGCTCTGGAGTCTTGGACAACTTGGGTAGAGACCAATCGGGTGATGGTTAGTGATGTCCGACTGTGAGATGGAATCATTAGTTGAGGGTTGAGGTGGTTTGGCCCATGGAAGCCCTGGTTTGGTTTTGATTGACTTGTTTTATGAGATCCCACATTCATGATTAGAATATGGCACAAGGGTGACTGGCTAAAAGAAATATTTGGTTAAGCCTAGTCTATGGTTGGGTGGTTCGTGGAAACCCCATACCTGGTCACCTTATGCAATCATCAATAAGAGCTCTTTCTCCTTGGTATTTTATGGGTAAATATACTTGTTTATATGTGGTTTATATGGTTGTTATATCCTTGATATTTCTGTTGGTGATATGTTGATTATGACTGAGTTTTATGACAGTGATAATGTATGGCTCTCATCATGTTTTTGTAAATCACTGAATGTATAATGAATATATGGCTTATTAGATGGTAATGCAGCTATTGTGATGATGCATCAATTCTCCTTAGCGATTCCCAAATAAGTGTGAGACCCCTATGCTCAAATATGTTGTTTTAACCTGTAGAATGCATATTTGTGACATGTTTGATGAAATGTCTATCAAGGTTAGTAGGGGTCCATTCAAGTCCTTGTTTAAGTATTTGCATTTGTATAATTGTTTTGATGTTATTTTTCATTTTTAGAAGTTTCATGGAGTTCTGGGCAGTTGTCTGAATCTTGGCCCTGAAAAAGTGGCACAAAATCTGGAGTCGCTGGCACAGAGCTACATGGAAAAGTCCCCAAACGCAAGCATGCCTTGTTGTGAGAGTGACTGGAGGGTCCCCGTCGCATGCATGCCCATGTCATGGGAGCGACTAAGGATTTAATGCAGTAAAATGTCAGGGTGTCTCAGGGGCTAGTCACATGGAATGGTTGGATGGTTCATGGGGGTTCTGTTGCATGTGTAGAAGGTCAAGTTGGTTGTGTTCCGTCGGTTCCACTTCCTTAACTATTTCATAGGAAGTTGAATCATATCATAGTAACTCTTTGTCACATGTTTACCTTGGTTGGTCGGTTACTTGGGTAGATGTGCGAGGAGGTTGTTACACAACTTCTCTACCATTTTTGTGGAGACCAAGTTATTCGTGCTACCACTGTCAATCACCACTTTGCAACACTTGCCTCCTGATTTGCATGTGGTTCTTAATAAGCTTTTTCTTTGTGCTAGTTCCTTAACTTATTTTTTCAGACTCAATCAAGATTCTCTTCATCAATAATGATTCTCCTACCTTTGGTGTTTCTTCATAGATGACTTCAGCTACATTTTCTTCTTGTGCTTATCCTATATTTTCTACTCTTTGGCCTGTAGGATTATTTTATGGACAATCCCACGACATATGTCTCAATTTCCCACATTTGTAACATTGAACTTGGTAGCCTCTGCCTCGACCATGTTCTCTTGAGAAAGGCCTTCTTCCTATTGATTCACCTCCTCTTGATGGTTGATTACTTGCACTCTGTTCACCTTCCTTTGGAGGCTAATTTTTCTCCAGATAGTTGGTTTGTCCTCTCCCCTTTTTAAGACTCCTTCCTATATTCCTCTGGCTTTGCTTTCTAGCCAATTTTTCCTCTACTTTCAAGGCGAATTTGTAAGCATCTTCTACAGTTTTGGGTGAAAATAGGCTAAACTCATCGTGAATATTGAATCACAACCCATTGATATATCTGACAACCTTTTCAGGTGTTTCTTCGATGTATCCTGCTACAATATTCACCTTGTAAAATTCTTTAGTATACTCTTTAACAATTAATGACTTTTGTTTCAAGTTTTTCATTTTCCTGAATAAGGACAACTAGTAATCTTTGAGAAAAAAATTACCTTTCAACTTCACCACTATTCTGCTCAATCTTTTGATCTTGGCTTTGTTCTTTCTTCTCCTTTCTTCTTGGAATCCATCCCACCAAAGAGTTGCCTGTCCTTTCAATCTCGTAACAACAAACTTCACCTGTTTGTCTTCAGCTACCTCCTCGTACTCAAAATGCTTATCTAAAGCATTGATCCAATCTATTAATTCTTCCGATTCCAAGCTACTAGTGTAGGTAGGTATCTCCATTCTAGGCCTTGAAATAGCCCCAATCATTGACCTCGTCAATTTTATCTGCAGGCTCTCCGACATGTTCTGCATCTTCTGTTGGAGACTCTTGCTTAGATTCGCTGATGTCTCTAGTCTCCAGATATATTTGTTAGTTCATTTCCAAGGCTTTTAGCCTTTCTTGGACACGTCTCATGTCCTCCCTATCTCCACCATCAGCTGCTGGTCTTCCCCTTCGATCTTGTCTTCCTCATCGAACATGGAATGCCATTTCACATTTTTTTTTAAATGTATAGTAGCTCTGATACCAATAATTGATGCCAAATCCCGCCTAACCTACAATACAATTAATGGCTGGAGCATGCTAACCATATTAACTCATTTACATTTCAAATTGACAAAATCTCCAACAAATTCCTAACATATATTTTTTATTTTCTTTTGGTACATACATCCATAGATAAATATATATCTAATTCCTCCTCTATAATTACTAAAATTTAGATGAGTTAGAATTTCTCAAGAAAAATCCAATCTTAGTGTGTTTTCATAGTCTAAATTTTTTTCATATTTTTCCTCCTACAAATAATCTATTATACTAAACTTAATATAAAAACTTACTAATTTACTAATAAAGAAATCTAATTCCTTTCCCATTTCATTTGTTTTTTTCCAATCTCATAAGTGAGATGCTCCTCCACATGATAATGTACTTTTCAATCGGTGTAATGTGACATTGACAAATATAATATACGAATTCCAATTTGTTAGAAGGCTTGTGTAAGGTGACATTGACAAATATAATATTCGAACTCCAAGTTGTGAGAAGGATTACAAAAATGAAAAACCAGGATTTAGATAATGTACCTAAATACAATATACGAATTCCAATTGGTTTGAAGGATTCTGTATAATGACATTGACAAATATAATATACGAATTCCAATTTTTAGAAGGATTAAAAACTGAAAAACCAGGATTAAATTATTTAGTCTCCTGCACATTAAAATCTCATTCATTTTAATCTGCTCCTCTGAAATTGAGAGATAGGAAACAGGAAAAATTCCAATTTTTAGAAGGATTAAAAGCTGAAAAACCAGGATTAAATTATTTTGTCTCTTGCACATTAAAATCTCGTTCATTTTAATCTGCTCCTCTGAAATTGAGAGATAGGAAACAGGAATATTAGACGAGGCAAAAGGAAAGCGCATGTACAGTCGCAGAGTAGCAGAGTAGTAGAGTTCGACCTCGGCAGTCATGGACGCGGAGGCCTCCAAGAAGCGGCTCAACAAGGCATTCCTGGAGATGCAATCCGTTTCTTCAGATCTGGCGAATTTCATTGTCCAATGGAAGGAGCTCGATTGCCACTTCAACGAACTGGAGAAGCTCCTGCAGAAGCGCTTCGAAGAGCTCGGAATAAAAGAGAAGGAAAAAGAAAAGGAGAAAAAATCTGCCGCAGAAAAGAACACTGGCAACCCTAACGATACCCCGGAGAAAAATTCCGCCGCAGAAAACAGCACTGGAAACTCTAGTGACACTTCAGATGAAGAATTCGCTGCAGAGAGTAGCACTGGCAACCCTAATGAGTCCTCGGAGGAAGAGTCCACTGCAGAAAAGAGCACCGGAAACCCTACTAAGACCTCGCCTGCCTTTGACGACGTGAAGCCGCAACAGAAGCTGATATCTCTATGTGAGGAAATGGACGGTGAGGGCCTCAACAACTTATTGGCCGATTCCCGTGCTGGCATCAAGAGACACGAAGTCCCCGCGGCGCTAAGATATGCGGCGGACCCGGCCAAGCTGGTTCTACAAGCCCTGGGGTGTGTTTATGTGGACGGTAATGCCGAGAAATCATATA
Source organism: Pinus albicaulis (assembly GCA_034641835.2). Lineage (NCBI taxonomy): Eukaryota > Viridiplantae > Streptophyta > Pinopsida > Pinales > Pinaceae > Pinus > Pinus albicaulis. The sequence goes on from CM076572.1 coordinate 1,047,367,693, forward strand.
CGTTACGTCTGGGGCAGAGGCATGCCTGTGATTTGCTCTTGGACTCCCTTCGTTCTATTTTGACCCCGGACAAGGTGTCGTCAGAGGCGAAAAAGGACGCTCAGAAAATTGCTGCTGCATGGAAATCTAAACTCAATCTTAATGCTGGATCCCAGATCACTATTGTCGAGCCACGCGCGATCACTATTCTCGAGGCACGCGCGTTCCTGCAGTTCTTGGTTTCTTACGGAATTTCGAAGGAATTTAAGGATGATGACCTTTGTGAGCTAGTCTTGCGCATTTTCCGTCACCCGGAGGTTTTCGAGCTCTGTCATGCCCTTCAAATCAGTCACAAGATACCAGGTTGGTGGAATTCTTCAGTTTTTGGTATCAGCCGGCCTCTAGGTTCAGTTTTGTATTTTGTATTTAGGCAAAGTTTGCCTAGGGTTACATTGTTAGTTTATACTGTATGCTTTATAAGTAGAATACAAATTACAAAATTCAGTATTTTGTGCGCTTTAATGTGTTTTTCCCCTTTTTCTGTAGTGTTCTGTTTCGGTCTTTATTTTTTTGAAATTAGTATTCTCCTGTTCGGCACCGATACTTCTCAGTTTCTAGCATATTTTTAGCTCTTGCACCTTCTTTTATATCTTCTCTTTCTTTCTCTTGCACTTTCTTTTATTAATAATTTTTTTCAGAAGCTAGATATTAGCTTTTGATACACTGGTCTCTGAACTTTACTGCTCTGAGTATTGCTCTATTGATCTAGTAGTTGCTTTTATATCCCACTTTTTTGTTACAAACACTATTTAACTCTTCTTTTTTTCAGGAGAAAAAATCGACCACTTTCATTAAAACAAAAGAAGTTACATTGTTGACAAGTCTAATCGACCACTCTTTAACCTAAGTTGCACGAAACGGAGAAACAGAAACGAGTTTCCGAAACGGGGTACGGTACAAAGCGGGATATATATATAGATAGGACATTGAAGAAATGTTATGTGAAATCATAAAACATACATGATAAATTATAATTTATTACATTCAAAGCATAAACTATTACATCACATTTACTCATGAATGATAACAGACACATAATGAAAATAACAATATTGGAATATCCAAAACCAACCTTTATTATATATCAAAATCTCAAAATCAACCTTTATTATATGTATGAGGCTGCAAGTACAATAAAGACTATGAGGCTGCAAGCACTATAAAGTCAAAAGACTAATACTCATTATCAGAATCCTCATAAAAATAGCAGCAGAAGCATGTTTAGTAGTGGATGGTGTAGTTGAAGAAGATGTTTGGCCAGTTCCACTTCTATGCTCTTGGTCTTCAATATTGATGGCAGCGAGAGAAAGCTCCAAATCAGGATTTTCTGGATCCACATCCCATTCTTTAGAAGGACCATTGTGATATTCTGGACCCTACGAGATGCAAGGCGAAGATTGGAGTGCACATAAAAAAGATCCTTTGCCTTCTGTGAGCCCAACCTGTTGCGCTTCACATAATGAATAAAACCATAGGTGCTCCAATTCCTTTCTGCTGATGAAGAGCTTGCCACTTGTGAAAGGATGTGGATGGCAAGGTTTTGCAAATGTACACCATTTGCTCCATGAAAAATCCACCACCTAACTGGATTCATGGTGATTCTCTCCTCCAAAGATGATATATCTGAGTAATCATCTATTCCTGCAGCAAAACTGGCAAATTCTTCCTTCACCTCCCTGTGTAGATGAGCTGGAAAAATTCTCATAAGGGTTTTTTTCACCCCATTAACCACCCCTCTATCCTTATGGGGTGCCTTCCTCTTCCCATTGCTTTGAGCAACAAGCTCCTCATCATAAAATTTGGGGTTCAAGGAATGTGCTAAAGTGTGCAATGGAGTGTTGAAATTGTTCCACCTATCAACTATGATTTTCTTGATTAATTCAGCAAAATGATCATCTACAAACAAAAGCTGTGGAGACTCTTGTGAAATGATTTCCATAGTTTTTTCAACCATGGAATCCATGCCATCATATATCTTTCCTAAGAAAGGTTGGTCAGTGTCAGCATTCCGAAGAAGCTCAAATGCAGGGGTTGTGAACATTAGCAAGAAATCTATCTTGCTCCACCAATCCTCATCAAGGCACAATCTACGCACCGTATATCCCCGCTCTGAATCTGCCTTTCTCCACTCAGCCCAAAGTTGACTCACCACCATAGACACTAATGCTTGGTTAACCTCAACAAGGTGGCACAACATTATGAAGTTTGAGGCATATCTTGTCTCAACGACTTTTAGCAACTCCAATTTGGAGTGTTCTCGAAATATTGCTTGAGATTGGTGGTGGCTGGTGATGAATTTAACAATCTCCCTTGCTTCCCTTGTGAGTTCCTTTATCCACGGGACTTTATTGTCAATCTTCTCTAAGATCAGATTCATATTATGGAGTTTGGACAATGCAGAGTGTTTAAAAGATGTGGTCATACCTCCCCTCAATAATTAAACCTGCAACTTTGCATACTGGTGCATGATCTGTGATAACTTGCACCACCCTGTTAGGGCCTACTTGTTCAATAGATTTTATAATAACATCAGCAATGAATTGTGCATCTTTTACCTCTCCCGAGCAGTTTTCCGCCTTTTAAAACATTGCTCCTTTTGGTGAAGTGGCAATGATATTTATCAATGGTCTACGTCTTGTATCTGGCCATCCATCTGAGACTATGGTAACCCTAGAGCTACTCCAAGAAGAACGAATTGGTGATAAGACATCCTCCACAATATCCTTCTCATTTTTGAGAAGCGGAATTCTAACTTTCTCATAGTTGGGCCCCTTGTACCCTTGAGGAGCTTTGTTAACTGCCCTTATCATATCTTGCCAGTAAGGAGAGCAAACAACATTGAATGCTATCTTGAACTGTACCGGATGCCCCTCTGGATGGTGGTTGTTCCGGTTGTTGAGTAGCTCTCCTCTTCCTTGCTTCAGCTACAATGCTTGGCTCAATGTCTGCTGGAGCTTTAGTAGTAGCTTGACTAAGCTCATCATGCCTTCTTTTAATTTCATCCGCCTGATCTTGCTCTCTTTGATATTCCCTCCTTACCACAGGTTCTGATGTTTTTGTGCAACCTGCAATCCCCTATCCTCCTCCATGCAAAAGATGTGCCTTCACTCTTGGGTAAGAGCCCTTGTAAGAATTACTACAAATATTAGATCACCATTCCCATGAGCCACCACCTCCACATCTTTGAAGCTTTTGAACATGCCTCCAAAGAGGATAATATTCAACCCTTAGGTTGGACTTGGGGCTTGAACTTGAACCTTGGATGGAAGCCATTGCTGCAATTTTTTTTTTTAAAACAAATCTGTAAGTGAAAAACGTTTTTCATAATTTTGGTAGCATAAACCCTCGAAAAATAGAAGAAACAATGGGGAAAACCAAGAAATTGAATGCTTCTTACTCAAATTAATTTTGTGTAGCTGAAGCTACCCCAAAATGCCACAAAAAACAAGAGAAATATGGCTGTAGCCGAGCCAAAAACCAAGAATGACATAGCTGGAAACTTCGCACTCCAAATCTGCTTTTGAAATCTCTTTCTCTTGTCGCTGAAATCTCATTTGCTCACTGGTGAAAACGCTCTAGTTGAAGCATTACTCTCTTCCTCTTTTCTCCTTGCTAAAATCGTCTTTCTCCAAGTGAAACGACTTGCTCAATTCGTGTGATGAGAGAATGAGGTGAGAGTCTTTTTATAAGTTGAGATAACCATCTAGAAGCATCCAAAAGACACTTTCAACATTAAAAAAAAAAAAAAAAAACACACGCAAACCCAAAAAAAATGAAGGTTAAATCAACGAAAACGCAACTGTATGGCCTGGAAACGCGTTTCTGACAGTACTGGGCACGTTTCCCCAACAAGAAACGGTCCACTACGATCGGAAACGCAGTTCTAGCCTGTATGGTACGACGAAACGCGTTTCTGTTTCGCTTCTGGGCTGAAGCGAAGGCTAGACCCACGTTTCCTGCAACATAGTCTTTAACTCTCTTAAATCCCATTAACGTGCATTTGCTATTATTTTTTAGACATTAATAAACTTATTTTATGGATTTTCATTATATAATTGAACCAATCATCAATAACATTATTTTATTTTATTTATCTTCATTACATATTTAGTCCACTCACCAGCGATCACTCGTAGTTGAGATTCTATCTTAAATGTTAACAACTTGGAGGATGGTCTATAAAACGACTAATATCCTTAATTTGGCTGTCTCTTTAGAACTCGTCTACAACAAAATTTGTACATTTGTGTATACACACTTCATGGCCGTTCCCTTGGTACATCGAGAAGAGATAAAAATCCCTAGAATTGAGCAGACAATTCTTTGAAATTCAGACCTATGTAGCTTGCCTTTTACAATGAACTGTGCAAATGCTGTGACTCCTATGGCCTCCCTACCAGCCAGGTTTTCCTTTCTTTGTTTTGTTGGTAAATGGTTCTCCATTAAAAAAGTGGACTCTGTGGTGCCCCTTTCTTGGAATTGCCCTTGGAATTCAATTCTGAGTTAGGGCTTCAATAAACATGTGACATAATTGTAATTCATAACAGTGCTACAATACTCATCAATCAATTACGCAGCACAGGTTTCACATATCCCCCAATAGGGATAACAACACTAATTAGTTTCTATGATTTCAAATGAAACTATCCACGGTTCTGTTACTCAACAGCTGGTCAGTGGTCACATGAACTACCCTAACTTTAGGTCAACCAATACTGCTCAGATTTGTTGTTGGACTGCGTTATGTGCCTAACTCATTGCTTCTGTACCTATGTAATGACCCTTGCTGCTTCAACTTCAGTTGGCCGCACCTTGTAAACCCTGAACATGGCCCTCATAAGCTACCTGTTGCCCTGAACTTGACCTTATGCTGCACAAGAGTCACAAACCATCTCTTTTGTGGCCTCAGGCCAGCCGCTGTCCATTCGTTGCCCTCTTTTGAGCCCTCGTTGCCCCTGAGTGATGAGCCCAACCTTTTACTGTCTCAGGAAAATGGTCCATAGCCTCGGGAGGATTTGATTCCAGCCCTTGCTGCCACGGAAACTAAGATTCCAGCCTTCGTTTGCCACAGAAAGATGGTTCACCGCCACAAAAAGATGATTCTCTAGCAAGATTTTGGTCCTGTAGCAAAGAAAGGTAGGAAGATTGGCTAGCGTGGAATCTTTCACCACCGAAACCTATCAGAGAAAAGGGGGTCTTAAAACCCTCCAAGAACCTCAGCCCAAAATCAAGAAGAATGGCAATCCATAATGATCATAATGAATTTCCTCTTTCCTTTTTATAGATTCTCTTTGGAGCTTTCCCCTCCTAATTTCAATTTTGAGTACCAAGCTGGAGCTAGCAATTGTAATAGTTTCTCTATTCAACTAATTAATGCAAGGAGGCTCGAGAGGTTTTTCTCGGTTGGGTTCCCCTAAAAATCATTGTGAATTTGTGGTTTTGCTTATTGCATATCTACGCATGTTGTTCTAAATTGTGAATTTCATTCTGTAGATCAGTAGAGTAGAATTGTGTCTCTTGTTGTTTAGTTTGAAATTTTGAGCTGTTGCAATTTCTATCAAATTTCTATAGTGAGTTGAACTTGCTTACTCTAGCAAGTTCAACATGCCTTACCAAGTCTTACAATGATATACCCATTTACACGCAATTAAATTTTTGACTCTACATAATAATTTTTGTTTGTTGTTGCTGCTATGTTGACCCATCCTCTTGCCTTGACATGATCCAAGCCTCATGCTCTCCTCTCCAAAGCTAACTTTCATGGTGATTCTCATTTAAACATTTAACATACCTATCAAAATCCTTAGTTGTAAATAATTCCAACTGTCACAATTATTATCATGACATTTTCCACCATCATTTCTCCACAACCCACTCCACTTTCTCTAAGATTCCATCCTTACAGAGTTTGCTTTTACAAATCACATGTGCTACAACTAGCAGTAAATTTCTATGGTTATTCAATCTTTCAATAAACTATCTGCATCGACCTCTACTTCTTCCAAACCAGGGTTTGCCATATGTTGGGATTTCATAGGACTCTGGCTACTTTTCAACCATAGGGGCATGTTCATTGGTGTGTAATGGTGATACATCCGGGTTAATCCTGAACAAGATTGCGGGGGAGTTCACCCCCCCCCCCTCGCACCCACTTCTGAAGCGCGCTTTGAATGTAAGTGCTCAAGGAGAAATCCAAGGAGCACACTTCCAAGTCGCTCTGTTTGGGAGTGATTTTCAGGAGCATGCTCCCACAAAAAAGAAACAAAATTCACTACCTAGTAGATTTCTTTTCTTTTCTTCGCACAAAAATTTCTGATCTACTATCTAATACCCTTGTAAAATCAGGTGACAAAGCTAGTGAGAAGGAAAAGGGTTGGAACAACAAATTACATGCTCCCATTGTAAAACAACCTACACTAGTTCATATGCTTGTGTAAGAACGTATCTCTAGAAGATTATGCAGTGTGATGAAAATAAGACTATATGAGTCAAAACTTGTGATCAAGTGCTAGGAAAAGATAGGAATAGATACAGAATAATACCCAACCACAATACAATTCCCTCATACAAATTGAGGGTTGCCTTCTAGAGCAAAAAACCCTAAATTAATATGACTTCTACTCTCAGATCTTTTGCCTAATGAACTGTTGAGATTGACTAGAAAATTACAATATTTTACAAGGTAGTTTCGCTGCCCACCTTGGACTGACTTGCAGCAGTAGTGGGGGACAAGCTCCCCCAAATCCCTCCCATTGGGTAATGGGATCCAAACATGGCCGAAAAAGGGTTTCTAAGTTAGGAAGATAATTAGTCTCCACACCCAACATGATGAGAATCAAGATGTTGTAACTTGTGAACTTGTGGTTGAAGATTAAAAATACTAGATGATTGATGTTATATGGTTCAATCCATGTTTTGATTGATGTTATATGGTTCAATCCATGTTTTTATTCTCTTTCTTCTTCTTCTTCTTCTTCTTCCTTTTTTTTATTTTTTATTTTTTTAAAATAATTCATCATTCTACATGCTTTTGTTGACATATATGCATCAATATATATATATATATATATATATATATATATATATATATATATATATATATTATAAAAACGCTCCCAAAATTGCTTCCGGCCCAAAATATTTTGAAAATTGACGCTTGCCGCTTCTGCTTCCAAGCAGCCTTGATCCTGAATACTCGCCTGAACTCCTCGACTTAATAAGGTTGTCGACTAGAATCATCCTCATCATCACCAGGCTAGAAGGGTTTATGCTAAGGCTTGACCAACCTTCGAAGCACCTATCATTAGCCAGTGCAACATATAACCCCAAGACCCCCGATTTGATTCCCACGTGCCTCTTGGCAGCGTTGTTGTTGCTCTTGTTATGATTTCACCGATACTACTAGGGCGATTACTCATACTGATCTTGGAAAGGTCACATCTAATCTACATTTCCTTAGTCGTTTCTTCATAATATCCAGACTGATCCACTTCTAATTCGTTTGCAAATGCACTGCCTGAAGCGTCAAGCTCCCTCGCAACAGTCATTCATGCTATAGTACTATTGAATAATTCTTTACTTCTCCAATGCTTTTGGGCCATGAATAGCTCCATTCACTGCACCGTCGTTCCCACTATCACTTATCCACAACATCCACTCCCACAAAGAACTCAGATAACACAAATCGTACAAGTAATTCATTCTCATTTCCAACTCGGCTATCAAACTTGTAGTTCTTTGTCGTTTGGTTCTTCGAGAACGAACCCTTGCCCAACTCCAAGCTTTGTCCTCTTCCATTACCATTAACATTACCTTGGATGCAAATGACCTCACAGAGCGAGCTGAGCCTTGCCTTCTAGCTCCATGCTCCACATCTAGCACCAATGGTGAATATTTTCTGTACCAGTGGGCATTCGCCATAATGGCCACGAGGATCACTAGTGGCTCTATAATAGAGCACACACAGTTCACACCATAATTTTTGTTGACTCCATGCTGCCCTTTCTCATCCATGGGGATCCATTGCTTGCTCCTCTAACCATTGGGTTCCACATATAGATTTGCATTAATGTTGTAGGTTGGACCTCCTTCAATTTAAACAACCTTCACGTAGCTTTATTCATTAGGCCATATAAACCCTTGGCAATTGAGGCATCCCTCTGAAGCCAATATTTGGCTATGATACCAAATGTAGAAATTTGACTGGAGAGAAATAATATTTATGGAGAGGAAAATTAAACCAACAACAAAACACAAAGCGTAAATACAATGAACATAATCTTTACCTTGGGAAAACCCCAACTCTAGGGAAAGTCTCAGCTAACAAAATTCAAATAGTTCGTGGCCAAAACCCTGGCCAAGTAGGCCAAGTGAGCCTTCACCGCTCACCTCCCTTGGCCCATTATAATAGAGTTCTTCCTCGCTTTTTAAAGGCTCCATTACATGCAATCCACAGAAACAAAACCATGGGCAACCAAAAAAACATGGGCCCAAAACCACTATTGTTGTCCTAGTCAACTTTGACACTTTCCAGGAGTCAAGTTTACCTAACAATATTTGATAGCCTCTGCTTCCAACATTGGGTTAAGTTGGAAGTAGGTTTTGTAACTTTTGTACCTAGGACCTTACTGAGTACTTGGATGACACATCAAAAAAGGGGATGAATAGTTTCCCAACCTTGCATAGTAGGTCGTAGTTTCGTTGCGTGCCCTTGTTATGATCTCTGGGTCTATTTCTGTACTTAATATTATTGAACTTCGTAAAGATTATCGTTGCTCGAACATCCTTTCCTAGTGATGCATACTCCCTAGAATATTTTGAAAAATCTTTGTTCTGTTTGGTAGGTCCTTGGTTTACTGCTACCCAACCATCTAGAAACTAGGGTAGTAGAGGTCTAGGGGTCCAACTACTGGTTGCACCTGTGTGATTTTGTGCAAAGATGATAAAAGGACCATGATTATGGTTGTTGCTTCCTTCTGCCAAATTCTTGTTACCTCCATTTGATACATTAGTAGCATTCTTATCTGCATTATTCAGATTTTCCAAAATATGGGTAAACAATTGGGCCATTTGTTGCTGCCCTTGTGCCATAAGTTGAGTCATATGTTGCTGCTCTTGTGCCATCTGTTGTTTCCCTCTTTCTAGCTTCCCCAAGATGTTAAAGGGGTTAATTTCTAGTGGCTTCTCTTCCTTGTTCACCATGATTGAATTGTTGGTACCCTTCTTTTTCCTGATTGTAACGTTTTCCCTATCGTTCGGGAGCATCCAGAAATTATATGCTCATAGGCTGGCAAGGTGCACAACTTTGATATCACTATGGTGCCCCTTTCCTGGAATTTCCCTTGGGATGCAATTCTGAGTTAGGGCTTCAATAAACATATGACAAAATAGTAATTCATAATAGTGTTGCAATACTCATCAATCTATCATGTAGCACAAGTTCCACAGATCCACCAATACGGCTAACAACGCCAATTAGTTTCTATGATTATAAATGAAACTATCCACGATTCTGTTAATCAATAGCTGGTCACAGAAATTACCCTAACCTTAGTTCAACCAATACTACTTAGATTTGCTATTGGATTGCGTCATGTGCCTAACTCATTGCTTCTGTACTTTTGTAATGACCCTCGTTGCTTCAACTTCAATCAACCGCACCTTTTAAACCCTGAACCTCGTAGGCAATCAACTGCCCTAAAGTCGACCTTATGTTGTATAGGAGTCGCAAACCAACTCTTTTGCGGCCTTAGATAAACCTTTGTTCCTTGCTACCACTGATAACTCAGTCGTTGACCTCTTTTTAGCCCTCGTTGCCCTTGAGTGATGATCCTAGCCTTTTACTTCAATGGTTCATTGCCTCAGAAGGATTTGATTCCAGCCCTTGCTACCAAAAAAGCTAAGATTTGAGTGCCAAATTTCCACAGAAAGATGGTTCGCTGCCACAAAATGATGATCCTCTAGCTAGATTTTCGTTACATGTAGCAAAGAAAGGTAGGAAGATTGGCTAGGGTGGAATCTTTCATCACTGGTACCAATCAAAGAAAAGGGATCTTAATACCCTCCTAGTGCCTCAGCCCAAAATCAATAAGAATGACAATCCATGACGATCATTATGAATCTCCTCTCTCATTTTTACATATTCTCTTTGCGGATTTTCTCTCCTAATTTCAATTTTGAGCAAATAGCAAGTTTCCCTCCATTTGTCTCAAATTTAACTATTATTATTTAATTTTACCTTAACATCAAATAATGATGACTATAGCCTATGGGGTTAAATAGGCTACTGCGTCCTCCCTTGGGCAATTAATTCGAAGAGGACATTACAGACTCTACCTTTGGCTTAGATAGTCCAACTAGAGGGGCTATTCTTTCAAATTTTCCCAATATTTGCACATGGCCTCATCTGTTTAGAGACTCAGTATCTATTGCTTGTTAAGGATGGCCAAGACTCCCACCCAATCTCAGATGTGGTACTTCTATCTTGTAAGATACCCCCTTAGCAATATCTTGAAATTCCCACTAAAATTTTCTTAGTTGTTTAAGTTTGGCCCTATGGTGTTTTGTCAAACAATTTGTTTGCATATGGCTGTACTATGTAGGTGTATTTCTTTGTTTTTTATTTTAAGAAGTGTACACAGTACCAAAATGAAAAATACTTCAAATCAATAGTAATTAATTTATATTACTTCAACGGGTGTACATGCCATTGATAGACGCCTACTACTATATGACCCCTTTTAGCTCCTCTGTAAATAACTCAAAATTTCATTCTTCAAGTCTGATATGAATAGTCTGGAAACTAGCCTTCATACACAATAGTCTGCTCAACTCTAAGGAAACAAGGAACTTGGCCCCTTCAGGAATATTATCAGTCAAACCTTTGCCTCCAAAACTGAGATACTCAACCACTAAACAAATATGCACTCTGTTCTTAGCCAGTGAGGTCCTCGACCACTTAACGGGGATATTCTCGGCCTACAAAGAAAGAAGTTGTCAACCCCACTTAAATTAGTGTCTTCACGGCCAAACAAGGAGGGTGACACTTTGCCCCTTCAATAAGTGTGACTCGACCTGTGTAAAAGGGATGGATCTTTGCCCCAACTTAGTTGCTCTCGACTTATGAAAATGAGAGACTCTGTCTCCTTAAATAGCCCAACTCGACAACCAACAACAGGAGATAAACTCAACCCACTACTTCTTGGCCCAAATTTAACCCATAACTCGACTTGTATAGATGAGTAAGGAATAATGAAAGACAACTTATAAAATCATCTAATAACAACTTAGGTTTTCTCCATTTCTTCCACTGACTTCATCTTTGTCAACTATGAAGTGCAATGTCAAAATCTGAGTGATTCCATTTCAACACTAGCTAGGGTGTATAATTTTAACACCGAAACCAACTACTAGAATGAGGGGTTTCCAAAAACCCTAGTCTCTTTCTCAAGAGCTCTCCCAAAATCTATTTCTCAAGCGAACAAATGCAAGAATAAGGAGAGACTCCTCATTTCCCCTTTTTATATTTCACTCGACCCTTTTGTCACCCTCTTACCATTTATCTTAATAAAGTCACTTTAGTGGGTTTTCTCACTTTATAATTTAAAAGTGACTTTTCATTAGCCCAAAACTCATGTTCTCCTTTTCTCCACTTTAACTTTTATATAGTCTTCTTTGTTGAAAAATGTAACTAGTGTTGGTCTTCATAATTGTACTTGAGTCATGATGTAATGTATTTGTCAAAAGAAAGAAACATAATTTTTATTATGAAATAAATTGAATTATTAAAACATGGGTTTCATGCTTGGGTCAATGGTTTATAGGTCAAAGCCTCCATTCTACGCTTCTAGGGTTTATGTCAAGTGTCCTTGTCCATGTCATAATGTAATAGGCCCTTCTTGGGCATTATCAATCAAGAAAGAAATTTATTGTGTGTAAAATAGGTCAATTAGGCCGCCTCCACCAAGTTGGCCTCAAAGAAGGACAAGTTGACCTCAAAAGGGAGCTACAACCACTATAAATAGGCAATTGCCAACAACTTGACCTCATTTGGAGCACATCTCAAGAAGTTCAATCTGCTGTAGTTGGAAGCAGGAAAAGGGTGCAAAATTCAAGGAAGGAGGAAAATCTAGCAAAGGAGAAGGAAGTCCCTGTCAAGAAGCTGAGGCTGCAGGAGGGCCGAAGTTGCAGTCTTGAAGCTGGGCTGAAATTTTGAAGCAGTAGGGCCAAAATTCTGTTTGTGATGCAGTGTTGATTCAGTATTGTTGGAGTTGATCTTTGAAGTTTGGAAGGACAGTTTAAGGGCTGACTTGGTGGAGGATGAAGGCCTTTTGATCTAAGGTCTCAGTCTATCTCAATTTGAATTTGCTAGTGGAAGATTTTGACTGGGTTTTCCCCTATAGAGGGGTTTTAGCCTTGGCTGAGTGCCTATATCTAGTGTCCTTGATCTTTATGTTTTGATTTGATGATTGCTTGATGAAAAGAAGATAAAAGAAGACATAAATAAAGTTAACAGGAACACAAGTAATTATTAATATAAGAAAATCTTTTTGCCTTAACGATTTTCTTACATTCTCCTTGGTGAATTGTGCTCCCTTAATTAATTTTCCTGTCCTAGCCTACGTGAACTTAATTAGGCGAGCAAAATCTTCCCCTTATGTCTCCTAAGCGGATGGGGGCATTACATGTTTGTTGAGCAAAATAACACAACTATGTCTTCTGCAGGTTTGGACCTGGGCATGAGTTGTTAAAGTTCATTGGTTTAACCACTTAACCAAAACCCACATAAACTTGGTATAGGTGGATTGTTGCAACAACTTTGTTTTTTGAACAATTTTTAGTTGGATTTTAAAATATATAGAATATTAGGATTTGCACTGTTTGTGTGTTTGCATCCCTAGTTTAGAGCTTAATTTAGTGTGGTGTATGTGGATAGAATTGTGACCTTTCAGTGTCTTTTCACGTACACTGTGTTTCCTAGTTGAGTCTCATCGAGATGTAATAATAATAATAATTTAAAGTCACGACCAAGTTAGACACCAAATTGGTGTATGAGACTCCTTTGTTTGTGGAACAAGGGATCCACTTGCACACAACGATTTGATTGCTAAAGTCTATGGAGGTGTACATACCAATGTTATCAAAACCAAGCCGGTGATTGAACTGGAAATCCCTTTGAACTGGTAATTGGACCGGAACTAGTAAAAACCTGGACCAAAAATCTGGTCGACCAAAAACACATAAAATATTCATATTTTAAAGAAAAACATATATATTCATGTGCATCCATATGAACCCAAACCATTTGTACACAAATACGCAAAAGTTCTCATTTATATAGCATGTAAAGCTGCACATAACCAAAATACAATTGAGTGCAATCCATCTCTGAATCGAAAATACATTAACAAACACACTCTAGATGGCCTCTAGCATCCAAAAAAAATCACGCTACAACAAATACATACATATCATCAAAATCATTGCCTATATTGGGATCTTTGTCATCAATATCACCCTCTAAGTATTAAAATAAGATAGAAAAATTATATGTAAAAAATCTATGTTGCACAGGCTGTGGGGATAGGAAGACGAGGTACGGGGGGACGAGTTTCCAAGATGGCTAAAGCGCACCCCCAAATTTTCAGGGGACAACAGGTTGGAGACGACAAGTGTGGCAACTAATTTTTATATTTATTAAAAAATAAAAATTAAAATAAAATTTAATAATTCAACATAGACATGAATGACACATTTAAATATAAAAATTAGAACTATTACTAATTTTGAAATTCAAATTACAAAATAAAATACTAATACTATCTAATCATCATTGTGCATCACAAAAACAAATCTCGTCATCATTGCCCATTGTCAAGAACTTAAGAAGTACTATTAGTCTGCTACATCCTACAATCTACCACTGTCTACATAATCATTCTATGATGCATGATGAATCGTTTCAAAATTTCTATAGCAGATAAAGCCTAAAAGTAAAATTTAATAAAACTGTAAACATGAACAATTCATTAAAATTGAATTATAAATCCGAAATTAAGAGTCTAGGAAACTATGGATTATAAGGAAGTATGAGTCAATATCCATGGTAGAATGAAGGCTGAAGATACTAAAAAAATCATATCTTCTGCATCAACCCTGACTGAAAATGCTCGAGCCTCACTTTATTCTCTCCCATCATCATAAATGCTTTGCAACTGCGGCTTAATGTCATCTAATGGTATATTAACCAATCTTGTATAGATAGATGGTCAATCATCATAGTCATCATCAATCTGGGAAGCATCCTCAAGATCTACATCCCACTGTGCTGCAGGTCTCTGTAAATACTCTAGTGTCTTACTTGTAAGAAGGCAAAGACTGCTGTACACATAAACTAGTTTCTCCGCTCTTTTAGAGGTAAGCCTTTTCCTCTTAATAAAGTGGATAAAACTAAATGTAGAGCAATTCCTTTCTGCAGCTGAAGAACTAGCAATCTGAGATAGTAAACAGGTGGATAAAATTAAATGTAGAGCAATTCCTTTCTGCAGCTGAAGAACTAGCAACCTGAGATAGTAAACACCTAGCAAGAGTGCGTATTTTTGGTGCATTGTCCCCATACATCCTCCACCATCCACTGAGACTTCTTTGTGCCATACCCAACAAATATTCCTTTGTAGCTTTAGAGAAAGTGGGGCTACTGAGCAAAGCAAAATCAAGAAACTGTTCTCGAAATATGGTTGCTTGCTCTAGTTTATACATCTTTTCCATTGCATCAATAAAGCCATGCTTCACTTCAGGGCCATCTGCTGGTGAAACTTTGCTTTTCCTCTCCACATACAATTGAAAATAGTAGTGAGAGAAGGTCTTCTCTATGCATTTGCCTTAGCTAGAGGAAGACCACGATCAATCTTTCTTTTACCATGGATGAGTTCATGGAGTTGGAGAATTCATGCATAGAGTTGGAGGACCAATTATGAGGATCCTTCCTTCAGTTTGACCACAGATCTAGTGGCAGTTATAAATTTAGATAAAATAAGTTGGGAGCTTTAGTTTCTAATTGAGGCAAGGACGAGTTAGAGGCAAGTTAACAAGTCAAGTTAGAGACAAGTTAAACTCAGTTAACTAGTCAATCACAACAACTGTTCTGAATTTGTACTCGCCTATTTTAGCATAGATCAAACCTATAAAGGAAGGACGAAGGCACAACTTTATCCATTTTTGTATGCACAAGGTCGTGTGTGTGAGAGATCTTGTTGAAAGTGCATACTTTGGAGGAGCCAGTACACTGTGATAGAATGACTTCTTGCTGCCAATTTTGCGCTAGGATTTAGGAGTTTTTTCCTAAATAATAGGGGCCAAGACTGCACTAGTAAATATTAGATCTCCTACTCAAAGGAAAAGGGCCAGACATGCTGTAAGCAAGTAGGAGCAGAGGTTGATAGGTTGCAGGGTGTGTCCAACTAGTATAGCAGAGAACAAGTGTGTTCTCAGGGTCACTATTTGCATTGTGAGAAATCTAATTGCTCAGAACAATTAAATTCTACAACAATAAGTGGGTTTTCCCAAGAAAAGTTGTGTCTTTTGAGTGACTGTGTTGTTTATATTTGTGTTTTATTTTGCTGCTTATCTATTGTTGAGAAATTCCGTGTCTTGGTGAAAAGAAATTAGTTTCAACTTTCAGGTTGCAGGGTGTGTCCAACTAGTATAGCAGAGAACAAGTGTGTTCTCAGGGTCACTATTTGCCTTGTAAGAAATCGAATTGCTCAGAACAATAAAATTCTACAACAATAAGTGGGTTTTCCCAAGAAAAGTTGTGTCTTTTGTGCGACTGTGTTGTTTATCTCTGTGTTTTATTTTGCTGCTTATCTATTGTTGAGAAATTCTGTGTCTTCGTGAAAAGAAATTAGTTTCAGATTATTCATCATTGCAGTCGTAGAATTTTCGTGGAAATTCAACACACACCACTTTGGATTAGAGGTGCATAAGCAACCATATGAAGAGGTGTGTTTAACTTGTTCCATCTCTTTTCTATCAACTTTTGGAGTTCATTAAAGAACACCAAAGAGGGATCCTTTGATGAATGATGGACTTGATCTTTCCAATCATGCTATCAATTGACTCGTATATTTCCCCAAGACAAGGGGAATTTGAATTTGCATACCTGATTAGCTCCACTATTGGAGTGGTGAAAGAGACAATGTATTTCACATCAACCCACCAATCATCATTCAACACTAACTGCCTTACCTTTCCCTGATCTGTTTCGTATTCCCCCCCATGCAGACCACTCGAAACTTATAACAGTGGCCTTTAGGGCATGTTGCACCTCTGCTGGTTTCAAGAACTCTTTTTTTGCATAAATTCTATAAATAGCTAGAGAGGCACAGTGGTTACAAATGAACATTTGAACCTCTCTTGCATCCAAAACAATGCCAGTGATCCAATAAATTTTACCAATGTGTCTTTGAGTGCATTATTTAAAGCATGCTCACAAGAAGGATGTTGAACCTCTAATTAAACTTAGAAGGGGGGGGGGAGGGGTGAATCAGTTTAATACATTCCTGATCTTTTAAAACTTTTCATTTCACTTATTTACACCTTCATTTCATATCCAATTTAATGTGTGAGTAATTTTAGAATGTAAGCAGAAAGTATTAGTTTAATATAGCAGTAGACTTAATATGAGAGCAGCGGGTATTAAGCAGATGATACATATCAGATCAATACATGAATATCATGCACAGAGACACTAGATATAAGTGGAAACCCATAAAGGGAGAAAACCACATCTTATTATTGTTGTGATGCAAAGGCAAGCTCCAACTCTCTCTCACCACTGTTTTTCTGCAGGCACCAACCTACAGGAGGCTCCAACCTCAATTCTGCAAGCTACAACTTGCAAGGAAGCACCAACTCCCTTCAATTTTCTGCAGGCACCAACTTATAGGAGGCTTCAACCTCAGTCAGCTATCAAGCTGCAACTTGATAGGGAAGCTTCAACTTCCTCAATTTATCAAACTGAATGTTTGCTGATTTACTTCAGATATTAGCTCTGTTCTGTAGCTTCTCTTTCTGCTCTTCTTCTCTTAATCTTCTCTGCCTTATTCTTCTATATTCTGCATTCTCTATATTTTTTCTCTCTCCCGAGCTTATCAAATTGATATTATGTATAGAAATTCTCACATGACTGTTTGTATCTCACAAGGAATTTGGAATGAACAGTCATGACTCTTTGGCTTCTGTCTTCTTCTTCCTTTTTCCAACTCATTTTTAGAATTATTACAATTTGTACAAATTTCCATGCTACAGTGGGATTTTGTCTTTTCCTTAGGATACTTGCCTTTGCATCACAAACAATAAAAATAATTACAACATTTACATTTTTCAGTTATACATCAATTTCACTCAACTCCTTTTCTGGATTTTGGCTTTATTGGATTTGTCTTTTTTGCTGCTGTTGAGTGACTGTTCTGCCTTCTTCTACTCACTGTCTCCTGCACATTCTCCAGTTTTCTGAGCTTTTCACCTGTCCAATTCATTCCTGTACATATTCCTGTTCATCGAATGATTTCTACACGCTCTCCTCTTCTTTTTCTTTTTCATAATTGCATTCAAGTTTCATGCCCAATCATTTTCCCAATCCGGGCAATCTCACACTTCTCTTTAATTCCACGCTGGCAAATTCAATTAAATTTAAATCTGAGAGTGTTAATATCTCAAATATTTGAGATATTAATCCCGAGTCCCTTATGTTATGCGCTCTATAGCAATGCATATATTCCTCTCTATAATTAGTCAATAGAGCTGCAACCCAACGTTATGCCAGACCATACCTTGATTATTGTGCGCTTGTGTATAACTCAATGGCGTCATATGAATATTCACACAACATTCGAATGATGCCATATATGCACTTCGCTCATACATATATACTGAATTTAATAGAAGGTTAACCGTCGCTTATATATATCATCGCATATAATCCCAACTTTGGATTAACCCCATAAACCTTAATACATGTTTGATTGGGCCCCACACATACAATCAATAACCAATCAACCGCACGCACCGTACCTGGGTTAACCCACGCGCCCATCCGACAGTTGGTATTACATTGCCCAATCCAACGTATATCGCTCGATCCACGTGCGCAAACAATAACGCGCGATGGCGCTCCGTACTCGGGTTATCCTCCGCACACCTTGGTTAAACTCCGGGCATGTTCAACTCACGATCACCGTCCGATGGCCCTCTTCCAAATCAACGGCTCGTGTCAATTTCGCTCCGCGTCCTGGTACGAAAGTTAATGCGCGAAGGCGCGGTTTAAAACGACGGTTTTACTATTCATCGAGGGACACGCGTCACCAATCCTATGGAATCGCTGCCCAACCCAGAAATACCGCTTTCCGTATAAGGGTGGTGCTAAGAAACCCACGGTTTCGCTCCAAACCGTCGTCACTGTTCATTCAGCACTTGGTTCCACTTCTCCCTACGCTCCAGGTTTCGGTCCTCCATGATTTCAATTATGTATATATATATAACTTTTCATTGCATTTCAATTATATATTTTTGTTGCGACTATGGTTCCACCTCCATTCATACTGCGCATTTGACTATGGTTCCGCCTCCAACGCAGAGTTCCGTTCCTTTTCTCGGTTCCATCTATTCTTATGAAGAGTGCACACAGCCACTCGTTCACAGAGAATATGGTTACACAAGTTTTAATTTGACCATTTCACAACAAAATTAATTCAATGTTTCATGTGATTCAACCAAGAAGACACATAGTCACACAATCGCTCCTCTGTCGACCAATTCGAGATACGATGTCGACAGTATTAACACCGGGTTTTCAAGTACACACAACCACAATTAATCTCAATTTGCAGATTAAATAATTACACATTCTTGCATCCTCGGTCTTGAATACACAGACAGACTCTTAGCTCGAATTATAGAGTCCAGATCCTACAAGAATCTAAAGCAACTTCACGCAGGAATCTCACCTGCAGGAATAATTCATCTGCAAACTGTATTAAACCCCTAATTCATAAATAAATCAATTCTGCTTCAATTCCTCTGTTTCTTCTGCTGCCTCTGCTACCTCTCTGTCTCTTTTGCCTTATGGATAGTTTAGGTGCTGCTCCTGTCTTTACCTTTGCCATCAATGACAACATTTCCAACAAAGGAGTCATAAATAGATGCTTGTACCTACTTTGAATCATCATAATAGTCTTTTATTAAGATTAGAAAGGTATCATTTCGCTTGTCCGCAGAGGGTAAGGGTGAGGGGACGAACCGCTTGTCGACCAAAGATAGGGCTGGGCTGATGGGCACCAAGGTATCTCCCTTATTATTTCCACTTCGGTTGATCCGAAAAACATCTCCTCGGGGATTGGGGTGGGTGGGTAACTTAATGCCTATGCTTCAGAATCTTAATGACCTTACTGAATTACCAGGCTCCCATCCGCCCCCCTAAAAGATCAAAATAATCTAAAAGAAAATGTAAAATTCGATGGTTTGTTGAAATCTATTCCAAGCCAACTTGGTGCCTTCGCCAAATCTTGGCCCTCGATCAATAACTATCCGGGCAAGCATAACCCACCTCCAGGCTATCAACCTCTTGGCATTGAGTGCATCGACAAGCGACTGGTGCAACATTTGTGATAACTTGAACTATGTTTGTATGACCGATCTCCTCAATTCCATCCTTTAATACCTCATACTGAAAGGTTGCATCGTTCATCTTTCCGGTACAATTAATTTCCCTGAAGAGATATGGTCCAGTTGGAGAGGTGACACTGATGTTCAACAAAAGCCTTTGTTGAATATTTGTCCAACCATGCATGATGATTGAACACCCATATTCAACTCATGATTTTTTAAGGCCTTCCATCACCCCTGCATCTTTGTCACCCCTCTATCTAACAATGTTGTCTTCGATTTATTGTAACTAGGGGGTTGAAATAATGAACTTGTTAGAAAATTATATATTACAGAGCAATGGAACACATGAAATATGCAGAAACACAAACACATAAATAACATATAAAACAAGAGAGACACAGATATATGTGGTTCACCCAACTTGGGCTACGTCCACGAAAACAACTAGTCCTTCCTTTTTATTATCCAACGAAATGAAGAGACACAACCTACAACAGATTCGCTGTAATATCCTCTACTCTCTCACACAGTCCCCCTTGCTATTTCTCACTCAAACTATACACACCATACACAAACGCAATACAATACCCTCATACAACAGAGGGGTTTCCTTCTAGGGCAAAAAACCCTAAATTAAACATAACTTCTACTGTCAGATCATTTGCCAAATGAACGACCCAGATTGACTACGAAATTACAATATTTTACAAGGCAATTTTACATCCATTTTTAGCTTCAGGGGTGCTGCGCCCCCCCCCCCTAATGGACTCCCCTGATGACGATTAAACGACGGGTGACGTTGCCGCTCCGTTAAGAACAAGGGACCAACGTGGCGATACATCTAAATAAAGAAGATAATCAGGGTCCACACCCAACAGGACCACAACAATGACTTTCTTCATCATCTCTTTGTACTGAGGGGAACAAGTGGCATTAAATGATATTCCATTGGCAAATAAGAATTCAACCACTGTATCCTTTGCCTCATTCTTGCGTTGCACATTGGACCATTCTGTTGCAACAACTTTTCCTTTTTTGTTGAAAAATGTAACTAGGTTTGGTCTTCATAATGACATGGAAATATGATTTTATGTAATTGATTATAAGAAGAAAAATAAAATTATTATTAATGCTTGTCTCATGGGTTTCATGAGCAAGTAATTTTATTTATGCTAAGGCTCACATTGTGAGGGCCTTTAGGATTTGTCATCTAGTCATAAAAGTCAAATTGAGTCTATTTCATGTATGAAGGACCTTTCTTGGGCATATTATATTTGTATGAGTCAATGGAAATGTCAAGTAGCCCTCCAAGACCAAGCACAAGCATTTACCTCTTGTCGACTTCAAGAAGAATGACAAAACCTCTCCTAAAGACACGTCGACTCACTCAATGACAAGCCAACTTATTATGAGACTACAACCACTATAAATAGGCAACTCGAGCTAATTTTAGAGCACAAAATTTCAGACATCTTATCTTCTGCAATTCGGTTGAAGTCTGAATTAGAAAAGGAAGTGCGATGGTGATAAAGAAGAAGCCCTATAATCAACGAGGATAGAGGAAGAAAGAGCGAAGTGTTTCAACATTGTTTTGGGCTAAACGAAGTTGCATACCTGTCTATTGCAGCAAGGAGGCCGAGAAGGTTACAATCATCTAAAGGTAACCAAGTTGGGTGAAGGACAAGTCAAAGGGAAGCAAAATTGAAAGGAAGGAGTCTCTTTCTAAAGAGAAGCTAGTTAAGGTTCAAAGTTGGTCATCTATACAAACTAGGGTTTATGATTTGGAACCAAATGTTGCAAATCAAAATCAAGGGGTCAAAATTTTGAAGGAAAGCCGAGAAGAAGAAAAAGTGAAGGGTTTGACTATCTTTGACTCAAGGAAGAGGAAAAGGTCCAAGGGTCTTGGTCTTGGTATTCATCAATTGGAATCTCTATAAGAAGAAGAATTTGTTCGAGTTTTCCTGTCAAGTGGGAGAGGTTTTGGCCCTGGATGATAGCCTATATTCTGTGTCTCTTGTCTCTTTATGGTTTATGCATTGGTAGCTGTTTGATGAAGAAGAACACTAATAATTTAAGAAAAAGATCCCCTAAAGAAGTAGAACACTAATAATCTAAAGAAGTAAAACACATTCACAAGCAGTGACTAATAGAAGAGAAATCACTTAATTGCTATGCCCTAGATATCTCAACATTTTTTACTTGAACTAGATTTATTGGAATCAGAACTCCCAAAAAAACTAGTTGGATCTTTTTCATTGATTTCTCTTTAAGAGTACTCTTCTTATATGCTTAAAACTTTTGGTTTTTTGAAGACAGTAGGGTTGTCCTCCTCCATCTCTACAATGCCACATGTGGCAACCATGTGAAGTTTGGTAAGTTAAATTCTCTTTTCCAATGAACAGGTGCATGCCTTTACTCCATCTCGAGGAATAACCAAAAGATGATGGTAAACCCTAGTGTAGTTGCCCTTAAAATTATGACCAGAAAGGTTGCATACCCAATCCTCTGAACAACCATTGTTTTTCTTCTTATTCTTGGTGATTTTTTTGACAAATTGAAGCAAGGGTTTCTGTGTGTTGATTAAAACAAAATTTTCTGTTGCCTCTGCAAATGTTTCACCCTCGGGTTGAGCAATTGTTGAAGTATTGTTGTCCATTTGATTTGTTTTTGGAGGTGAGTTATGAAATTAAAAAAAATGGCATTTAAAAATTTAAAAATGCAATAGATTGCTTTAAAATTTTAAGAAAAAAAAAAATCTAAGACAATAGACTGAAAAATCTATTTCTAAACAATGAACATCCTCAGTTGGTTGAATTTGCTACCTGTTTAAGGTTGTTTTCCTTTCACTAAAGCAATAGCGTTTCCCTTCCTCACACCACTGCTACACGCATTTCCTCCCTTCACTGTTAATCTAGCCAAGTGAAGGAAAGCTGCTTCCTCCCTGCTAGACGCGATTTTGCCGTGTCTGGGAACTATACCACTAATGTTGTGGTGAGATTATTAATTGTCATCTACGCCTGTCTGGTCTTGACCAAATGAACTAGATTATTAGCTCCCACCTTCACCTGAGATCTCAACTGTGACCTTCGCCCACTATCTCAACTCTCTTACCTTCGCTGCCGTGAGTGGAGTGTATGTCGAGCAGTAGTATGCGATAGGTTTAGGGTTTAGGATAACTTTAGTTTTATTTTTAATTTTTTAACTTTAGTTTTTATTTTATTTTTTTTAAATTTCAAATTTTAAACTTTAAATTAAGCATGATATTGGGGGACATCCTAACATCCCCTAAAAGTCCTTGTTTTTTTGAGGAACGACTCGAGGACAACTTGGAAGTTCCCACATCCACACATCCCCAATGGTGTCCTTAGCCAATTGGGGACGTTTTTGACGAGTTCCAAAGCACCCAAGTCGTTGAGACGAAGGAAACACCATGAATTTTGGTGGGGACGGGTCCCTGTGCAACATACCAAAAAATGTAGCATGTCAAGTCAAGATTTTGTTTGAGCAAGGGGTACATTTTTAATAGGGTCATGATAAAGGAGTTTGATAACCAATGCCACTAACATCAAGGTACATAGAGGGCTGGTGCTCTTGATTAAATACTAGTTCCATACCCTCATACATGACAAAATCCAATGGAAATGTTGCAATCCCCCCAATCCCAAAATCTTGAAAAACTGTTGAGTTTTTTGGATTTTAATTGAGATTTAAAATTCTACTTTCTGCATATGAAATCCAATGAGGTCGGAACCACTGTCAAACAACTTGAGTCATTTCATGGTAATGTTAAAAATTTAAGTAGAAGTGACATTCTCATTTTTCATCCCCTTACTTCAAGAATTTAACATTACCATGAATTGTGTAGCAATACTAGGGCCATAGGTTTGAATATTGGGTTCTCCCACTCAATTTTTTTGTATTTTTCAAAAACAAATTGCATTTTGACTGTATTTGGCCAAATTTTATAGAACTGGCCGGTTTGGTATGAAACTGGCAGGTTTAGTGAAAAAAGACCGGTTGGGTACTGAACTGGCTGGTTCGATGACAAAACTGGCCGGTTCAGTACCAAACTGGCCATTTCTGGTTCCAGACCTTGAACCGGACAGGTTTGACCTCCAAACCGGTTGGACCAGCCGGTTTCACTGGTTCCAATAGCACTGGTACATACTCTACCCCTCTGTATTTGAACCTCTGACTTCTTACAAGGAAGCACATGTTTTTAACCATTAAGCCCATTCAAGACGTGAAATTTCAAGTCCAAAATTACCTTTGATTATCTTGGTCTCTTTTAAAAAGTCTTTTTGTTGTATTTCAAATTACCAATGTATTAAAAGCTGAAATTGGACTAGTAATTAGTCCAAGGGTCAGTTTAGACTGGGATCGGAATTGGCTTATGACTAGGTTTATGTATCGGTTCACTAAAAATATGTTTTACTGGGTCTGCCAATTCTATGTGTAGGATCCACGGATCTGCCAAGGCCCAGGTGGGATCTATCGTGCAAGTGGATCCCCCGGAGAAGGAAACAGATCCTGAGACCATGAAATGAATCCTGAAACTTCCAGTGCCTTTTCAACCTGCTGGTCCCCCACCCAAAAAATATTTTTTAATGAAAAGAAGACTTCCAAGACCTAATATCCCAAGGTTAAAATCCCAGACCCATTCCTAGGCCTGATCTATCCTAATGTCAAGACCTGCTCTCAAGGTCTGATCTATCAGGTTTTGTTCAAAATGTTTGGTCTATCGTTATGGTTAATGTCTGCTCTCAATGTCTGATCTATTCTAATGTGCTATGGTGTTGGTCACTCCACTGACACTGTTATTTAGTCATGCCCTAGCCTTCAAGAAAACCACTTTATTCACCGCTGATATGGACATGTGGATGTGGTTCACAAAAATTCTGTAATGAGCCATGGCTTGCTACATGCTCAATGCCAAAATGGTCCTCAACAACATCAATAATCAAATATGGTTACAACTTATCAAAATTATCACATAATGTTGAATATTAATATGCATGAGCATTCTGTTTTTTCTGGTGATGGTTACAACCTGTAGTTCTACTCTTGTGATTCCTAAATGGTTCAATCTTGTCTCTGTTTTTTTAAATTTATGATGAAAATTATTTTATATCTTTTTCTATTTGTCATTTCCATGCCATATTTGTTCCTGGCTTTTCAGAAATAGAGCAGATCTATCTGCTCACGCCAAAATGGTCCTCAACAACATCAATAATCAAATATGGTTACAACTTATCAAAATCATCACATAATGTTGAATATTAATATGCATGAGCATTCTCCTTTTTCTGGTGATGGTTACGACCTGTAGTTCTACTCTTGTGATTCCTAAATGGTTCAATCTTGTTTCTGTTTTTTTAGATTTATGATGAAAATTATTTTATATCTTTTTCTATTTGTCATTTCCATACCATATTTGGATCCTGGCTTTTCAGAAATAGAGCAGATCTGTCTTGATCTGGATCTGTATCCATATGCTGGTAAATTAGCTAAAAATACACAAAATGTTCAAATTTTAGTAATTTTTTTAAAATGGACAGTTTGTACTGAACAGGTTGAGCAGGTTCACAACCTGCTCCAGGGTCGCCAAGGGATGAAGCTTGTCAAAATGGCCAGTTTCATTCCATTTTGGGTGGTTTTTAAAGCACTGTAAATTACTAATTTCTGAAGGAACCTAACATTGTGGAAAACAAGGTTCATGTTTAGTCCTGATGCAGTGCATTTTCAGACATTTTCGAGATATGTGCTCGTGGTGGCAGTTTAAGTGAGATCATCATATCATTGTATCAAGGAAGCACATTTTTCTTGGTAAGGTTGGATCGAGCTTGCTAGTCTATCAGTAAAAATCTGGTGATGCCCAAAAAGGTATCGGTTTGAACCCCCCATATACCTGGATGTCTAATTCCTTGCCCAGCTCTATCCCACTCAAACCCATTGCCCTCCACTAAACTGATATTATTATAATCATAAGCTGTCCAATCCTTGTTTCAAAGTTCTTTTCCGTCTACTAAACTGATATTATTTTAATCATGATATAAATAAGATAGGATACACTGTCCAAGCCTTGTTTCAAAGTTCTTTTTACCTATCAGTAACCTGTCAGAACTTTACAGATGGCTGAAATGTTGAGCTAGGTTAGTTTAGTTTTGAACCCAATTGATTTTGGTAAACAATTGAACTGTTGCAGAAGTTTGAAGTAGCTTAATTTTTTAATTTAGCTACTTATCTATAGCCTTACCAAGAACATGGACCATTAGCTTAAGGGTTGAATGATACTTGAGCAGTTTTACTTGTCTGTGCAGGTAATGGCCAAAGGCAATTCTGAATAGTTTTTGTATTGGGTAGTTTGTCGAGCAATTATTTTGATGTAATTGTGTCCATAATAGGTGCATCTATAAGTGTCCGCTTGTGATTTTATTGGATTAGTAGTCCAAATACATAAAAATCCTTTTTCAAATATCATCTGATTTCCCAAAATAAAATAAATGTTAATCTAATTTGTGAACTATACTGTACAGTTTTCCCCACTTAAAAGAATGCCAATTTAAAGACTGGATTGTTAATCATTAATGTTTTGGTTCTTTGGAGAGATTCTTGTTCTTTTTGCAGAAGATTTGGTGCCTGCTAACTGTGATTTTCTAAGTTGTCTTAAAGGGTTTCAGAGTCTTTTGTATCTTCAGATGTAGGGTTTTCCAAAGGGATGCTTAAATTATCTACTCCTTGTCAAGTGTGAGGCTGAATTTGTTTGCAAGGGTTTCCATCGTGGTCCAATTGTTTAAAAATTGATATTTATATTTCTGTATGTATACTGGTTAGCTGTTGATTTGATTCTTCAAACATAGATGATTATTATGCTTAGTATGCCTTCAGCTGACAAATTCCTTGAACTTGCTAACTCTTACAAAGTTGGGTCACCTTTCAAAGATGGATTTTACTCAAGTTGTTTGCAACAATTTCAGCTTCCAATGGATACGTTGAGATCCTGTATGACATGTTTGGTCTTGTTTCTTGCAGATGTAGTGGAAAAATTGAGTAGAAGTGGAAAGCAAATTGAGGCTATTCAGTTTATCAATGAATTTGACCTTGTAGAAAAAATTCCACCCATGCCTTTGTTGAAGGCATATCTGACGGAGCAAAAGCAACTGTCAGAGGAATTAGCAGAAAGGGAAAGCAATCCTGTTGGTGCACAGGTCTTTCATGTCCTATCACAGAATGATGCAGCCTCAAGAGAAATTGAATCATTGAATACTGTAATTAAGTGCATTAAAGAGCACGAACTTGAATCAGAAGTGTCTACTGAAGATCTTGAAAAGCGTGTGGTTGAGTTAACGAAAACCAAGAAGAAGAAGAAAAGATCTGCAGAGGACATCAAGTCTCAAACTGAAGGGGCTCAAACCAAGGAGAAGAAGAACAGATCTGCGGAAGACATCACATCTCAAACTGAAGGGGCTCAAACCAAGAACAAGAAGAAAATATTTGCGGAAGACATCAAGTCTCAAGCTAAATGGGTTCATCCTATTGGTGTTGGTGGTGTTGCAGGTGCTGGTGCTGATGACGGTTCACTGCTCCCTAAACCTTCCCCTCCCAGTGCCTTTGCCATTTCCAATTCTTTTGCACTGCTCCCTAAAACTACCTCGTACAGTGCCTTTACCCTTTCCAATTCTTCTGCACTGCTTCCTAAACCTACCCCTCCCAATGTCTTTGCCCTTTCCAATTCTTCTGAATTATATCGTCCTCCAGTGGTCAGTATCCCGTCTTACAATTTACCTGGTCAGGGTGTATATGATAGGGGAAGTGCAGGCATCTATCGGTCAGCCTATGTTGCAGGAAGCAACCCATCATCTCTGTCAAGATCTTATTTATATCCATCAGACAGTCTACAATCATCTTTGTATGGGGTTGGCTCTTTTCACGGATCAACCAGTTATGGAACTTATAACATTGGCAGTGGTGTGCCTCCAGCAACTTCCTACAAGTATTCATATTTACATTAGGTCTGTTTTGTTTGGCATTTTGGAAGCCATGTCCTGAGCTGCAGATGCCCACTGAACAGACTGCTAAATGAGATTTGCAATTATAGGTCTAGGAAGCATAATCTTTTTAATGATTAAAATGTAATTTTTTTTTGTTTTGGCCAAGGGATCAGCAAAATAGTTTTGCTAAACTGCCTGAAAGTCACTCTTTAATATTTGCTAAACTGTGTGTGAAAGTCACTCTTTAATTCTGTTTAATTTTTTATTGTTGAGCTTACATAGTGGCTCTGTCTGGAACTCTTCTGATCCTATCTAGATCATGTCCCAATCAATCACATGGTTAGGATTATGTACATATTTTTTGCAAGTTAACTTGCAATGCAATTTTATATGCAACTAGCCCTATACTATCAAACGCTTCAAATGTACCACAATATCATGGTGTCAGCTTGGCACAGATTTGAAGCTTCAAGGAACTCTTCCGTGGCTTCACTCGAAGGGAAAGCATGATCCTCAACACAGAATTTTCTAGGCACCATAGTTTTATCTAAATAGCTTTCTTGCTTTTCTTGGGCAAGCTTAAAAATTTATTTGATTATACCAATTTCCTGCGCCATTCAACATTTTCGGTCCAAGCACAATTCTATTTGTTGGATTATCCTAGCTCAGTGGTCTTCATGCATCTATTTTTTTGTTTATTCCAAGGAAAATCCTGGCAGATCCACCTGAAAGGATCACATTCCGCTGGCCAAACTAATCAGAGCCTAACCCTGAGGGCGTAGAGGAAAATTGACCCCGTGACCTCCCAATAGTGAGGTGCTTTAGCAACGGGACCTCGACCAATTGAGCTAACCCTTGGGGCTGTGTTTGTGCATCTTCTACCATATAAAACTTCAAATATATTGAATTCAGTGTTTCAATCACTTGATTTACTCTTGGTTTGTTGATTCTATATGTAAATTGTAAACAATACTAAAACTAAATTAGGTAAAGACTAAGTTTTCAAAAAAATTATCTTCCAAAGGGTGAATGAAAACTTGGTATCTTTGTCAGATACAATTGCTTTAGGTAATCCATGCAATCTAAATATTTTTGTAATAAATAATTTTGCAATGTTATCAATCATGAGTAAACTTGACAGGAATAAAATATGCTATTTTAAATTAAAAAATATTCCTATAAAATATTATATTTGTTATTATTTCATAAAAATCAAAATATACCAATCTGCTAGAGCTTTAGCCCCACTCATAATACTCCAACTAATTTAAACTAGAATGACCTACAGGTCAGAGAAGGTGCAATGTAGATTCAGAGGAAAGTGTCTCTTCCTTGAATTTTTGAATAACCGTGCCACCTTTTTCTTCAAAGAAAACACTTCTTTTAGACAGGGAAAAGGAGATGAAATCAAACTTAAATATGTGCATACTATGGTTGTGATTTGACAATTCTGGTTAGCGCAGTCCATCAGTTACTTGGAGTCCCCAACAACAAGCTTCAAGAAAATCCATAATGCAAAATGTTCAACTACGTTATTAGTGTCAAGGACTTCACCATATTTAATGGGAGTGTCAGGCCTTCACCATATTTAATGGATAAAAAATGAAGATGTCGCATGAATAATATGCACCAACACCACACTTGGGAAACCATATTTAATGGATAAAAAATGAAGATGTGGCATGAATAATATGCACCAACACCACACTTGGGATTCATATTTAATGGATAAAAAATGAAGATGTGCAATGAATAATATGCACCAACACCACACTTGGGATTCTTGGGCAAGCACCATCCAAGGATCCACAAGATTTAGTATTTATCTTGGGCTACTTTGAAATCCTTACTGTCTTTAGCTTAGGGGTCATCTAATTTTCCATATAGGAACCTAATATTGAGTTACTGGACCATTGAGTTGTGCCTCGCCATGTCCTGTGGTGTTTATGGCTTTGTGGGGTTTACGGCTTTCTCGAAACAAGATTGTGGTGTCAGCTTGGCACAACTTCCAAGCTTCAAGTAACTCTTCCTTGGCTTCACTCGAAGGAAAGCATGATCCTTGACACATAATTTTCTAGGTACTATATTTTTTATCTGCATAATTGTTTTACTTTTCTTGGGCAAGCTTAAAATTCTATTTGATTACACCAATTTACTGCTCCATTCAACATTTTCGGCCCAAGCACAATTCTATATGTTGGATTATCATAGCTCACTGGTGTTCTTGCACCTTCTACCATATTCAATACATTGTTCAATCACTTGATTTACTCTTTCAGTTTTCCCATCTATATGTAGATGGTAAGTAACACTGAAATTAAATTAGGTAGAAACAAAGTTTTCAAAAAAAAAAACCTTCCAAAACTTGGATGTAAAGTTGATATCTTTGTTAGGTAGTCCATGCAATCTAAATATCTCTTATAACTATTTTTGCAATGTTATCAATCATGAGTAAACTTAGCAGAAATAAAATATGCTATTTTGAATAAAAAATATTCCTATAAAATATTATATTTGTTATTTAAAAAATAATCAAAATATACCAACCTGACTGTCCATACCATCTAACATCCTAAGAGCTTTAGCCCCACTCATAATACTCCAACTAAACTAAATTAGAATGTTGTGCATATTTGAGAAGGTACAATGTAGATTAAGAGGAAAGCGTCTCTGAATTCTTGAATAACTAAGACACCTTCTCTTGTAAAGAAAGCACTTCTTTTAGAGATAGAATTTGGCTTTGAATTAAATTTTCAAAGAATATATGGAAAGGAGATGAAATCAAACTTAAATATGTGCATAATATGCTTGTGATTTGACAATTCTTGTTAGCGTAGTTCCACCAATTACTTGGAGTCCCCAACAACAAACATCAAGAAAATCCATGAGTAAAGAATTCAACGATGTTATTAGTGTCAAGGCCTTCACCATATTTAATGGATAAAAAATGATGATGTGATATGAATAATATTCCCTAGCACCCCACACATGGGATTCTCGTGCAAGCACCATTCAAGGATCCCTAAGATTTAGTCATTTATCGCAGGCTACTTTGAAATCCTTATTGCCTTTAGCTTAGGGGCCATCTAAGTTTCCATATAGGAACCTAAGATTACAAGTTACTAGACCAATGGATAGATTTTTTTCCTCGGAATATCATATTTGTTTTGAGAAATCCACAAACCACCCACAAGACCTGGTAAGGAAGGTTTGAATGGATAATTTTGTTTTGAGAAAGCCATAAACCCCACATGACATGGCAAGGCATAGCTGAATGGTCCTTGAAATCCACGATTTTAAATTATTCCAGTGAAGAGTTATTGTCCTTGTGGAAAGTATTATTGACAATCTAACACAATTCTTTGCCAAATAGCTTTCAAGAAAGAACAAAAGACAAAATACACCTATTTGTGCCAATCTAATTCCTTTTTTTTTGCCATTATCTCACATAAGAATCTTATTGGAAAGAGCAAGCCAAATGATGCAAACTTTGAGGGGTCAAGCTAGTTGCTAGATCCCCACCACCAAATTCTTTGACCATTCAAAGTTTCTTTAATTAAAGCTTCATATCCTGATTTTGTAGTGAGCATTCTTGAAGCTTTATTTTTGGTCTGTTGACTCGTAAACTGTCGTGGATATTCCACTGGATAGTTCGTCACAACAGATCTGATCATAATATGTTAAAATACTGAAATTTTACACTAATACAGTTTTATTAAAATTCTAGATCTATAGATTTAACTGTAATAAGTGCATGCATGCAAATGAAAATTATGCAGAAAAGTAGAGAACGACAAAATAAGCTCACACAGACACGTAAGACACAAGATATGCTCTCTGGGAAACCCTTTCGGGAGAAAACCCAGCTGGAAGGTGAGACTACTTTGCTCTCTTTATCTGTTTGGAAATATGGCTGCAGGTACGAAGAAGTAATGTTTGTGGCCTGTGGGCTGCTACAGTGCACAGATCCTCTTTGTGTGTTCTGCCTCCTATTTCTCCTAGCTATATTTGCTTAATTACAGAACAAAATACTCTTGAAAGAATGGAATCCTCTTTCTCCTAGTGGTCCGGTTATAACACAACCTGATAACTTACTAGTGGTTAATTTTGACTACATCAACTTTTAACTAGAGTTACAATATATACTCTTCTAGAGTCTTTTACATCATAATCACGTGGCTAACCCCTTTTCCATGAATAATGGGGGTTGACGCGACATCCTTCCAAACTATAGGTGTGAAAACAAGAAGGTCAACTTCTGAGTGACATAGCATTTGCATATAGACTCTGATTGATGCGCTTCTTGCGTCGATGGAAATATTTATGTGTAGAATAACATGAAAAGGTGTTGAGCTAAATCGACAAAGTTTTACACCCCAAAAATGTCGTTTGATGCCTCAAAACACTCCTAGAAGGTTTTAAACCTTGTTTCGCCAAATTGGGTCCCGTCAATAAAAAGGGTCCCATGAGCTGATTCCTCCACTTTTTCCACTCCAAATGCATTGAGATGGATGACAAACGATATAATGATCAAATTCGGATCACACCTCCCCATTTTGAGAGGCTATTGGTCCCCAAAAGCTTTTACTGAATGGGGTGATGAATTTTTTCCTCCACCTTTACTCTGGTGTACCATTTAGCTTTGCCTGGAAGTTGTCCCTTCAACCCAATCTGCGAAAGGTCATGCTGCCTCTGTCTTGTAATTTTGGACTTCTTCTACAAAACTGTATTTTCTATCAACTTTGCTTGAGCATTTGGTGCCAAATCCTCCACGAAAGGTAGGACTTGTTCCTTTTCCTTATCTAGCATGGAAGGATCATAGAGTTTTAAGTTCTCTGCATTCACAACTGCGTAAATGCACATATATGGTGGTAAACTAAGTCAATAGGCATTATCACCCACCTTTTCTAGTATATCAAAAAGACCATACCTCAGAGCCTTGATTTTCTCACCAGACCCCTACAACCTCTCCTTGTTCAATTGCATCCATACTCTGTCTCCCACCTTGAATGATTTCTTTGTTTTGTGTTGATCATTCCTGGTCTTATACTTCTCCTGCGACTTTTGCATTGTTTCCTATACCTGTAGATGGATTTTTGTGATCTTCTCTATAAATTTTTCAACCCTCAAAGCATCTCCTATAAGATCTTCTCTCACTTTTTGTTTCCCATGTGCAATATCCGAAGGTGAAGGTGGAAAATATCCAAAACAATTCTCAAATGGGGACTTTCCTGTAGAAGTGTGGATTGCTCTATTGTAGGAATGTTGTATATATACTAGATTTTCATCCCAGGTCTTCAGATACTTCTGTTTGTATCCCCTCAGAAGCTGCACCAAAGTCGTGTTGACTACTTCTGTCTTCTCATTTGTCTGTGGATGGAATGCTGTAGATCTCTTCAATTTTGTATCCATCTTCTCCCACAATGTAGTCCAGAGTGCACTGAGAAATATTGTATCCCTGTTTGAAATGATGCTCATTGGTATCCCAAAGTTTGTTTGAAATGATGCTCCTTGGTATCCCAAAGTGCACCCATACCCGTCCAAAGAATAAATTTGCTGTTTTTTGTTCACTGATGGTCTTTTTATAGGGCATCAGAATACACATCTTGCTGAACTTGTGAACTACCACAAACAGGTAGTCATGTCTCTTCTTGGTTGCCGGTAAACCTCCAACAAAGTCCATGGAAATGCTTTACCAAGTACGAGTAGGTACAAACAAGGGATGATATAGACCTTGTTTCCTGTTGCTAGTCTTTTTGGTACAACAAAGCATGCATCCACTTATGAACCTAGCTACCTGCTCTTGCATCTTGGGCCAATACACATAGCTTTGCAAGTTAGCCATGGTCTTCCCTACAAAAAAGTGTCGTGCAACCTTTGAGGTGTAAGCCTCTTTAATCAGCTGCAATCACTCACCTTTAGGAGCACATAGCTTATCCAGTCTGTAGAGTAACCTGTCTTGGAGATGGTAGTCAATGATGTTGTCTCCATCGTGCACATGGCTCTGAATCTTCAACCACTGATACACCTCCTTGAAGTCCTCATCTTCTGAATATGCCTCTCTGTATGCTCATGGGTTAATGGCTCCATGTGCATAAGAGTCCCCAAAGCTGTGATTTTTGATGTGGGTGGCCTTGAAAGCATGTTGGCCAACTTGTTTGTGCTGCCCTTCTTATACTTGATCACCAAATGAAACTGCTGTAAAAACCCCATCCACTTGTAATTCCTAGTTTGTTGTAGCTTACTCTGGGCCAGCAAGTATTGTAACGACTGGGGATCTGTGTGGATTATTGTCTCCTTTCCCATCAAATAATGCTTCCACTTCTTCACAACTTGCACCATGGCATAGAGCTCCTTATCGTAAGTAGGGTAGTTAAGAATTGCCCCATTAAAAAATTCAGAATGGTAACATATAGACCTTCCTCCTTGCATTAAGAAAACTCCCATAGCATACTCACTCACATATGTCTCCACTTCAAAGGGACGTTGCAAGTTTGGTAATGCTAGAACTGGTGCTTGACTAATCTTCTTCTTTAGCTCCTCGAAAGCCTTTTGCTGACCTTTTCACCACTGGAAACTCTTGCCACTTGCTGTTATGACGTAGAGCGGTGCTGCTATCGTTAAAAACGAGGCTATGAATTTCCTATGGTATTGTGTCGCCCCAATGAAACTCCTGACCTCAGAAACATTAGTAGGCACCGACAATTTAATGATGGCCTCCATCTTGGAAGGATCTATCTTTAGTTCTCCTCCACCGATCACATACCCCAAATACACCAAGGACTGCTGTGCAAACTCACACTTCTTTAGATTTGCTAACAACTGGTGCTTCTTCAATGTTTCCAACACCTGCGTCAAATGTGAAATATGATCCTCCCAGGTAACACTATATACCAATATATCATCCAAATAAACAATAATAAATGAATCTATTAAAGGGCGCAGTACATCATTCATTAATCTCATAAATGTAGTCGGTGCATTACATAGGCCAAATGACTTGACTAACCACTCATAGAAACCTTGTCTGGTTTTGAAGGTGGTCTTCCATGTATCTTCTTCTTTGAATTGAAACTGGTGATATCCAAACTTCAAGTCCAACTTAGTGAAGTATTTTGTTTGTTGTAACCGATCCAACAAATCATCTATCCTGGGAAGGGGGTATTTGTTCTTCAACATGATTTTGTTCAACATCCCGTATTCTATATACATCTGCCAAGTCCCATCCTTCTTTGGCACAATGATGTTGGGTTAACCACATGGTGATGTACTTGGTCGAATGGGACCCTGTTCTAGTAGCTGCTGCAACTGTTTCTTCACCTCACTTGCTTCTATAAGACACTGCCTATACAACCCAATATTTGGTAATGGGGAGTCTGGAAAAAGTTGGATCTCATGCTCCACTTCTCTCTTATGTGGTAACCCTTTAGGCTCTCGGAACACACCCTTGTATGTCTGTAAAAACTCCTCCAATTGTTGTTTTTGTTTCTTTGTACACCCCTTGGGGATGCCATGCCTTTTATTGACTCCTCTTCAAAATGATTTTCTCTTAAAAACAACAAAACATACTTCTCGCTGGAACTGATCAATTTCTTGGCTTGGTTGGCACTTACAATGAAATTTTTGACTTGCCTTTGTGCACGTTGATGATGAACGATTTTCCATCCTTTATGAGCCGGCACTCATTGTTTCTCCTCATGAATATTGCATCACACATGTACATATATGGACTCCCAAACACGACTCCACATACATCAAGGGAAACCACATCCAGATCTATTTCATCAATAAAATCAACACTGATAGAAAATCTAATTTTGCATTGTTTTGTTACCTTCAACTCTGCATCCTTCTTTACCCATACCAATGGATATGGGTTTGGATGATCACGAACTTCCAACCCTGACTTCTTGACCAACTCTGCTGCAATGAGATTCACCTGTGATCTTGAGTCAAACAGAGCATCAATCTTCATCTTTTTGACCTATATCTTTATATGGAAGAGTTTGATCATTTATTTCTCTTCCTGTTGCTGAAGGCTACTCAGTTTCACCTCCTTCTACACTGACGTATAGACAATCTTCTCATCCACGTCCGAGCTGCTTTCAACTTGATTTCTCGAATCCGAGACCATGAGTTTCTTCTTGTTATCTTTCTTATTGTTCTTCAAGTTTAGCTCTGGATGCAACTTCCAACACTTCTCCTCTGTACGGCCATCAATGTTGCAACGATTGTTATGATATTTGCACTAGCATGTTGTGGCTGCCGCCTTTTTATCTTTTCCCCTTTTTTTCTTCTTCTTTCCCTCCTTAGAATCTTCTTGTTGCTCCTTCTGTTTCGATCCACTTGATTGTGCTCTTTTCAAGCCTATGTTCTCCAGGGACCGTGCTTGTACACAAGCCTCGTCCACCAATTTGGCTTTGAACAACATCACTTTCTCGCACAGATGGCGGCGTAGACACCCCAAATACTTGAGGAGTACATGTGGGTTCTTTGGAGAGATACCCAACATTATAGCCATCTTTTTGAATTTCGTAGTGTACCCCTACACGCTTTGCCCGAATTTTGCCTGAAGTAATGCCACCGGATCCACTGGTCCTCCATGTACCCAATGGGAAAAAATTGTGACTTAATGAAGGTTTTGAAATCCTCCCACTTAGTCACTAGAGGTTCTCCCTCCAACCTCAGGGTTTTCGTGTGGCTCTCCCACCAAGTTAATGCATGTCCTTCTAATTTCAATCACGCAAATGAGATATTTTTCCCTTCCTCGATGTGATGAATGCTGAAATAAACTTCCGGTTGCTGCAACCAGTGATTCAACTTTAGAGCATCAATCTCATCGTGCTACGACTTGATATCAACTTTTTCTTCCATTTTAAACAAGGATTGATTCACGACACTCGAAATGGGTTGATATTTTCCGGGTTCTTTCTTTGGTTGGTTCTCCTTGTCTTCCCGATCTCCCGATCCCCCTTCTGATTTGTCCACTGCATTCAAACCCCCATCTTCTCCAAATATCCCTAACTTATTGCTTAGGGCTTCTGTGAGGAGGGTTACATTACGGTTATATCTGTGACTCGTTGTTCGAGCTGCGAAAACATTACTTCTGCGTGATCACGAGGTTCTTTTACAGATTCGTGCGCCATGATTAGGGTTTTACAATTTTTGGCCCCGCTGATCTAGATCCCTGCAATCTCCACACAAATACCCAAAGAAACCTGCTCTGATACCAAATGATCCATAAATTTCTGTGGATATTCCACTAGACAATTCATCACAACATATAGGATAATAATATGTTAAAATACTGAAATTTTACATTATTACAGTTTTATTAAAATTCTAGATCTATATATTTCACTGTAATTAGTGCATGCATGCGAATGGAAATTATGCAGAAAAGTAGAGAACGAAAAAATAAGCTCACAAACACACATAAGAGACAAGATATGCTCTTTGAGAAACCATTTCGAGAGAAAACCCAGCTGGAAGGTGAGGCTACTTCACTCTCTTTCTCTGTCTGGAAATATGGCTGTAGGTGCAAAGAAGTAATGCCTGTGGCCCATGGGCTGCTACAGTGGAAAAATCCTCTATGTGTGTTCTACCTCCTATCTCTCATAGCTATCTTTGCTAAGCTATGAAACAAAATTCTTTCGAAACAATGAAATCTTCTTCCTCCTAGTGGCTCAGTTATAACACAACCCGATAGCCTACTAGTGGTTAATTTTGACTACATCAACTCTTAAATAGATTTACAATATAGAATATTCTAGAATAGTTTACATCATAATCACATGGCTAGCCCCTTTTCCATGAATAATGAGGGTTGACGCGAGATCCTTCTGAACTATAGGTGTGAAAGCATGAAACTCAATTTCTGAGTGGCATAACTTTTTCATGCAAACTCTGATTGACGCGTTTCTTGCGCCGTTGGAAAGATATCTATGTGTAGAATAACATGGAAATGTGCGATTCTTAAAAAGATAAAATTTTACCCCCAAAAAACATCGTTTGATGCCTAAAAACACTCCTAGAAGGTTTCAGACCCTGTTTTTCCAAATTGGGTCTCGCCGGTAAAAATGGTTCCATGAGTCGATCCCTGTTTTTCCAAATTGGGTCTCGCCGGTAAAAATGGTTCCATGAGTCGATCCCTCCAATTTTTCCACTTCAAATGCATCGATATGGATGATAAACAATATAATGATATAATTTGGATCATACGTAGAAGCTCATCATCTTGGTCCTTGAGAACTACAACACTATGATTTATATTGAAGCTTCATATCTTGATTTGGTAGTGAGCATGTTTGAAGTTTTGTTTTTTTTCCATAAAACCTTAATCTTGGTTTTAGAAAAATACGACGTTATGATTTATAAGATGATTCCATTTTACTACCAAGAAGTGATCCGGATTTATGCAAGAATGCAACAAAATAAACATATAACCATAAATACAAAGATGCAGTAGAAATAACACTTCATTTCATTAATATCAAAGAACTGAAATTTTCTTATAGACATAATGGAAATAAACTAGCCAAGGCGCTGGTAGCTTATCTCTGAGAAGAGATGTGGCAGCTACAGGCCTCTGAACTGTGTTACAATGAGGATTGAGGGCCTATTTATTATAGATAAACAATGGAAAACCTTGAACATACAAAAACCTAATCCTAGGAGATGAAGCACCAAAACTATGGACCCCTTTTGGGTTAATTGGTGTTTCAACTTCCCAGGGTCGTAACTTTGGCATACTATTTCCATTTGACGCACATGATACATCGTTAGAAAGATCTATCTGAGGACTACAACTATTGACCGCGAATATTGATTATGGAAAAAAATCATATTCGCCGGAAAAGCGATGCCCAAAAAACATTGTTTAGGGCCTCAAAACGATTTCGGAAGTTCAGGACACGAAAAACTGTTAAAAATAGTAAGTTGTGCTGAAACTAAAAGACTGAAAGAGACAATGGTGGGCCTCAAGTGGAATAGGCAGGTGGACACCAATATCCACCTGGATCATTCCTCCCCCCTTAGGAAGCAATGGTCTCCATTGCGTTGAGTTCCTCCATGAGATGAGGAAACTTCCGTTGAACTTAGTCCCTGGCGAACCACTTATCTTGGTGTAGGAGTTGGCCAGCTTTGACAACCCAATACAGTCGGATCTTATGTTGGCGAGTGTTCTTTATTTTCATGTTCATGATACAATCTGTGGTGGTCTGTTCCATGCAGTATGGGTTTAACTCTATTGGTGTGAGTTGTTTTGCAAAGTTAGAGGTGGGAAGTAAGGATGAAGGCGGTACACATTGAACACTGGGTGCAGATCAAGGAATGGTGGAATAATGAGCTTGAAGGCATTGTTCCCTCCAACCTTGGTGATGGTGTATGGCCCATATCGGAGCGAGCGAAGCTTGCGGTAGAGTCTAGTGAGGCGCTCCTTATGCAAATGTAGCCACACTTTGTCGCCCACCTGGAAGTTGTGTGGCACCTGATGTTGATCATGTCGTTGCTTGTACATAGCATTGGATCTGTCCAATATGTCATGAACTTGTTGGTGGATGTTCTAAATGCGCTTGATGAAGATGGTTGCTTTGTCAGCTTCAAACTGGACATGAGACAAATCGGCCTGAGTAGCCGCAGATGGCATGGCTGCATCAATGGGACATAGCGAGTGGAATCCCAAGCCCACCTGAAAGGGTTCATGGCCAGTTGAGCTGTGGAGAGCCCGGTTATAACTATGTTATACATAGGGGAGGCTATCATACCATGTGCGCGGATGATTTGAATTGTACATGTGCAGAATGTGTACAATCATCATGTTGACAACCTCTGTCTGGCCATCAGTTTTGGGGATGGAAAGCTGTGGACTTGGTGAGCTTGGTGTCCAATATTGACTAGAGGTTGGACCAAAATGCGCTGAGGAACCTGATGTCCCGATCTAATATGATAGACAGTGGGATCTCAAAGTGCACCCACACTCGTTCAAAGAAGAGTTTAACAGTGGCTTCTGCTGTGATATTCTTCTTGCAGGCCGCCATAATGGCCATCTTCGAGAATCTATCGATGACCACGAAAACAAAATCATTTCCATGCTTAGTAGAAGGAAGGCCCGACATGTAATCCATGGAGATGGATTCCCAAGGTTGACTAGGGGTAGGTAGCGGAGTATAGAGGCCTTGGCCTTGCTTCTTGATGGTCGGTTTGGCAATGGCGCAAGCAGTGTAGGATCTGATGTACTTCCCAACATCTTGTCGAAGGTTTGGCCAATTGAAATACTTCTGCAGTATTGCCACTGTTTTCTTGACCCCGAAATGTCTAGCGACTCGACTGTAGTGTGCTTCCTATATCATCTTGGCCCGCTTGCTTAAAAGAACACAAAGGTGTCCCAAGTGACATAACAATGAATCTTGGAGGAGAAAATTTGGGACTTGCGTACCCCCCAAGAGTGCCTTGTATGTGTGGCCGAATTCTGGATCGCTCTTGTAGAGAAGCGGCCAATCAGAAGTCTCGTGCCCACAAGAGTTGAGAATTGTGGTTATCGCCATGATCGGTGGTTGGCTGAGGCAGTCTGCAACATTATTGGTGCTATCTTTCTTGTACTTGATGTTCAAATGAAACTGTTGCAGATATGTGGACCACTTCTGATGGCGATTGTTCTGCAACTTCCCTTGTGTCTGTATGAACTGCAGGGGTCGGTGGTCTGTGTGGATGATTTTTTCTTTCCCTAAAATGTAATGCTTCCATTGTTAACAAGCCTGCACAATGGAATACATTTCCTTGTCATAAGTGGGATACTTGCGAACTGTGTCGGACAATGTCTCATTGTGATATGCCACTGGATGCCCCTGTTGAGTAAGAACTGCCCCAATAGCATAGTCAGAGGCATCTGTCTCGATCTCAAATGGTTGTTGCAAGTCTGGTAATGTGAGCATTGGGGTAGAACAGAGGTGATGTTTCAATTCTACGAACGCCTTCTGTTGAGATTCCGACCAAAATAATTTTTCTTTCGCTCCTCCCTTGGTGACTTGACTCAAGGGCCAAGTGATATGAGAGAATCCCAATACGAACCTGCGATAGAAATTAGTAAGACCCAGAAAGCTGCGAAACTCTGTTAGAGTGGCTGGGGCTGGCCAATCCCGAATGACTTGAATCTTGGTTGGATCCAAATGCATCCCCCTTTCATCAATTATGTATTCCAGATATTGAACTTGGGTCATGCCAAAAGTGAACTTCTCCAAATTGGCAAACAACTTGTGTTGCCGTAGTGTTTGGAGGACTTGTCGGATGTGGTGGAGGTGATCTTCCTAAGTCTGGCTGAAGATCAGAATGTCATCCAAGTACACCACTACAAATGAGTTGGTGAATGGCCACAATATTTCATCCATCAACCTCATGAAGGTTGCGGGAGAATTCGTCAACCCGAAAGGCATGACCAGCGATTCGAAAAGACCCTCCTTGGCTTTGAAGGAAATCTTCCACACATCAGAGGGTTCGATTGGTACCTGGTGATACCCATACTTCAAGTCGATCTTGCTGAAATATTTCGATCCTTTGATTTGGTCCAGAAGGTCATCAATCCGCGGGATCAGGTACCTATTCCAGACAGTGATCTTGTTCAGCGCCTGATAGTCAATACAGAGTCTCCAAGTCCCATCCTTCTTTTGTACCAACACGATCAGGCTCCCACAGGGCGATGAACTTGGTCGGATGTGACCTTTCTTTAGCAGCTCCTGAATCTGCCTCTTGATTTCATCGTTATCCAGAACAAAGTGCCGATAGATCAGTCCATTGGGTAGCGGCGCACTTGGGGTTAGATCAATGGGGTGCTTGACCTGATAGTGAAGAAGAACCCCTGTGGGTGAGGTGAATATGTTCCCGTACTCCTCCACAACCTTGTCCATTTGTTGTTGTTGTGTAGAGGAGCCTTGTTTGGAAGTGGTGGCCACAATCTTCTTCTTGGCCTGGGGGGTGGATCATTAGGAAAACAAATTTCTTGGTTTGGGAAATGAGCTTACTACATTGTTTTGCAGTAACCAAAGAGATAGTTGCAGGCGGTGGTACCTCTGGTACCATGTACAACTTATTTCCCAAAGTAACAATAACCGCGCGAGGCGAGAACTCATACACAGCATGTCGCTTCCACAAGTATGGTTGGCCTAATAAAACATTAAAAACATCAAGAGGAGCAATGTCACATAATACCTCATTTGTGAAGGGCTTGATGTTATAGGGAAGGTGACACTATTGGCTGACTTGGAGATCCCATCCTTGGTGAAGCCACTTGATGGTGTATGGCTGTGGGTGTGCTGTGGTCGGCAAGCCCAACCGCTTCACGGCGTCTGCTGAAATGAGGTTCTTTTGGCTCCCATTGTCGACAATGAATTGTAGCGGAGAAACCTTTACCCACATATGGGAGTGGAAGAGACACTCCTCCTCCTCTGGATTTTCGCAGTGGCAAAAATGGCGTTGGGATTCGCATCAATAATCTGTTTCCCTTTGTCATTCCCCTTGTCAGGTTCTGATTCAGAGTCGAAGCATGCATCTGATTCAGAAGCCCTCATCTCAGCCACTAGCGACTGCTTGGTCCGACATTCACTTGTGTTGTGAGTGGAGCTCTTATGGAATTCACACCACTTTCCCGTGTCCTTCTTTGGCTTCGAAATGTTGTTCTTTTATTGTGGCTTTGGGAGGTTGTCTTGGGCCGCCATGCCTTGGCTTTGTCCTTTGTTCTGCAGTTTGGGGGCACCTTTCCCTTGCTTTTGATTGACAGATCCAAAGTCTCGCTTCTTCTATTTGAATATCTGCTCAATCCTGGTAGCAAACCGGTATGCCGTACCAAGCGAGGAGATGTCAAGGAACTCCATTTCCTCCTGAATGTATATGTGCAGACAACTGCGATATTTTAGCACCAAATTTTTCTCCGAATCTTTGATACCCAACTTTGTGCGTAGGGTATGGAACAAATTCGTTAGCTCATGCACATCTTGATCCATTTGTTGCCACAATGTGGTCCATTGTATGTACTTGTCCTCATAGCTCTCCACGGGATAGTATTGTTCCTTGATGGCGTCTCGGAAATAATTCCAAGTGGGTACAACTGAGAACAGAGAGGGTTCTGTCTCGTTCTTTTTCTCACAGTAGGTTTCCCACCAGTCCTTGACATGGGGGGTAACTTTGAGGAGTGTAAAAATAATCTTCTCCCGGTCGGAAAAGTCATGAACCGAGAAATATCCTTCTAATAGATTCAACCATCTATCTAGGACATCTACATCTATTTTACCATCAAATATGGGAATGTCAAAGTTTACTTGTACCTTAAAGGGAGTCGCGCCTTCACAGTGGATGTCGGATGCAGATGCACTGCCAGTGGGCAATCGTTGAAGGATCTAGGCAAATTTATCTATCATCGCGTTCCTTTGTTTTTCGAGGGCCTCCTCATCTTTCTTTTCATCCCCCATGGGTGGCAGTCGGGGTTTGCGAGGATGATCTTGCAAAGGTTCAACCAGATCGAGCCCTAACTCCTTATACCCCGACCTTGTTGGGGACATGCAAAGAAGGATCGAGAAAAAGAAGATCGCTCTGATACCACTGATCCGGATTTATGCAGGAACACAATAGAATACACATATAACCATAAATACAAAGATGTAGCGGAAATAACACTTCATTTCATTAATATCAAAAAATAGAAATTTGCTTACAGACATAATGGAAAATAAACTAGCTAGGGTGCTGGTAGCTTATCTCTGAGAAAGGATGTGACGGCTACAGGTCTCTGAACTGTGTTACAATAAGGTTCGAGGGCCTATTTATTATAGAAAAACAATGGAAAACCCTAAACATCCAAAAACCTAATCCTAGGAGATGAAGCACCAAAACTATGGGTCCCGTTTGGGTAAATTGGTGTTTCGAATTCCTGGGGTCGTAACTTTGGATACTATCTCTGTTTGATGCACATGATACATCATTAGAAATATCTATATTAGGACTACAACTAATGACCGCAAATGTCGATTTCAAAATGGAATCATATTCATTTTTCGTCAAAGAAGCGATGCCCAAAAAACGTCGTTTAGGGCCTCAAAACGGCTTTGGAAGTTCAGGACCCGAAAAATTGCTAAAATAGTAAGCTGTGTTGAAACTAAAAAATTGAAAGAGACAATGGCGGTGCCCCAAGTGGAATAGGCGGGTGGCCACCAATATCCACTTGGATCAAGAGGCCTTGTAAATTTAAGTTTTGTAACTAACTTCCAGACTTGAAACTACCATCAGAAACCTTGAGCATATTTGGATTGTACAAGGAATGAAATGAAAGTCGGGGAAGGAAATAAACACACACATAGAGTAATATAATAGGAAACAAAATGATATGGTAGAACCCAACTTCTATTAATAAATGCAATGACATTAACATTGTAGAACATAAACTTGTTGGAATGGTGATAACTAGCTATGAAGAGAGATGATAACTACATGCATTCACAAAAGCTATTTCAAGTGGTTGAAAGAATGACCTTTTGACATAAAGAAAGTACTCTAGAAGTTTAAAACCCTAACCCTAAAAGATGAAGCAACACTTTTTTTGTAGACCTTGAGATGGTTAATCGATAGATAAACTTCTCGGTGACACAACTTTTGCATACAATATCCATTTCAGAGCCACAATAACTTGTTGGAAATAACTATTTGATGACATCCAATGGCCTATCATAGTGAATCACTCTCTGATACTATCCAGAGATACCCCACCAATAATAAGGATATGTATACCATTGTGCAGGAATGTCAACAAGGAAAACATCATATTATGGGGAAGTAGACGACCATCCATCCACATTGATCACAAA
This sequence comes from Pinus albicaulis, assembly GCA_034641835.2. NCBI lineage: Eukaryota > Viridiplantae > Streptophyta > Pinopsida > Pinales > Pinaceae > Pinus > Pinus albicaulis. The sequence continues at coordinate 1,047,412,235 of CM076572.1, forward strand.
CCCCTACACTTATGAAGGCACATGAAATGTTATAAAATGATCACCATCAAAAGTGGTCTACATATTTGCAATAATTCGACTTGAACCTCAAATATGAGAATGGTAGCACAAATCATATTATGCATCACTTGCATGATGCCATAAGGATGTGGACTTGCCATTGATCAATATATCCCTCCAACGAGTTACTGATTCACCAGGTTTATATATATATATCCTCATCTTTGACTTAATCATGTTGTTTGCACATACATGTACTTTTTCATTGTTAGCTCCGAGTTTAAAAGTAGTGGGATTTGATGAAGACTAGAACTCAACTTGGCAGCATGAGGATTATTCCCGGTTGAAAGTGACCGTGTGTTTTTTGAGTCAGGGTCCATGGATGATGATCTTCATAATATTATGAGAGATATCCCACCTATGACAAGGAGATGTATTCCATTGTGCAAACATGTAGGCAGTGAAAACATTAAATATGGGGAAGGATACGACCATCCATCCAAACTGATCACAAACCCCCACACTTCATGCAAACAAAATAGAAGTTATAGAATGATCACCATAAAAAATGGTCCACATACTTGCAACAATTCCACTTGGATCTCAAATACGAGAAGGGTAGCATCAATCATTGTATATATTGCTTGCATCATGCCATAAATACATGGACTTGCCATTGATCAATATATCCCTCCAATGAATTATTGATTTGTCATGGTTTACACACACCCCTCATTTTTTACTTAATCATGTTGTTTTCAAATGTGTATTTATGCATTGTTAGCCCTTACAGCCTAATCGAATTGTACATTAAGAATGAAGTTTAAAATTAGTGAGTTTTGATAAAGAATAGAAGAACTCAAACTTGACAACATGGGAGTTATTCCTAGTTAAAGGTGACATATTGTGTTTTTTGAGTTAAGATTTATGGATGATAATCTTCATATAACTAAATTACCCCTTTGATAGAATATAAACTCCTACCTAATTGTTAAAGGCCAAATCTAAACTCCATAAATAAGAAAACTCAATAATTTGTTTGTAGAGAGTTAATAAAAACTCCTCACACACCTACCATTCCAAAGTATCATATAATAAAATTTATGTTAAATATTTTTTTAACTTTTAATAATTTAATAAATTAAATTTACAAATTTCTCTTTCACACACATAATTTTCTCCATTTATATTTTTATAAATTATTATTTAATCACGGTAACTCATACATCGACATTATTCTCTCCATTTATATTTTAAATATATGTAATTATAAATCATTATTTAATCATTGTGACTCACACCTCGTCATTATTCCTATATTCATATTTGATGTCCATTTAATTACAAATCATTATTTAAATAATCATGATAACTCATACGTTGGTCATTATGTAATGGTTACTTAGTTTAATTAGATATATTAATATAACTGAATTTTATTTTTTAAAATGATGATGATTTTGTAATAATATTTTTGGAATTATTTATTATTTTGTAAATTATATTCTTCAAATTGAATAAAATAATATAAATAAATATTTATTTTTTAATTAATTAATTGCGAAGATTTATTCAATAATAATTTTAATTTCAATTTAAAATTTTGATAATTTTGTATGGAAAAAATAATTATAGAAAAAATTATGGAAATATGAGGGGTAAAGCAGAATTTTTGTTGCTTTTAGCAAATTTTCACTTAGTTAATCTTGAAACTTAATTCACATCACATAATCAATTATTTAGAATGATTATCTAAAATGTATGAACACAAAGATTAAAGTGCAAATCAAAACTTGAAAACTCCATTCAATTTATTGCAACCACTTGTGAGGACACCAATTCTGTAAACACCGACTTACAATAAATTGTAGGCTCCAACCTATCAAGAAGATGAGGACACCAATCCTTAGTAAACACTAACTTACATAAATTGCAAGCTTCAACCTGTCAAGAAGATGAGGACACATGTTAAACAACAAATGAATATACAAGCAAGATATGAAAGATAAAACATGACATGGCATAATATTCACAAAAGTATGCATTTATACATTCTCTAATGACCCTTGGTTTCCATATTCCAAGTGGTCTCTTGGACTCCAGTGACTATTCATATTCCACACCAACCCTTAGCAGATTATATGTCCAACATCCCCCCCCCTTAATTCAAAGGGGTATATACGAGTCCAAGAATAAAGATATAATACAAAAATACAACAATGCATGAAAATAATTGGCTGAATGTGCTCTCTGAAATGAAGGTAAAAGGAGAACTCAAGGTCTCGATCGATGATGGTTTAAGGATGACCACCAACGCTGTAACACTTAGTGTAGTTCCTAGAACTCTTCCAAATATGTCTAGAAGCTGAATTCTTCTACTATAGGAAGTGCTCCTTATTGTTTTGAAAAGTGAGACCTTTGGGTCTCAACCTGGAATGCTTAGTGAAGTTCCTGAAACAATTCCAAATTTGGAAAGAAGTTATTAGTATTTTGCTACAGGGAGTGTCCCTAATGTTTTGAAAAGGGAGACCATCAACTTGGAAAAGGGAGGCATCAACCTGCAGAGAAAGGGAGAACCTCATCCTCAAAAGGGAAGTCTCATCGTACAGTGTTTAAGTAATGCCACCAACCAAAGGCATGCTCATGGGATTCTCTATCTTTGGCTACAACTCTGAATCTTGGTATGGGTAACTCTAACTCTAGGCTTAGACATCACGATTAGGTTGTGGCTCATGATCACTTGATTTATCTTTGAAGATTTTAGATGACCATCAATCCCTCCCTGTCATATACAATGTGAGAAGGTGAAGAAATCTAAACTAAAATAATTTTCAATACTCGAGAACAAATCTTGTGGTATGAGTGAAATATCTTCTTAGCTGTTGAAGCCCATTGCCAAGAAGCAATCCATCCAAGGTGAGCCTTTGTTCTTGCAGGAGGCTTGTTTTTGAAGAATATATTTGAATGATGAGTGTGCTGACCACAATTCTCACACAAATGAAGATCAAAAAAATGATATTTCACATGGCCAACCCTGTGACAAAGTTTACATCCGACAATTTGTTGTGGAGGAAGAGGAGCATGTGAAGATGAATCGTCATGTAGAAACTCAACACTAAAAGACTGGATGAGCTTGGAATAGTATGGAGTGTGAAGAGAAGCCTCCTTGTCATATCCAAGACCAATTTTATTCTTGTTATGAACAACTTCTTCCTAAGGTTTGAAGATGGGATTGGTAAGTGCAACCTAAATTTTTGCATCTTTATGCAAGTCTGCTCTTGAAATTGGTGCTTGATGGGGATCAACCTCAACTTTACTAACTTTATCACTTGTTGGATGTTGATGGGTGTTTATTTCAACCTCAAATAGAGGATCATTTTTAAAATTGGAAACTAGGGCTAGATTCCACCATGGGACAACTCATTTGATGGAGATGATGATTGCATTAAATTCCTTTTTTCGAGAGGACTAAAATTGATATAAAAAATCATCCAATTTGGACAAGCGGAAGTGCATTTTTGAATTTATGCCCCCACATGTGGAAATTTTTTAGGTCAGCCACATCAACATGTAGGCTCATGAAGCCCAATGGATGTGACTCTTCACCCTCAACGAATTGTATAAATGCAAGCAACCTCTCACCTCATTTGGAATCTTCATCACTTACACATTCTCTCTCCTTCTCTCATTGGTTCGTACTACATTGGGCATTCTTCTCTCTCACACCTATGGATCAAGAATGACAATTTTCATTAGTTGAATTACAGGGCCGAAATTACAGAGTTGACTATAGCTTGACCAACGTTGACCAACACCTTATGAGAATAATTTGACTTCAATATTTTGGGGATATTTATGTCTCAGCAGACCACAACTTTTGGCATAGAAACCGAGGTTTTATGAGCACTTTGACCGCAAACCAAATTGCATGTTGATCGCAGATTCCATGACAACAATTTGACCAAATTTTACTATTGACTTTGTCAATGTTTTGGGCTGACTTTGACCTCTTGATCAAGCTGAGTTTGACTGCAGAAGACCAATCTATTTGAGGACATTCTATTGTTGCGTTAACCATCTTTTACTTTCTGGTTAGGGCCGATTCAAATGCAGTTGATTACAGATTTTGACAAGGTTTTTTTTTTTAATTGAATTTGACAAGTCAATATTGACTATTGTACTCTCTCTCTCTCTCTGCTGAACATTTTGATATAATAATAAGAAGAATTGATCAAGGGGTTTTCCCCACATTGATGTTTTTCCCTAGAATCCACCAAATCTGGTGCCCTCTTGTCTTGGCTTGTCTTCTGCATTTTGTTTCATGTTATATCTACTCTTACTGTCAATGTGATTAATGGTTAATGTTATTTCTATTGGAAATCTAAATTGGAAATTGTCATTGGGTTGCTAAAGGAACATTGAAGAAATTATGCTAAACATAGAACATACCATTGTTAACTAAAATTAAAATGGTATCAGAGCCTAGGTGAAGAAAAAGTACAAGAAAGGTGAGGTCAAAGCTAAAAGAATTATCACTGATTCCATTCAAAAGAATTTGGTTTCCTATATTTATTATTTGGGAACATCTAAGGAGATGTATGATAAGTTAATTGGGATGTTCAAAGTAAACATTTAAAATCAAATCCTCTTTCTCAAGAACAAGTTGAAGGACATCAAGATGGATAGAGGGGAGTCTATCGAATCCTAATCCATGAGGATTACATAAACCAAGAATGATATTCTATCTATTGGAGAAGTTTTTGCTAACAAGGAGATCACTATCATCGCTCTTGGAGGCCTCACAAGAGCATGGGATTTGTTTAACACCACCATAATTAACAATGAATTGATTCCTAGTTTTGATGAATTATTGGCTAGACTCAATCTAGAAGAGACGAGGATGATGGAGAGAGACAAACCTTCAAATGGAAATGAACCTACTACCTTCTCTGCTCATGCTAAGAGGAAGAATAATGCTGGTCTGAGGAGACAAGGTCAAGGATTAAAGCATGTATTCAAATAAGGAAGAAAAGGAAGGTGCTACAATTGCAACAGGTTTGGCCACTATGCTAGAGAGTGTCCTCACAAGAAGGATACTCCACTGGATGACGACAACAACATCAAAAATCACAACAATTTCAAAGGAAATGGAAATCAAAGGAACAACATGTTCAACAATAAAGGAAAGAGTAATGTTCCCATTGTTTTATTGGTAATTTTCAACCTCCCAAAAGGACGAGAAACTCTAGGTATGAGGAAAATAATGTTGTAGAAAAACAAAAAGAATTTAATCCTATTTCCACCCTCACTACTACCTCTCCTCTAGATACTTTGATCATTGGTTGATTGATAGTGGTGTGTCAAGGCACTTCACTGGGTACAAGGAGGCCCTCTCAAATTTTATTGAAAATGAGACCAATTTTGAGATCATACTTTGGGATAATTCCACCTACCCCATAAAAGGGATAGGGACTGTCATTCTTCACTTAAATAAAGGTAAAATATGTTATCTGCAAGAAGTATTGTATGTAACCGATTTGAAGAAGGATCTAGTGTCTATTTATGTGATGGAAGATAAAGGATTCAAGGTAGCATTCATTAATGGAAATGTATGTATTTGGCAAAGAAAGCCTAAAAATGCATTTAAACTTGGATTTTTGAAGGTCTCTATTAGGTTGTAGGAAGTCCTTTGGGAGCTATGACTTGCGATAGTTCTCTTAAATCTAAATTATGGCACCAAATATTTTCACCTTCATTACAAAGCCTTACTCGGGGTAAGGAATATGGTCACAGGTATGCTTGAGTTCAACATAAATCATGAAGGTGTTTGTCAGGGTTGTGCAGCTGGAAAACTTACAAGGGGACCATTCCCTTCAAGTGAAAGTCAAGCTACCGACATTCTTCATTTGGTCCATTCTGATATATCTGGTATGTTTCCTATAACATCATTGGGAGTATACTTATACTATGAAAATTTTGTGGATGACTTCTCTCACAAAATGTGGACCTATTTCTTGAAGAAGAATGACAAAGTGTTCAGATGGTTCTGTTCTTTCAAAGCCTTTGCTGAAAACCAAATATGGAAGAAGATCAAAATATTGAGGGCTGATAATGGAACCAAATATGAATCAAATGAATTCAATGACTATTGTAGAGAGGCCAACATTAAGAGGGAGACCACCAAACCATATACTCCTGAGAAAAATGGAGTTGCTGAAAGGAAGAATCAGACAATCATAGAAACCACCTGTGCCATGCTTTATGACCAAGTCCTACCAAATTTCTTATTGGGAGAAGCTGGAAGCACTACTGTATATGTTCAAAATAGGAGCCCACATCAAGCATTGGATTTCAAGACGCCCGAATAAGTTTTCACTAGTAAGAAACCTGATGTTTCTCATTTTAGAATATTTCGATGTTTGGTGTATTTTCATGTGCCTAGAGAGAAAAGAAACAAGTTAGAAGCATCTAGGAAGAAAGGAACATTTGTGGGCTACAGTGAAAGTTCAAAGGCATATATAATCTATGTACTTGGTCAAAGAGAAGTGGAAATAAGCCATGATGTCACTTTCGATGAAGATTCTGCCCTTTGAAAAGTTAGAGATCTCCCCATTCCAAGGAACGATAATGATGATGTTGCAGGAAAGCAGCATGAACCTCTGACAGATGAATTGATGCCCGATGTTGAAGGCTCAATGGATCCCATTCATCCAAATCCCGACGATCCCTCTACCTCAAGGAAGAGACCTTTGTGGTTCAAAGACACTCTCGAATATGCTGAAAGACATATTTCTCAAAGAAGGACATTTCGTGAAAGTAAGAATTCGAACAAGTACCAAGGGTACTTAGCTGCTATGAGTACCATTGTTTAATCTGAGCCATGTACATTCGAAGAAGCTGTGAAACACCAAATATGGAAGGATGTGATGAATGAGTATGAATCAATCATGAAGAATGATGTATGGGATGTGGATCCTAGACCCAAGGACAAGTATGTGGTAACTTATAAATGGCTTTACAAAATCAAACATAGAGATGATGGGAGTGGTGAAAAATATAGGGCTAGGTTCGTTGCTCGAGGCTTCTCTCAAAAGGAAGGAGTGGACTATGACAATATATTTGCACCGGTTTCCCGATACACCACTATCTGATCTATTATTTCTCTTGGAACCTCTCAATGATGGAGCCTGCACCAAATGGACGTTAAAACTGCTTTCTTGCATGGATAGCTTAAGGAGGAAATCTATGTAGAAAAACCTGAGGGATTCTAAGTTCAAGATCGAAGGAAACACATATGCAGGTTAAAGAAAGCCCTCTATGGGTTGAAGCAAGCCCCTAGGGCTTGGTATGATAGGATTGATATCTATATTATGAAGCTGGGATTTACAAAGAGTGAAGTTGATCCTAACCTATATTTCTAAGGTTGAAAAGGACATGCCTCTCATTCTGGTTCTTTATATAGATGATTTCTTTCTGACAGGTGAAGACCCTCTCATTTATCAATGCAAGAGGGAGTGTTGGGCATGGCCCAACTTGGTCCAATTTTGAGTCAAAGGCTCCACATTTTGAGGAAAAAAGAGTGTGTGGTCTAGCGAAGATGAATCTACCGTGTGGAGGTTTGGGGTTTCGAGGTGGATCGAAGCCCCTAATTTTGTAAATGGATTTGGTTTATTTTTTAGTTTTTTTCCGCCCATGGTATGTGGACCATTGTATTGTATGTATGTAAAGGTTATATAAAATAATGTAATTTCAAGTCAAATTGATATCTTGTAACTATTGATGAGCGCAAGCTATTGAACATATGTTTCTAAGTCTATTTTGGGTCTTAAGGGAAGGCTCCACAGTTGTGTACGCGGAGGCCTTGAAGAGTCTGCAGCTTTGTGCGCAGACCACCTGCAACTGTGTGCGTAGGTCTGAGAAATGTTGTATTGTGTTAGCCACCAATAAAATTTTTCATATCAAATGGTGGCTAAAACATTTTTGGAGCCTTCAAGAAACAAATTTTATTGCTAAAAGTGTTATCTCTTGAAGATTCATGGAGACATCATGCCCTTGGTTCAATCTTCACTACTGTTTCCATTTCAAAACTCAGAAATTCTACTGATTCCATAGAGAAAAGACTGCTGCAAAAGCCATTTTTTCCCTTTCCTCCACCTCAAAACTAACCCTCATTTTTCCTCCTCTTTTCCTCATAAAATTCATCTATTTTCCCTTTTTTCCATTTCCCCCTTCGTAAAATCCACCTTATAGAGTTTAAAGCTCTTTTTTAAACTCTGCCGAAACCCCCAAATCCATCAGAAAATTATGAAAAAATCATAAAAATACACTTTTTTGTACTAAGGGTTTAAGCCCCTTTAGGCTAAATCCTAAACCACTTCCCCACATATGCCCTGGCGATAGAACCAAGTGCTAAACCCTTTCGGCGTTTATCGCATCGGAGAAATCAGAGCGCGCAAGTTTATTTCTTATGGCAAGACCTCCAATTGCGATTAGCCCTTTGATTATAAGCCCCAAGTCTTTCACCACTTCATATAACCTTTAGGCCTGCATCCGACGCTTAAAACTTGTATAAACACATTCCCGATTGCCTTTTTCCTTTGTAAATTCAATAAACCCACTTTTTCCTAAGTTTGGTCTAAACGCGCCCATGCAATGTTTTTTAATGAAAAATGGGTAGGTTGAAAGACCCGCATCAAAAGTTCTGATGCGATTGAGCCCCATTATATAAACCCGCTCTCTGCTTTACTCCATATAACTTGCGCCCGGGACCAAGAGTTAAAGGTCCCCAAGCGCCAATCGCATCAGAGAAATTTCGAATGGGTAGATTGAAAAGCCCGAAGGCCCAATCCCGATTGGCCCTTTCTATGTATAAGCCCCGGGCCTATTATCTTTTATATAGACCAACGGCCCCTCAATCGGGCGCCAGCCACTTCATATATATATAAACACGCCCCAAGCCAAAACCTTTTTTTTTTATTAAAATTTTGGTTTTCATGTATTTTAAAGGTTTTCTGCCGGTACCATACTTGAGATAATCTCCGCCGTTGATCTTAAGCCGATCAAACGGCACGCGCAACATCGCATCGCAAGTTTTCACCGAGTGCATTTGTTCCCCCTTCCGATTGACTAACCCTGATCGATCCTCTGGCGTTGGATCCATTCGCCATACTTTTAATCCGATGACCCTCATTTTCTTTGATCCCAAACCTTTCCTCCGCTTTGAACCCCTCCGATTCACTCCCTACCGTCAATCTGATCTGGAGATCGACGGCTAGCGCTCAATCGTATCGACACCATACAAATTCTTCCCCCCGCCGATCGCACGCCTCCAATTGCATCTGGACCGTCCAACTGTCCACGTGTCCAGATCGGACGGTCCAGAATGCATCTCTTGACTTTGGATAAATTTTATACACCCTGCTTCATAATGTTTTTCGGCAAATCTCAGCCGTTGATCTTTGCAGATCAACGACCCTCATCAACCCTTCTTCCGCCATTGTATTATTTCGTTCAAACCCCCAAACGTAATCTCCGCCGTTGATCCTCACATCCAACGGCTCATATTAAACCCGACAGGCCTGCCTCCTGTGGGTCCTGCCTTCTTCAAAATTTGATCTCGGCCATTCATCTCAGATCTAACAGCTCAGATTGAAACCGCCCTCCCTGCTACCTGCCCACACATCTGTCCCATATCGCGCTCGTTCTCCATCGTTAGATCTGAGGCCCCAAATCTAACGACCCACATTCCATATCGCGTAACTTTCAGCGCGAAGGATAATTTCCCAAAGGTCGCGCGATATAAGATGTTTTTCAAGGACACGTGTCGGGCGGGAACACATATCTCATTCAAAAAGGCAAAACTTCCCCCCTGCCTTTTCTCTGCGCGAAACCCGTGGTTTTCTCCATCAAACCACCTTTTCCCTCTTTTCCATTATGTTTTATCGTGCGCGCCTTCCACCGTTGATCTTTTCAGATCAACGGCCCAGGTTTAATCTGGCCTTACACTATCGCCCTCCACCCTCGCCAAAGGATTTCAATGAGTGATCTCCATCGTCCATCTCATGGGCCGATCTCATCCGACGACCCACGATCATCCCGAAACCCCATTTCCATTTCCTTTGAAATTTCCTCCGCCAAAGGGAATTTCACCTATTTCCTTTGTTTTTCTTCCGAATTTTCATAATGTGACCCCTTCACATTATTGTTTCACTTGTAATCCCGACTGTTGATCTTCATGGTCGATTATAGATCAACGGCCCTAATTTAATTCTTCCACCATTTACTCCCATTGCTCCCTTTTAACCATTGCGCGTAGATCTCCGCCGTTGGATGCTGCCATCCAACGACCATGCTCCTCCCCACGACCTATGAAGCAGTTTTACCTCATAAACGCAGGATTTATTAATTTCTATTGTTTTATGCAGGATTTAATGGTTTTTCCATTATATTGAAGAAAAGCCAAAGGCTGGGAATGACGATTCCCGTGCCTTTGATTCATAAAAGGGAAGCCATTCACGGGGTTCACCTTCACGTTTCGTCGATGCTTCATGGGCATTGATGCCATATGAGCCCTGTGCGTCCCTGCACATCAACAAGACACAGACAATTAAATAAACAAAAGAGTATCAGTGTCGAAGACCTTCCACGGCAGAACTGAAGATTGAAGATGAATTCCATAGTTTAATGGATTACGGCTAAGAATGATTATCAAAAGCCTAATCCATTAAATTAAAACATAATTAAGGGAAATTAAAAGATCATCAGTCATGAAGAACCTCCATCGCCACATCAGAGGCTAATTGATTCCTCTCAGCTACCCATTGCCACTTGTAGCCTCAAGCATTCAACACAGGCCGAAGTTATTGATAAGAAGGAAGATATTTGCCTCAAAGCAGCCGAATATTTAATTCTGCCAAAGGAACTTAATGCAAAAATATCAGCAGAGTTATTACATCCTGAAATAGAGCCTTAAAGTCAACAAAAGCTCCCACCGAGCTTAATTCTTAATGTAAAACAATTAATACAGACAGAACATCTGTAAACTTCTTCATCGAGCCCATCAAAGGCCGAGAAGTATTAAAGTCTGTATTAATTGATCCAGGAGATCTTTTATCAGATCCCACCTCCTCATTCCTTCTATAAATACTCCTGTAGAAGATGAGAAAATGTTGGTTGCATAACTTTGAAATATACTTGTGCTCGAAACTTCTTTTTGTAAATAGTGTTCAAAGGCTCTTGAAGCTCTGCTTGTGATAGAATAGTTAGGCTGAGAAGTGAAGATGATTGCTAACCTGAAACATTGGAATTAAAGCTGTAACTGGTTTGAAGCATCAATACAAGCTGATTTATGGGATCCTGGTCTATGTCGACGGTGATGTTTTTCTTATTGTAAATCGTTATTTTATTTCTGTTTTCACCTTGTTCATCTTATCTTATAAAGAACAACAAGCATAGAGTTAGGATTTACTGTATATCAGTACCCTTCTTTGACTGATAAGCTTTATCTAAATGTTTTCTTCCAAATTGTGTTATTTAGGAATGATTTAATTCAGTTTGAGCAGTTAGGAATGCTGGTGTTCCCTCGTCCTACTGTTTAGGCTAAATGTTATTCTTGAATTTTATTTTTCAGTTTATGTTAAGTAGAGATGAACTAAGGAAGTTATGGTGTGCCCTGTCCTAGTTTTATCCCCAAATATTGTCTGAAAGTTTCCCTAAGAATGTGTTGAAAGCTGGCTAGTTTCAAAGTACTTACCAGATCTTAGACCATTCTTCATTATCATTTGTGTTTCCCTCTGTGTTTAAATGTTTTCTATTGAAAGTGTATCAAAAGTTGGCTGGTTTCAAAGTACTTACCAGATCTTGGATTACTTTTATGTCTTTCTTAAGTGTATGTCAAAAGCTGGCTAGTTTCAAGGTACTTACCAGATCTTGGGCTGCTCTTTGTTCTTCATTTGTTTAATTTCCCTTCTTGTTGTATCATTTCATTCCATAAAATAAAATTTAAAGATATCCTTAGACATAGATGACTTGCCCCATGGACCACTCTTGAACCTGGTTGTTTCAATTAAACCCTGTTATGACTCCATATCCCAATGGACTAAAACCAGTGAAACATCCATCTTTTTAGCCAAAGCTTATTCTATTTGCTTGCAACTTCACACCTTTGAAACTCTTTCCATTTAGAACTTTCCACTCAAACAATAATCATGCTCAACCATCCAAAAACAAACAAAAACCCTCGGACTTCATAACTAGCCTAATATCATTACCCAAAACCTTAAAGATAAATTCATCTTTGCACTTATTGGAGAGATCCCTCTCCAGATTCAGGAGGGCTAGATCCTAGAATCCCAAAGTGGTTGAAACAGTGTTCTCCCTGCGGTCAGACTTTTGCCAATCTTGCTGATTACAGGGAGCTAACATACTGAAGAAGACTTATTATAATAAATAAATAAGAATATTTGAGCATCTTTGTGTTTACATGTGTGAATCTGTTTATTATCTGTATTGCAAAGTCATTTGTATGATTTCTATTATTCTTTAACGATAAAGGTGGAATGCGCATGTCAAGTATTATTTGATGAATGAAGCATAGATTGTTAAGTAGATAAATGCATCAACGCAGTTCTGAATAAGCACAAGGTAGAAGTTTAGCAGTAGATCCACGTCCTATTGTCCCTCTAGATGTAGAAACCTGGTTCTCACATCCCCCAATATTTCCTCGGGAGAGAGTGCGATTTGTGCTACAGGTCATTTCCAAAAGGGCCGGTAATAGAGGGTTTTGTTGGTGCACAGTTAAATCTGAACCTGGGTTGAAGCCCCTCCAAGCCAACAAATGGTATCGTTTACAGGACCAGGATCTGATTGAGGGATATGTAGATGTAGCATCCAACAAGGAAGGAAATACAAGATTGGGTAGATTTGAAAGAACGAGAGTTCGATGTTCAAGAAAATAGAAATACGAGACTGTCGACTGAAGCTTGGTTGCAGAGGTATATTTTCACATAACAAAATGATATTTTCTTCACGACGTTTGCTAATGAACTGCATGAATGGTTATCAAGGTTGACTGAGAACAAGAATTGTTTTAAGAATGGCAAGCCTACTTCTTGGAGCCCTGAAATAGTACATCGACTCAAGGAGATCAATAACAACATAGTAAGAGCTATTGATTTTTGGATCGACAATATTTTTGGAGGATTTATAACTGAGTTTGCAATAGATGCATTTGTATCTTATAACGAAGTTGAGCGAAGTTTTTTCAACGGTCCGCGAGGTAAGTATCTAAATTCTCTGAAGTTGTGGGTTAAAATGCCTTTATGTGAAAAAGGCATACTATGGATGTAATCATATTAATGTTTGGGAGAAATAAGTCTGGGTCTACGCGAAGTGGAAAGCGACACATAGTAGATTGCAAAAAATTCTTTGAGACTGATTATATTCCGTTGTTGAGTGAATCTAAAGGTGAAGAAGAAAGGAGTAACCCCGCAATCCCTAGAGTTGTGTCGCATTTAGGAGTTGAGAATAATCAGGGCACCTCTAGGATTCCCTATTTTGCTACTCCCCTCAGCCCCCATCCCCCTCTCCATACTTCTCCTCCACCTCCCCCTCCCAATCCCCTAGGAAACACGTCTAATGATATCAAGCTACCGATCTTTAGAGGACTAAGATTAAAGGATCCTGAGCAATTTTGGTTTGTAGCTGAAGCAATATGGAATGTGAGACAGATCATTGATGAAGATATAAAGAATGCACATATTCTCACCACGCTACAGGAAAGAGCGTTGAAATGGTATATAAAGTACTATACAATGAATCAAAATGCTTCACTGGATGATACAAAGAAGGCACTGACTGCAGAATTTAAGAAGCCAAAATCGTAGTCACAATGTATCACTGAGTTGAAAGAGATTAGGCAACTTCCAAATGAATCTGTTTAGGAATTGGATCAAAGATTCAAAATTTTAATGTGATAATTAAGTTTTATAATTCCTAAAGAGCAACATAAGGAGTGGTTTATAGCTATGTTAATTCCACATATTAGGTTACCTTTAACATAACAAAAGATATTAACACAAGCAGAAGCTATGGAAATTGCGATGAAGCTAGAAGCTTCGCCGGTCGTAGATACCCATGTCAGAATATAGTAGGTTCAAAGCCAATTAGTGAGTTTGCATTTGGAGCTGCAAGATCTGAAGAAAGGTAAGGAAGTTAGGCCTGAAATTCACTCAGAAGTATGGTGTATAAAGTGTAAGGCAGAAGGCCATTAGAAGGATCAATGACCTGTGTTCAAAGAATACCTCAACAATGGAACGCCTAATCTATTGAACCCATGATCAAGCGTATGGTGTGCCATATGTAATATTGCAGGCCAGCACCACACGGAAGAGTGCTATTTATTATAGAAGTATGTGCAGACCTCAAAGTATTTTTTTTGTAAGTAGGGCATGATGAGAAGAATTGTCGCAGTTATGATTTGATGATGGAGAAGACTGTAGGTGCATATAGAATGTAGGCTGAAGGGCGCGCACATGAGGATCAAGGACAACATGTAGGTCGAGTAGGATTCCAAGGGAGAGGATGAGGAGGAGGAGGAGGTGCTGGTCGAGGACGTGGCCAACTTATCCATTACAACTGCGGTGAAGTAGGACACTTCGCAAGGGATTGCTAGAATCCTACCTCCACCTGTAATTATTGTAAAGATTGTGATAGAACAATGTCTGATCCTTATGACGAAGATGCAGGAGAAAAGAAACCAACATCCCATGCAGAATCTACAGATGATGACTACTGAACTAAGAGAAGATGACCCGTGCTTTAACATAGTAATAAGAAGTGGTGCAATAATAGGAGATGATAAATCCGAAGGAAAGAAGTCAATGGAATATGCATGGGTAAGGAAGACTACAAAGAAGACCCCTGGTTTCAATATGAAAAGAGAAAAAGAGACATTCATGGACGCGAAATGAAGCTTCATGGATACTGGAGCTTCCATGTCTAAAGTACATCCATTGTAGAAGTTAATAGTGAAACAAGACAACGTCAAGATAATTACTACGACGAATGAATTTGATCCAACCATATTAAGATCATTCTTGCAGGCCTGCATGAATTTGCTGCTAGATTAGAAGGCTGTTGAAGGACTCCAGGAGTTGATAGACTCCTACGCTGGAAAGGAAGAACCGCGCAGTAATCCACGTGTAGTAAACAAGTTACATTGTCATAAGAAGAGAACGTGAAGAGAGATGAGACTAACTATGCAGATCGAGGACTATGATATGGATAAGGTAATCCTAGATTTGGGATTTGGGATTTGGGAAAATCACAGTTTAAATGGTTGTCGATACAGTTGAGAAGGGCTAACCAACAGAAAATCATCCCTATGGGAAGGTTACCTGGTGTTATAGTAGATATTGAGGGAGTGCGCATTGTTGTAGATTTTGAAGTAATTGAAATTGTAGATGATAGCAATCCAAATCCGGTGCTACTTGGATTGGATTGGGCTTTTGATACTGATGAAATCATCAAACTAAAGAATAGAAATATGGTGTTTGAATAGGGCGATATGAGGGTCATTGTTCCTCTAGACCCATAAGAAGGAGTGCAGTATACAGCGCCTGTCCGCGATGAGTACTGTGATGCATATATTGTCAATATCTATAATATAACAACTAAGGAGGAATATTGGATCAATCCCACTACAAATGGAAGGCTAAGCTGGAAACAAGACAATTCCTGTATTTCCGACTTTGATGAAGAACTAGAGAATTGGAAAAATAGGCTGCATGAATTCTCTACAAGACAATGTAACACAATCACCAAAGCACTTCGCTACATAACTTCAAAGGTATGTAATTTACCCTATTATGATGGGATAAGAGATTTATGTGTTTTTCTTGATGAATTTGAATGAGAAGTGCCAGCAGAACAGAGGTTCCAAGCTTTGGACGTAGCTCTCAGGTCTACACCAGCTAGATGATGGGGTACTCATAAAGAAAATATAGGGAGTTGGAAAGAGTATTGCAGGTTGATGAAGGTCAAATTTGGCCAAGTCAATACCAGAATCAAAGTAAAATATGATGGAAAGGATGACCCCCGGGAGCATATTTTTCGTTGGACTTCAGTCTCAGGCAAAGATCCAGAGCCATAATGGGTACATATATTTTTTCACACATTGGACATAATACCTATGAATTGGTATCTTGACACAGAACTGTGACATGGAACGACGAACTCGTCCGATTTGATTGTAGAGTTCCTACTAAAATTTAGTTTTGAAGATGACTGCTCGTGTATAGATGAAGCCCTTTAGGAAGTCAGAGTAGGGATTTTTAAGAACAAAACAGTGCTAGCTTGGACGCAACCAGAATGGACCATGCAGTTGCAACACACACTCGAATGTTATAATGTGACAGTGGAAGAATATGATGAGGATCTGTGCAATATCGATATCCCAGAATCAAAAGGAAATCACAAAGTTGTTGGACCAGAACCTGATATACTTGACATAATGTAGCCCGTGAAGATGAAGAAGGTGAATATAGGGTCAAAGGAAGAACAAAAATTTGCACTGATTGGAGATTATTGGGATGAAGATACAATTATAAAGGTTGAAGAACTGTTGCATGAATATCAAGAACTCTTTCCCACAAAGTGTTCTAAATTGAAGGGTATAGTAGGAGACCTAGGCATTATGAGGATTACTCTGAAACCTGATGTGGAGCTAGTAAAGAAAAGACCATATAGGTTGAATCTGAAGTACAAGGAAAAAGTAAAGGCAGAGTTAGAAAATATGATCAAAGTAGGGATCATTGAACCGGTCGAAGGATCTGAATGGGTAAGTCCTGTGGTAGTTCAGGAAAAGAAGAAAAAGGGCGAGATCAAGATCTGTGTGGACCTAAGGAAGTTGAATGATGCATGTGTGCATGACCCCTTTCCCACACCATTCAAAGATGGAGTATTGGACAATGCAGGAGGAGATGTGGCTTATTCTTTCACAAATGGATTTTCAGGTTACCATCAGATCCCAATTGTGCAAGAAGATCGCCATGAGACAAATTTTGCTATAGAGTGGGGTTGTTACCAATACACCGTGATGCATTTTGGATTTAAGAATTCTCCTACCATATTTTATAGAGTTGTAATTGAAAATTTCAAGGAATATATACACAAATGTTGGGAGGATTACTTTGATTATTGGAAAATTTTTGGGTTGCTGAAGAAGCATGTTTCAAGCTTGAGATTGATGTTGGATACCTGTAGGCAGTATCAAATATCATTGAATTTAAAGAAGTGCATATTTTGTGTACATTTTGGTATACTATTGGGGCATGTTGTTTGTAGACAAAAATTTTTGTTAGACCCCATGAATATTGTTGTTGTTGTGAACCTGGAACCACCTAAGACAATGAAACAACTACACACGACACTTGGACATACTGGCTGCTACAAGAATTTTATAAATGCGTATGTGCAGATAACTACGATGATGGAGAAGCTATTGAAGAAGGATGTTACTTTTTGCTGGGATGAATAATTCCAAAAGGGCCTCGACATACAGAAGGAGAAGATGGTAACTGTGCCTATTCTAGTTTTCCTGGACTAGAATAAGGAATTTCATGTACATGTCGATGCATCTTGCATAGCGTTGGGTTCAGTATTGGCACAATCAGGAGAAGGAGAAATTTATCACCCCATAGCTTTTGCAAGCAGGAAACCATCCAAGGGAGAGAAGAACTATTCCACGATAGAAAGAGAGGGGTTGGCTATGGTTTACGCATTACAGAAGTTCAAGAATATTTATTGGGAGTGCACTTCAAGATGTTCACTGATCACTCCATGCTGAAGTATTTGGTGAATAAGCCTATTATAGGAGGGAAGATCTGTTGTTGGTTTTTATTATTCCAACAATATAATTTTGAATTTATAGTCAAGCCAGGAAGATTGAATGATGGACTTGATCATATGTTAAGGATAGATACAAGAGAATAACTCGCGAGCATTGTGGAGAACATGCCAGATGCATAAATATTCACAATAAGGGTCACAGATGATCACTTCGCTGATATTATTCAGTTTTTGACCACATGGTTGGTGCCCATGGAGTACACTACGTAGCAAAAGAAGGAGTTGGTAGTCAAGGCAGCCGATTTTTCATTGATTGCAGGAAATTTGTATAAGATGGGACCAGATGGCATACTGCACAGATACGTCTTTGAGCATGAAAGGAAAAACAATTTGGAAGAAGATCATGGAGGAGTTGTAGGAGGAAAATATGCAGGAAAGGCCATTGCACAGAAGATTTTGCAAGCTGGGTTATGGTGGCACACAATGCACAAGGATGCAAAGGAATATTGTAAATATTGCAATGCTTGTCAAAGAACAGGAATGCCATATAGGAGAGATGAAATGACATTGAATCCACAAGTGACGTTGTAGGAATTTGATAAGTGGGCTATATCAATCCACCAGGGAAGAATACTGGTGCGAGGTATATAATCACCACAACAAATTATTTGACCAGGTGGGACGAAGCACAACCAGTGAAGGATTGCAATGTAGACACTGCTGCGAAGTTTATATTTGAGTATATTCTGTCCAGATTCGGGTGCCCGAAGATATTGATAAGTGGTAGAGGATCGCACTTCTTACATAGAACCATTGAAGCATTGACTAAAGAATTCCAAGTGCATGATTAGAATAGTACACCCTATCATCCTTAGGTGAATGGGGCAGTCGAAGCTTTCAATAAGATTCTGGAGAATGCACTCACAAAGGTATGTAATGTGAACAGAAATGATTGGGATTTGAGAATTCCAGCGGTGTTATGGGCATACATGACAACATGCAAGATATTGATAGGACAAACACCTTTTATGTTGGTCTATGGACAAGAGGCAGTCATGCCTATGGAATAAATTCTGCCTAGTTTAAGAATTGAAAAATTCATAGACATGGAAAACCGCGACACAATGGAGGAAAGGATGGAGAAATTTCTTTCTCTTGAAGAAGAAAGGTTTATTGCAAGTTATCATTAGCAAGTACAAAAGGCAAGGGAGAAAGCTCAACATGAAAAGCATATCAAGCAAAAAAAATTCAACGAAGGAGACCTTATACTATTGTATGATGGAAAGTTTGCAAATTTCCCAAGAAAGTTTTAAACACATTGGTTGGGACCATATATCATCAGGAACGTCTCTGAGGGAGGCACAATTTAGCTTGCAAAGTTGGATGGTCAGTCGATGTTAGGACGAGTAAATGGGAGAATATTGAAGATATACACGGATGACTCTGTCAATGGAACCTTGCACTGAACAAAGAAGGGACAAGTCTTAGTGCCACTTGCAGTTGAAAGTGGGCACTGGACTATAAAATGCTCTGCAGAATGGGGCTTTGCTGAAGGGAGACCATTTCATGAAATACACGAGTATGGTGAAGTCCGAAAGAACTGTGTCGTAGGGGGGAGTTTACTGTGCGATGTTTAGGAGAATTTCAAAGTATGATGGAACAGTGACGAGGGAGGAATTGCTTCAACACAAGGAATATTCGTTGAATTTCACTAGAAATATGACCGTTGGAGGGAGAAATTTGATGTGATAGGGAAATTTCCATTAAAAGGAGTGGGGGAAACACAATTATTAAGCATAGATGGGTGAATCTACCACCAAATATAAGAATCTTGTTGAGGCGTTCATAGGAAAGAGTTAGGACAAGGCCATAGCTGACGAAATGAAAGACAAATATGGCCTGGTAAAGAAATATAGGGGCTATGACATTAGCTCCATCAATGATCATGCAGTGCGCTTCGTCGCACACATCCTCACAGGAAATATAATGTGCAAATTTCTTGCAAATGAAGTACCAGTTTCCATGGTCTCATTGGACACACAATGTAGTAAAGGGGTCCAATATAACTGTGCTTAGTGTGAAGGGGTCTATGTAGATAATTTCTAGACGATTGCCGTGAAGCACAAGAGGAAGGGAAGACTTACACTACGCATGGTTTTTGTTAATCATTGCGATGCTGGCTTGGAAGGAACCAAAAGAGTCACAGTTCCCTACTATGGAACTTGATGTGTGGGAAGCTGCAAGGTACGCCTCATTCTGGTTTTCTAAGGAATCGAAGCATGTGACGAAGAACAAATTTTTTTGGGTGTTAATGGAGATGGATCTATGCACAGTGGTGAGTCAACGTCCCAGGTTTTCACCTAATTTATTTAAAGAATACCAGGGAGTTGCAGGTTTCAAAGCCAATTTTCACAAAGTGTGCATCAACGCATGACATGATTTAGATGAAGTATGGTACCCCTTGCCATACTTGGTCACCGAACTTGATATTGTGCAAGTCAAAAGGCACTGGGTGATAGACTGGCTGGCTCCACCCACTCGAGGCACTGAGACAGAACATGTAGGTACCACTGGAAAATATACACAAGTAGGAAAATACGAAGAAAAATAAACAGAGAAGGATGATGAAGAAGCCAAAGGCATAGGGCAAGAGAAGGGTGGCTAGGACCCTCCAAGAGACATAGAACATGAGGAGTCCCCATTTATCGTGAAGAGAAGGATACCTATTTCTTCTACGCCAGCTGCACGGAAGAATTACAAGGCAGATAGATCAAAGGGCGCAGAGCCAATGCTCCTCACTGAAGGGGACATTTATGAGATTGGCGATAAGGTGTTGCATATCACCGAAGATACATGGAATCAGATTGAAGATCAATAAAAAGAAGTACTGATAGAAGCGCAACAAGGAATGCAGGAACTTAAGGTGCTGACACAAACACAACCACATGCACAACCATCCATTCAACCAACACAAGCGAGCAAGCAGGTGTAGCTAGAGCGTCGGTTAAAAACAAATTTTGGTGTCCAAATTTTGCAGGTACTTGGAGGAGCGTTGCAGTTCGAAGCTAAAAAGGATCGAGAGCGAGCGAAATTTTGGGACAATATTAACTCGAATATTGCTACAATTCCCATACAGACACTGCGCGACTTCCACCAGTGTGTCATGGATGAATTGTGTTGGAATCACGATTGTGGTTAGACCACAAAAACCGCAAGCGTTAGTCTCCGCTACAATTGCCAGAGCTAGGATCCACGAGAGGCGGTTATTCCATGTCGCGAAACACACAGGGAGCATTAAACGCAATGTCCAACAATCTCCTACCCAACGCGAGCCGGGTGAGTTTCGAACTTGAGACCTGTTGCTCTGATATCAATTGTTGGAATCACGATTTTCGTTAGACAAAAATTCGCATGCATTAGTCTCCACTACAATCGCCAGAGTTAGGATCCACGAGAAGCGGTTAGTCCATGTCGCGAAACACATGGGGAGCGTTGAACCCAATGTCCAAAAAATTTAAGGTGTGGGAACAACACGCCTTACAAATCACCAAGGAGGTGGAACAAGATTGAAAAAATATGCAGAGGGAACTGGATAAAGTAATCAAGGAGAGGGATTAGGAGTGGAAGAAACACAAGTAGCTATATGATGCCATAGGCAAGACTTGTAGTGATATTCTGAACATCATGGTCCGCACAGAGGAAGCTCCACCAGAGAAAGTTGCGAAGCTCACCCTCACAATAAAGGAGTCTAAGAACAACATGGAGAAGCTCAAGTTTTAGTACCAGGTACAAATCACTGATCTGCAACTTAGGCTGCAGCTAACCACACCGCCGAAGGTATGAGAGCAGAGGGAAGATAATCTAAAAACCACATTGGAAGACATATCAACATAGTCAAGGACTGTGGTAGGTTGTTGGATGATACACTAGATATTTGGACCTATTTGCAGGAGGATCCAAACATTATACGGATTGAGGAAGAGATATAGGGGAAATAGAAGCAGTTGGATGAGATCAAACCAACTGCAAGGAGCCTAGTAGTATCACAGAGGCTCGTACGGATTACAGAAGGGAAGAATATTCAAAGTCAAATCAAAGATATGCGAAGGAAATAACAACCGATCACCGCATGGAATTAGCCATGACAGGAAGAGGCCGTCCAAATTTCGCAAACAGTGGATGGAAAGGTTAAGGACCTGAAACAAAGGTAGAAGGAAGTGTTGCAGAAGACAATTGGACCAATAAAAAAAGGCACTACTAGAGAAAGTGCATAATGAGTAGAAGCAGATGGCATAAGTACTTCAACAGTATAATTCCACATACACCAACATTGTAGATAAGGTTCGGGGCACATCAACTGAGTGACTTGGGATGAGTCACATGTGAGTGTTGGGGGCTTGTTTGGCATAACCCGACTTGGTCCAATTTTGAGTTAAAGACTCCACAGTTTGAGAAAGCGGGGTGCGCAGTCCAATGAAGATGAATCTACCACGCAAGGGTTTTGGGCTTTGGGGTGGATCAAAGCCCCTCTTTTTGTAAAGGGCTTGGGTTTATTTGTTAGTTTTTTTTTCGCCCATGGTATGTGGACCATGGTATTATATGTATGTAAAGGCTATATAAAGCAATGTAATGTCAATTCGAAGTGATATCTTGTAACTATTGATGAGCGCAAGCTATTGAATATCTGTTTCTAAGTATATTTTTGGTCTTAAGGGGATGGATCCAAAAATGTGTGCACACAGGCCTTGAAGAGTCTGGAGCTTTGTGCACAGACCACCTGCACTTGTGTGCATAGGTCAAAGAAACGTTGTACTGAAGAAGAATTATTATAATAAAGAGAGAAGAATATTTGAGCATCTCTCTGTTTACATGTGTGAATTTTTTTATTATCTATATTGCAAAGTCATTTGTATGATTTTTGTTATTTTTATATGATAAAGGCGCAATGCACACAAGTATTATTTGATGAATGAAGCATATATTGTTAAGTAGATAAATGCATCAGTGCAATTCAGAATAAGCACAAGATAGAAGTTTAGCAGTATATCCACGTCCTATTGTCCCTTTCGATGTAGAAACCTGGTTTTGACATCCCCCAATATTGATTCGGGTGAGACTTCGATCTATGCTGCAGGTCGTTGCCAAAATGGCCGGTAATAGAGGGTTTTTTTGGTGCAGAGTTAAATTTGAACCTGGGTCAAAGCTCCTCCAAGCCAACAGGGAGTTGGATTTTTAGTTCAAAGTGAAGGAACTAGGTCTGAGGCATTACTTCCTAGGCCTGAAGGTCTAGCAAAAGCTAGGTGATATTTTCCTTTCTCAAGGAAAATAGATTGTGAAGCTGCCCGAAAGATATGGGATGGTGGATTTCCAGTCTATGTATACTTTGATGGAACTCAACTTCAAGAAGCTATGTGGAAGTGCTTCTGGGCCCACATCGACAAATCCTTCCGAGTATCGACAACTTGTGGGGGCCCTGATGTTCTTGGTAAACTCTCATCCAGACATATGCTTCGTCATGAATACATTGACTCAATTTATGGTCAAGCCTCATCACATACATTGGATTCCTGCTATTATCACAATAAACTCTTTTTATTTATTTATTTATTATTATCAGAAAACGATGACAATTTCAGTGCCATCTTTTTTAGATGTAATAAACAACGAAATTATTGATATAAGGGCTATTAGCGTTTTATATGATACGATAAAGTCTTATGAATAAATTTGCTGACAACAAGCTCATCAATGTTTCTGATATAAATGACAGGCAAACTGTTAGTGCCAAGAACAAATTTCAAATTTAAAAGTTGGGGTTACGCTGACCACGTTAGCTTCAATGGTATCATTGGAATGTGTTATATCTAGCTCAAAAGGGGCAAAAGTACTGGTTAATGAATGCTTTTCGCCTGCCATGAGGAAATTGTTATTGTAATGATTACCAAGTAAAACGAATTATTGTTGTGTAATTATAACCCCGAATCTGTAATAATTTACCCGCATAAGTGTAATTTTTCATCCCATATGTCAATATATTTCACGATGTAGTTATTAGTCCTTGTTTTTAGTTTTGGAATTAAACTGCACCTGGCGATATTAAATCTGATTTCCTCAAAAAGATCTAGGATTAAATCTTGGGAGGATCACATAACAAAATGGGAAAATTTGGTAAATCTAATTGGTCTGAGCCTAAAATTTTGGATCTCTTGATACTCTATCCCAATATCCAACATCAATTTCAGTAGGCTAGTTGGAGAAAATTCTTTCATCGTTGCATCGATCTCCACGATGCAGTGGCTTGGTATTTTTCTCAGGGTTTTGATGGAAACCATGTGGAGGTTGGTGGTTTGTCTTTCTCCGTTATAGAACAATTGATTTCATAAGCTACAAAATTATTAATAGACAAAGAACGAGTCTTTCAGAGCCATGTGTTGGCAGGGATTGATGTTCCTTTCTTTCTGAAGGAATAATTCAAAAGTCAAAACTGGAGAGTTGGAGTTCATAGGATTTGGCTTCAGGACAAATGGAATTGGTTGTTGAATATAAATAAGTCATATTTCACCTGCGAAGGGAGATTTAACTGGGTAAATCTCTATCATTTCTATTTCCTTTCAAATCTAGCTGGTCAAATCAGGATAAACCCTTATTTTTATTTACTGGAAAGTCTTAGGCATATGGAAACTCGGTTTAGGGATCGAAAATACCCCTCCTCCCATTTTATATATCACTAATCTCTCATCAAAATTTTAATTGAAAACCAGTTGAATATGGCAAGAAGGACTTGGAGCCACTTCCTATTTTGGGTAGGTTTCCAACCTCAACCCCATAAAACCCTAAGAGGAATAAAGAAGACTGCTACAAAGGAGAAAAAGGCTTAGAAAATAGCTCTTGTTGACCTATATTTTAGCCAAAAGAACACAGAGGATCCTTCCACATCCTCTGGCCCTATAATCCACAGAGTTTACCAAATAAGGAGTGCTAGGCTTGGTAAACTTGACCATGCATCTCTTGTGAGCTTAACCTCTATTGTTAGTTCTCCCCAAGCCATGATTTCATCGGTTGAAGCTTCCTCACATAAAAACATAACTATGCCAGAGGTCATTAAATACAAGAAGACTGGAGTTGAAAATCCAGTTAAAGACACAACACCTGAAACCCTCAAACGAGGTAGACAACCGCATACAAGGCTAACAAATAAGTTAAGACTCAAAATAAAACTGAAGAATAACCCATATTTGGCTAAGGAGGTAATTGATGTAGATGATGTACCACTGAATGACCTTATCATCAATAGGAAGAAAATTGTAGGATCTAAAAAGAGAAGAGAAAACGAAGCTAAAGGAAAGGGTCCTATGGAGACAAGTAAAAGAAAGAAACAAAGGTTGGAGAATGTGGATGTGATTCTTAGGGCAACCAACACCCCCAGCTAGGAGGCTTGGGGTTAGTCTTAAAATTTTGGTTATATACTTGAAGAACCATAGTTTTGGTTTTATCGCTAATAGTTTGCTTAACAATATTTTGTATACAACAAAATAGGCGGGATCTGAAATTCTCATCGTCAGCAATTATTAAGAAGATGACGTTCCTACTGTCAATATTTTTGAGCAAATGCCTGCGTCTCCACTAATAGATTTTTTTCAGAGATGAGAGTTGACTTTCCCACTGTCAGCGCTTTTGAAGAGGAACACTGACATCTCCATTGTCAACGTTATTTTGGTAAAAGAAATGTTGACGTTCTCACTGTTAGCGAATTATAAAAATAGGAAGAGAGGAAATATAGATAGTGAGTCTATCAAAGAATTATTCAATTCAGAAAACTAAGGAAGATGACATCAACAATATCAACAATTTTCACTAGGAAGTCCGAATGGAAGAAGAACTATAACAGAAAAGTAGTTTTGGTGAAAAGTTTGAAGTTGTCTTGCAGAGGGACTTGTTTTTCCAGCTAAGATTCCATTCTATCATTCAGGGACTTGTTTCTAATTTTGAGGAAGATATTTTGAATGATATATTTCCTAACCTATATGTTAGCATATTTTCCAGCAGATATTTTTAGAAAAAACTTAATGTAGTTAAGGATTTATCCACATTCATGAACTTGGAGATATTTTGATAGTTTAGATTATTGTAATTAAATATGAAGACTATAATCCTATGATCAGTTGATGAATGCCTATAAATACACTTTCAGAAGAATAGAAAAGGGTTGGTTTTTATTGAAAACATTACCATTCTGGTGTATTTGAGAAAACTTAAATATATTACAGTTTTTTATGAGAATTTTACAAGAAATTCATGTGTTGTAGTTCCCTATCTGTTATTGCTCTATTTATAGAAAATCTTCTTCATGTTTAGAGATTTTAGTTTATGAGATTGGGATTCATTCATGCTTGTTTCTCATATTTCTTAGTAATTAGTGTTTGTTACTTCTATAAGTTATAATTATGTTTTCTTTCAAGTTCTTCTTCCAAAATTCTCAAAATTGTCAAAGGATATACTGCTATCTTTATTTTTGTGTCCTACTCATTAGATATGTAATATAATTTTATATAATTGGATTCCATGCCCAATGATGTGTTTTATATGTAGCCCAACCAAAATATATTCTACAAACTAAATTTGGCCACAAAGTTTTAAGAAAAACCTTATACTATAGTGACCTTTGGGTAGTTGTGTTTTAGGGAGAGATCCCTCTCGAGGTTGAAGGGAAAACTTTCAACCTAAAATAGGTTTGAGGTTACCTTAGAGTTTTTCCCCGCAGCCAAAGTTTTCTCTAAGTGATAACACTTGCTAAGAATCTCTTGAGATATCTTCGGGACATAATCAACTATGGACTGAGATACACTTTCGAGAATTTAAGGCTACATGGTTATACTGATCCTGATTGGGCTGGAAGTGTGGTGGATCGTAAAAGCATGCATATATGTTGTTTCTCATTGGGGTCTGCTTCAATATCTTGGATGAGAAAGAAGTAGAAATCACTCGTTTTAAGCACAACTGAGGCCGATTACATTGCTTCTAGTATGGCATGTTGTGAAGTTGTTTGGTTGAGGAAGCTATTTAATGAGGTATTTGAGCATGTGTTGGATAATACTGTTATATATTGCAACAACCAGAGTTAGATTATCCTTTCCAAGAATATCGTGTTCCACGACCTCTCAAAGCATATTTATATTAGGTACCACTTTATCTGGGATATGGTACAACGAGGAGCAATAAGGCTCCAACACATCAAGACAGATGAGCAGGTCACATACATCCTCACGAAGCCCTTAGGGAAGGTCAAATTCTTAGCCTTCCGAGAGAGTCTTAGATTCCTGGAAAGACCATCCTATGAGGGTCTCGCTTGAGTTAGACACTGAGCTCTGGGAGCTCCTGGGGGCTTGGGCTACTTCTTGGAGCTATAAGCGACCATAGGGTGAGTGGTTCACCTTCCCCTATTGGTGCGTTGTGTACAAGGTGAATGGTTCACCTTCTTTTGTGATACCCCATGATGTTTGAAGTGTGTGTAGGGTGAGTGATTCACCTTCCCCTACGATTATGGAAGCATGTGTGTAGGGTGAGTGGTTCACCTTCCCCTATGATTGCGAACACATGTGTGTAGGGTGAGTCTTTCACCTTCCCCTATGATTGGAATATGCATAGGATGAGTGGTTCACCTTATCCTATGAGATATGAGCAAGACGAGTGGTTCACCTTCTCCTGTTGATGCTCCAACATACATCTTACCCATGCAGTCTGAGACTCATGGGAATTACCTCTCATCTAGCCAATGAGTTGGGAAAATTGGATAGGGACCATAGCACTATTGATGGACGCATCATGTACTGCCATACTCCCTATGTCTAGGATACATGGTGTTCAACAACTTGACTTGGGATCAATTGACATTCTACCTCTGGAATTAATTTTGTCTATGGAGAGTGGTAAGGTCTTGTGAATCACTCTTGATCGATTATTATTCACTATTACATCATGGTTTAGAAAATAATAGATGAGATGATAGAGATGGTACATGGCGACAGGATGGCATGATGGTCGATGATGATGGATGGATTTGCAGGTGGAATTATCCCTAGTTGAGAGGGAGTGTTAAAATTGGAAAATAGGGCTAAATTCCAGCTTGGGACCACTAATTTGATGGATATTATGATTGCATTAAATTCCTCTTTTAGAGAGGACAAAAATTGATATAAAGATCATCCAATTTGGACAAGCGGAAGTGCATTTTTAAATTTATGCTTACACATGTGCAAATTGTTTAGGTCGACCACATCAACATGTAGGCTCATGTGATACTTCGCCCTCAACGAGTTTTATAAATACAAGTGAACTCTCACCTCATTTGGAATTTTCATCACTCACACATTCTTTGTCCTTCTCTCATTTTTTCGCGCTACATTGGGCATTCTTTTCTCTCACACGTGTGGATCAAGAAGCACGAATTTCAAAAGTTGAATTACAGGGCCGAAATTACAGATTTGACTGCAGTTTGACCAGTAATGACAAACACCTTCTAGGCATCATTTTACTTCATTATTTTGGGGATATTTTTGTCTCAGCAGTTCGCAAATTTTGGCACAGAAACTGAGGTTTTCTGAGCACTTTGACCGCAGACCAAATTGTAGGTTGACCGCAAATTTTAGGATAATAGTTTGACCAATTTTTACTATTGACTGTGCCACTATTTTGGGCTGAATTTGACCTCCTTATCGTGCCGATTTTGACTGGGGAAGACCGATCTATTTTGAGGACATTCTATTCATGTGCTGACCATCTTTGACTTTCTAGTTAGGGTTGATTTGATTGCAAATTTTGATAAGGTTGTTTTGACTTGAATTTGACAAGTCAATTTTGACTATTGTACTCTCTCTCTCCCTTTGCTGAACATTTTGATATAATAATAAGAAGAATTGATCAAAGGGTTTTCCCCACATTGGGGTTTTTCCTTGGCATCCACCAAATTTGGTGTCCTCTTGTCTTGGCTTGCCTTTTGCATTTTGTTTCATGTTCTATCTAATCTTACTGTTAATGTGATTAATGGTTAATGTGATTGCTATTGGAAATTTTCATTGGGCTGCTAAAGGAACATTGAAATAATTGTGCTAAGCATAAATGATACCATTGTTAACTAAAATCAACAACTGTTCTGAACAAAAAAAGGTTCAAAATGATGTCTTTTTTCTGTAACTCATCTTGCTGAAGCTGTGACTTAAGCTACAAGAAATCAAATATGAGAGACTGCCCTTTCTAATTTTTACCATCCCATCAACAATGGAACGTATTGAAGTATTCAATAAATCTAATGCTTCTTCAAGTTTGGCCATTGTATTAACAAATCAAAATCAACCAATGAAGGGTGTTGGTTTCAACAAAAATACATCCATTTACAATGCCAATCAACTTAATTTTAAAAAGAATACAAGTTACTTCACTTCACAAATAATAATTTACCAATAAATCGTTCTTCAAGAACCCAATGGAGAAGGAAATGACAAAAAAATCAACTTTGAAATTTATATCGTGTGTAGTATGACTGCTAGGCATCAATGGTTTTCTTGTGAAACTGGTTCAACCACCAATTAAAACTATAAGGAAGGGTGTGGTTATCATTACTTTGAGTGGTGTGGAAGTAAAATATGATCTGCGGGCATTCAAATTCTATATAGGAGAGAAAGATCTTATTGGTGTTGCAAGACACATTCATTCTAAAACTTTGAAGGGTGTTGTTTCCCTAGAGTATACATACTTTAGTTGTTCATAGTGAATTTTTATAAATCAGTCGCTGTAAGTATTCATTGTCATAGGTACATTGAAAGCAAAAGTATTCCATGTCAAGTTCCTTAACTGAGCTATTTGCAAATGTCGGCCTAGAGAAGCTTTCAATATGGAATTCTTTGATTTGTACTTCTTTATCGGGTTCATTAGGGGAATTTTGAGGTCTAAAATGGGCCTCCTAAGAAAAATGTACAACAAAAATAAACTTTATAACAACCAATAGGATTCAAGATGATGATGTCAACCATGGGGGATGATTCACCATTTTTTAAATAAAAAGGTACAAATATTAAAAAATAATAAAATAATAAAACTACTTTTTCAACTCATATTTTCAACTTATCTCCCAAAATTTTTACTCAAATTTCGAGTGGGAGTACTCGTTGGATGAAAAATTTAATTCCTCATCCAAGGAGTACCCATGTTGCATACTTTCGATGAACTCTACTACACGAAAAATGAGAAATACATAAAAAAACGTGATTGTAATCACGTTTTTTTATGTATTTCTCATTTTTCATGTAGTAGGACCCATCGAAAGTATGCAACATGGGTACTCCTTGGATGGGGAATTAAATTCCGCATCCAACGAGTACTCCCGCTCGAAATTTGAGTAAAAACTTTAGGAGATAAGTTGAAAATATGAATTGAAAAAGTAGTTTTTTCATTTTTCCCTCTAAAATTTGATGATGTCATCAAATCTTATTTGATTTTTTCCACTATTATTTTATAATTTCCTTAGGAGGCCCATTTTAGACCTCAAAATTCCCTTAATGATTTCACAGAATCTTCCAAAGGGTCACCACTGTTTCAATCACTGAACTATTTCCCAGGGAACACTGCCCCTCATCATTGAAGCACATATTTATGTATCAAATAGTAGTCCACATGAATGGATCAAATAACACAACATATTCTCGTGTAAGAAAAAGAAACAAACGGCTCAAGAATCCAAGACATCCTTCAATGTATCCAACACAATGATAACTCCAAGCCGTAGAGTTGGGTTTCGCCAAAAGCTACGAGAGCTTTCTGCAAAGCCATGGAGTCAACACTTGACTAAATTGTGTAAGAGAGACACTTGACTTGCAATGGCTTATAATTATTGGCACCAACTTTAATTCACTTCACACGGTGATTGTAGGTTCCAACATTTAGTATATATCAACCCATTCAATAAAAAATATCATTCATTCAATAATACCTCAACCAACAATTTCAACGCACTCACAAAACCAACATACCTCAACCAATGATTTCAACGGTCTTGAAAAATAACTCAATGCACATGTAAGAACCATTTACCATACATGAACTGCATACCATATAATTCAACCTATATCGGCCTTCAAAAACATGTGAATCACAACCCCCAACCGGGGTGCCCAGTGGCAAGTGCTGCTCGATAGGTGGAGGTTGGTCAACAGTTGGAGGCACATGACGACACGTACCATCCCACCCTCATTCATTAAATCCCTGCAAAAGGAGTTGGACGGTACCTTCGCATGCCAGATAATTATGGCAGCAGAAGAATGCCAACTAACTATGTCAGAACGACATGAGAAACAACAACAGAAGAGGTTAAGGAAAAAAGCGGCTCGATGGTAGAGCATTCTTCCTGGTTGCAAAATTCGCGAAGGATCGGAAGGAATTGCAGAAGGTAACACTGCGCCAAGTTTGCAATGGTCGCGCCTCTAGTTTCTTCGGTATGTAATGGCTCTGGTTCTTATCCTCATCAATTTACCCACGCAATGTAAAAACAATGGAGATAGTATGTGCATGGGCAGGGTAGAGGGATTGTATAAGTATTGTTGCAGGAAGGGTAGGAAACGTTATCATTCTAATCTCAAGCATATGTATGTACTCTTTGGCAATGCATTCCCCAGTAGAAAATTATAAAATCAAAACCTGGTTATCCCTGAGAAGGCCATTGAGCCCTGTTTCAAAACCCCCTGTAGAGTCTCGCAAAATTCAGAGTCTCTCGGCTCACCCTCTTCACACCTCCGTGAGGTGACACGGAGCCCCCGATAGCCTATCTCAATTTTATGAAACCTCATGCATGATGCGACACGATAAGCTGACCGACGTCTGTAATCTTACCTTTGCTCACTTTGACGGGGGTAGTCAGGAATCCAAAACTCCCTCTCTAAGTAAACTGAGAAGTCTGGTCCAACATTCTCTTACTTCACTTTTCCTTCATGAAAAGTTGTTGAATTCTAACTCTGGTATGGTATATAGGGAGAATTAAAGTTGTAATGATAATCCTGGTCAGTTGCTTTTTCCAACCAACAAGGTCTACAATCACACTGGTTTAATTACCTGTCTCATTAATATGATATGCATGCATATATTCATGGCTAACTCTACTGCAGAGGTGGGTCCCATCGGATTTCTTGGGTACTCTGTTTCTAATTCTCCCTCACCACCCTCTAGAGGGCCTCTGACAATAATCACAGGTTCAGTTCAGCAGCTGCTCGAGCTCGTCAGTCCGAGTATAATAATGGTGAAAGGTTAATCAGTAAAGCATCAACCCAAGGACAAAGGAAAGCAGAGGCTTTCAAAAAACAAATCCGAGCCAAGCAAGCGAGGCAGAAAGAAGAAGAAAGAGATCATGGAGAATCTCTTTGAATTTTACTCTATAGGAAATCCCCCACAGATTCTTAATGTAATCCAAGGATGGGAGAGGGAAAGTAATGGTAAGGAAGAAGATATAGAGGCTCAGGAGGAAATCATGGATTTTGTTTCTGACCTCGGGAATACAAGAGGGCGACTATCTCTCTTTCATCAATCTATCCACACATATTGGACTCTAAAATGTGTGCTGGATAAAGCCCTGCAAAGCTTACAAGAAAGTAAAGGAAGTCCCACAGTGGTCTCAATTCTACAGGAAATCAAAAAAGAAATTCAAGATATTAGGATATCTCAATATCATGCTATGACTCGTATAGGTAGAATCGAAAGGCAGCTTTAATTGATGCAGCAAGTCGACATGCCAAGCTCAACAACAAAAGACCCGACACCTATAGACTCTTCAGATGGTTAACATATGATGCTTTAAGTTTCTATGATTTTTGTGGCTAGCTTTTAATTTTCATGTTGTCAAATAGACTTTGCTTTAAACAGTAAAATGGACATAGCGGCTAGTAGATGAAAGAGACAATTTCAATTTTGGATGGCATTTAATGCTTTAAGGTGGCCAACAAACCTGGTTTCCTTCGGGCAGGTTGAGGCCACCAAATGTGTATATGTTGCAACTTGCTCTCTCTTTTTGATAAATATAAAATGGTAAGGAACTACTAAATTTACAAAAAAAAAAGAAGTGAATCACAAATATGAAGAGCAATGACACCAACATATATATCTCACATTCAAGCATTGTGCACATATTGTCAATGCAGAACCATACCATATATCTGACGTTCAATAAACCAATCATGCCAACGCTCCAATTGTAGGTTCCAAACACTGTGTTAGAAACATTCCGACCTCTCCGTACATCGCACAAGTTGATTAAAATGAAACAACCAGTAATGTACTCAGAGACAATCCAACATTACACACAAAATATAATATATACGACGACTCCTTTATTACGAACCTTTTAATGCAACTCTCATACAAAGATTTAGAGTGATATGAAAGCACCATTCAATGCACATAACTCATGCTCCAGTATTCACAGAGGATGAAGCTGGAAATATTCCTCTCTGTAGTCACAGGGACATGTATGCTCACGACAAGGGAATGGAAGAGCTGAGAGAGGTAACTAACTCTATTATGACAAATGCTCAAAAAGCCTTAGAAATGTTCTGAAAAATGCTCAAAAAGGCAGAAAACCCACAAGGAGGAGAGCGCTCAGTTCTACAAAGGTCACAAGAACCAGTGACTCAAACATGAGTAGGGCAAGAGATTACCCACTATGATACCATGTTAAAAAAAAAATAATAGACAAGAAAGATATGAAAGATAAAACACAACATTGCATAATATTAACAAAGGTATATATTTATACATTCTCTAATGACCCTTCATTTCCATATTCCAAGTGGTCTCTTGGACTCCAGTGACTATTCGTATTCCATACCAACCCTTAGTGGATTAGGTGTCCAACAACAACAATCCTCAGTAAGCTCCAACTTGCGTCTTGTTGTGACTTATTCAAGAGTCAATATTTACCCTTTGTAAAATAAGGTCTTCCCTCTTGGTATCTGCTCCTCTATCCTTACAAATATGTTGTGTGTACATTGGAGTTTTCCTATTTTAGAACTAACAACCAAAACACTAGAACTCAAGCTTCAAGCTGGATTTGAACTCAACCTTCAAAAAATAAAAAATTGGACTTCAAATCAGACTTGAACTTGATTTGTTAAAAGACTAAGACTCGAACTTCAAACCAGGCTTAAAATTGGCCTTCAAAACACTAAAACTTGGCCTTAACACACCAAAATTCTGCCCTCAAGAGTACTAGAACTCGACCTCCTTAAGTTGTACCAGAACTCAACCTCCTTCAGTTGTACCAGAACTTGGCCTCAATAGGTGTAAACTCGGCCTTAACAAGCCTTAGAAAAACAAAAAACCCTTTCATAGATATTATGCCCAAAAAAAACTTTTACAACCTATAAAATATATCCCACATAGATTCCTCCAACTCTACTATACTTCTTTCACTTGGTTCATGAAGTATGAACCTCAAAACTGCTCCTTCACTACCCTTGAACATAGTCGAACTTTTCCTTTTTTGATGGCCTAATTGTCTCCTCCTCAACACCTATATATAATGTGCTTAATCCCTAAAGTAGGGTTGACTTGTCTTCCAACGGAGATGACTTGCGGGTAAAGGCAAGATATTTAATATATAAACGACTAACTTCAAAAAATCATATATCTTCAACTGTGAGGAGTTAGAGGGATTTCCACATATCATTGGAAAGGTCTCGAAATATGCTATTTGGCTATGTAACTTTCTCCTTAATTTGGACAACCTTTGACATCAATAACAATCATTTTCAACAAAAATAATGTATGAAAATATTTTAGTTTAATTATAAAAAAATAATCACACACCACATGGTTACGTAAAAATTGAGAGCAAAATTTGAAAATGTTAAAATTTATTCACCTTGAGAGGATTTAGCTTGGATAAATTTTAGTTTATTACAAAAAAATAATAATACACCTAAACATTGGTAACAATATTTGAAACTGTTAAATTTTATTCCCCGCAAAAGTACTTCGCCTAAACAAGCGGGAACAATAACATGCACTTATAATCCATTAAAGTACTTGGCCTAAACAAGTTGGAACATGTTGTAGTGGCTACAACCACCCTCCAATTTTTTTCCATTGCTTATATTTTTGAGCCTAACCCTCTTTTCAAAGTAGCTTACCTTGCACCGATATCGGGTGTTTGTGCTTTGAATGATGCTTATCCTTTATTTATGCGTGTGTTTACTTGCTCTTCACTTAGGAAAATATTTTCTAAGTCATAAGCTAACCTCATGTCTAAGCCTTGTGCAACATTTCTAGGCTTGCCTCCAGAAACTGTGCAATTCATGGAGCTAGACTTGAATTGGCATCATCTTTCCCTAGCATACCTGAGATTACAGACAGAATGGGTTGAACATGTTCAACAAACAAAGAGAGGGGAAATTTGTTAGTTGGTGAGAGATTCTGTGAGCCTGGGACTAAGATTATCCACAATAAGGATTGTTGTCTTTTATCCAGGAGGCCAGAAAAATGGTACATGAGGGTAAAATCAGTGAATAGCTATGGCTTAGAAGACGTAGGTTAAACCAGGGCGCTCCGGATGAGTTCAGGGGTAATTTCGAGTATGTTGTTTCCTCTGGAGGAGACAAAATACCCCTTTTTCTCAATGTAAGCTTCTACGAGCCATGAGACGAACTTAGGGAAGTAATGTACATTTGGGGCTATTTGGTAATACAGGTCGAATTTGAATACTCGGAAAAGGTATACACCCCTACAATGATAACCCATCAAGTCGTGACACAAATCAACGATGTGGTATGGGTAAATGGGGTCGCATATATGGGCTTCTGTGTCAATGAAGGGTTCATGGCCAGGAGCGGACTTAACCTCGTGGGTTTTGGGGGTTTCTGGGGTGGTATTTTTCATTTTAATAGTGTTGGAACTCGAATCACAGGTGGACAGTGGACGTAGAAATACCTGGTGACCGCGTAGGAGGCTGAAAATAACGTTGCAACTGGTTCTAGAGTAGCTAGGAGACTGTGGAATTGTCATGTGCAGGTGCCTAACTGGAGGGAGAGTTTAGGGAAAATAAGAGTGAAAATAGGGCAGATAATGCGGGAGAGGTCAGACACTTAGGTGGAGGAAAACACTAGTAAGGTGACACAATTATGACGTCATTGGGTCTGACACGTGTCTTAACCAGGTAGGGCAGGTGGTAGATAGGTGGCGGGTAGGTAGGACCATTACCTTACCATTTTCATGTCTCACTCACTTTTTGTAGGTAGTCGTGGATTCGACACGCGACGCAGGTGGCCCCCGCTGCTTCTCGGCAAGTCGACTAGCGATCAGTCGGATTGAGGTTAACCCCCCGTAATAGATCTCAGATGTTGATCTTTCGGTTGAATTTTCAACGTTGGCATGGGGGTCTTTATTGTTAACCTTTGGGCATGTTTCCCCGTTGGTTCACTTTAAAAATGGCCCTGAGCTAGGATGGACAAATATCTTTTAGGAAGATGCATGGACTTTAATTGCCCCCTGTGCGCTTACAAAATATTTTCGCTTTGATTCTTTGCCATGCATTAGAGGCTCCTATGGGTTGACCTGAATATATTTCGTATACAGTGTTGCTTTCCTTGTGAATGATCAGCCTTGGAGGAACTTCTAAGGTGAGTCGGTCAACCACCCTTCGCTATATTTTGTTTTCATTAAGTATTAAGGCAGGCTATAACATAGTCTATCTTGGGGCAACAAGTTGGATGTAATACACTGAGAACCTGCAAATTAGTGCCTTTATCCTTTGGGTAGGGAGGCATATTATTTAAAAAAATTATTTAAACAAAGGAAGAGATGTAAATCTAGAGCAAAACTAGCTATGTATAGATAACCAGACGGTATATACAATGAATACGAGAAAGGTACCTTTAGAACATGAATTAAGACTTGAGAAACCGTCGTTGGCCGACAACTCAAGTATTTCGTTTTCTAGATTTTCCAGCATTGAGGTATTGTTTCCCTTGACTTCAACAATTTTGAAGGGCTTGAATCATAGGGGGTCAAATTTATCGTGATTTCCCTTGTTCATCCTTCTTATATACCAGCTTACTTTTAAATCCCTAGGTTGGAAACCTCTGTCTTTAGATTTCCTGTCAAACAAGGATTTCATCTTATATTGATAATTGATCAGTTTGTGATTGACCTGCTCTCTGCTCTCTTGAATCTCCACCAATTGGTTTATCCTCTTGGTTAAAGTATCGGGATCTTCTTCACATTCTTGCAAGAATTTGGCTATTGACACTGCCAATTGTATATGAAAAACATCAGCCTTTCCGTAGACTAGTTCATAGGGTGATTTTCCAGTGGATCTCTTGGCAGTAGCCCTACTAGCCCACAAGGCGAACCTCAGCTGCGAGTCCCAATTTCTTTGATTATCTGTTATAGTTTTCTTCAGAATCCTTACTAGAGTCTTCTTTGAGGATTTTTCCAACCCATTCACCTGTGTGTAATAGGTAGTGGAGTGACCTAACAAAGTGTTATATATCTGACAAACAATTATGAATTTTGTCGATTTAAATACATGAGCATTGTAATTCATGATCT
This sequence comes from Pinus albicaulis, assembly GCA_034641835.2. Classification (NCBI taxonomy): domain Eukaryota; kingdom Viridiplantae; phylum Streptophyta; class Pinopsida; order Pinales; family Pinaceae; genus Pinus; species Pinus albicaulis. The sequence goes on from CM076572.1 coordinate 1,047,449,663, forward strand.
TATTGGGGAAGAAAAACCATCAGAGTATGTTTTCTTCCATGAATTTTATGATCACCACATTTGTTGCATTCCTTGTGAGAATTGCTTCGACCCACTTAGTGAACTAGTTTGTTGCTGTAAGTATCCACCAGTGCTGGCTGCTGGAAGGAGGATGTATTTCCCCAATAAAACATAGTTCCCATTGCCTAAAAGGTTCCTCAACACAAACTAGGATGAGAGGGAAAGATGATAGCTTCTTCTTCTCGGTGAATACTTGACATTTCACACAGGCCCGAATATAAGCGTGGACCTCCCCGAATAGTTTTGGCCAGAAGAACCCTCCCTTAAGGATATTGTGTGCAGTGGCCTTCTAGCTGTAGTGTCCTCCATAAATGAAACCATGAAATTCGTTCATCACTTTCTGAACTTCATCTTCCACCAAGAAGAGAAGTAAAGTTCCAACGAGGTACGTCCAGTACAATTGTCCATTTGCAATAACAAAATTTTGGGCCCGTAATCTCAGAGATCGGTATTTGACTTTATCGAAATTCGTCAGGAACCTTAAGAAAAGAAGGTATTGAACTATATATTTGTACTAACAAGAAGTAATATATTTCATTTGAATATTTTGAGCCAACATATCGATTATTTTTTGTGTATCTAACTCTCCATTTTCAGCCGATACTTTGGCCAATAAGTTTATCCTCAATGCCCAAAAATTTTCCTCATATAAGATTTTAGCTAATCCCTGCCCTTTAATGAGTTTCGTGGGTTTGATTCCATATCGTATTCCTAGATTCTAGAAATCCATTTTCCTTTATTTCCCTCACTGTCCCCTTGCACCAGTATTTCTTTGATGGCAACTATGGGGACATATGCCTCTATGTTGGATTGAAGGACATAGATCACGAAGGCCATAAGAGCCTTGACCAGTGTGTAAGCCTGCTTTTCTAAAATATTATACTTTAGCTCAACCTCTCACAACACTTGACTGAAGAAGGCTATTGGATTCTTGTGCCCTTCACCATTATTCTACAATAAGACAACATCCACACTATGAGGAGAAGAAAAAGAGAGTATAATAAATGGCTTCAAGTAATCAGGACCGACTAAGACCAGGGCCTCAGAAAAAGCCTGTTTGATCCTGGAGAAGGATTCATGGGATTGTGGAGACCATTTCACTTCATTGTATTTTCTCAGCATCTTAGTGATATCCTTAAGTATCTTTGCATAATTTGATATAAACCTCCTCAAGAGGTTGATTCTTCCCAAAAAACCCTGGATTTATTTTTTGTTCCTTGGTAGCTCAATGGAATTTATTGATTTCACTCATTTTGGATCAATATTCACTCCCTCTTTCGACACTGTATGTCCCAGCAACTTCCCTTCACTAAGAGAAAATTGTGATTTATTAGGATTCAAGGATAAACCATATTTTCTACACTTCTCAAAAGTGAGGTATAGATGTTCGACATGCTCCTCATCTATGCAAGAGAAAATAGTAATGTCATCTAAGTAGATCATAATGAACTTGTATTTCTCCCCCACAAAATCTATGTCCATTTCCCTCTGGAACGTAGCTCCTGCATTTATGAGGCCGTATGGCATCCAAAGATACATGAAAGTCCCTCGGGGAATGGTAAAAGTAGTTTTCTTATGATCCTCCGGATGCACAACCACCTAATTGTACCCCGAGAAACTGCCCATCATGGAAATTTGAGCTGATCCCACAACCTTTTGTAAGATGTGATCCATTTTCGGTAATGGGTAATTGTCCTTCAGTGAGGCTTTATTTAAATGACTGAAGTACACACATAACATTATATCCCCATTATTTTTCCTTATCAAAACTAAGTCCACCACCCAACCAAAGTACCTCAATGGCACAATAATCTTTGCCTCTAGCCATTTCCTTACTTCCTTATCTATGGATGGAAGGAGAAGGGGATTGATCTTCCTGAGGTTCTGCTTATGTGGTTTTACCCCTCCCTTCAAAGGAATCTTATGTTGGATGATGTTTGTATCAAAATTTTTTAAATATTTGTAAGACCAGGAAAATACATCCCTATAACACTTAAAAAGATCTGAATACCTATGTTTGAAAATGAGAGGAGCCTCCTTTTCTAGATTGACTATCTTGGGCTCCTCTTCCATGCCGATATTACAATATTCCACTTACTCCTCAATTTACTGCTCAGTCAGTTTGGTGGCAACATCGTTGGGATTAAACAGTCTTTCCAAAGGGACTAATCCCCTAGGAATGTTGTTTCCATTTAACTACAAAATTTGGTGTCCCGCAACCGTCTCTTCCCAATTAGCTTGATGTAAATTTAACATGGTTTCCTCCTCCTGGTATGATGACTGAATTCAAGAATTATCCAATGAATTCTATGAAACTTTTGATTTTATCCTCATCCTCAGACTCTTGCCAATGATTTGCATTATCTAGAACCATTGGCATGTACCTCAATTCGAACTCATATCTTAGGAGTGGGTTACGAGGAGGTTTAAAATTACTAGTTGCTATATCCAAGGAACCAACAATCCGGTTCCGTTATCTAGGCAAGAACTGAATATTGAAGGCTAAGAAGAAATTTCCAGTTAGATCCCATACCTCGTTTCGGTAAGCTTTCAATATCTGATGCTTGATCTGACACTGATTTCCTATTTTCTTCACTACTAATTTTGAGTCCCCAAATACAACTAGACATTCAATATTGAGGTTCTTGGCAGCTTGCAGAACCAAGAGTAAAGCCTCATATTCAGCTACATTATTTGTGGCTTCAAATTCCAACTTGAAAGAGAGAGGAATTAAGCTACCTTATGGGGAAATTAGTAAAACCCTAGCTACATTTCCTTCTTTGGAGTAGGCACCATAAAAGAATAACTTCCATACCTTATTCCCTTTTTTCAAGCACTGGTTCAACTGAATTAAGGATTGGACTTGTGTTTCTTCCAGAATTAAATCACCTTCTTCTAGTAGATAACTCCCTTTCCTTACTAAATAGGGGGGGTTTTATTTGAGAAATCAGTTGTAGTGACCATCTTCACTAATCTTGATTCCCTGTAGACTCATCTCTCTTCTCCCCCAAATCTTGGAATAGCAGCATAAGTCAAGTCCAACTTTATGGAGCCTCCAATCGTAGATCCCCATGACCAAGATAGGAGCATATCAAACCTCGCAGGAATATTTGCTACGACAATATCCATCACCACACTCTTCACGAGAATTTGAGCCAAATTGAAAACCAGATTTTTTATCATCCCTAAGCACTTCACGCTATTAGATTCAAAGGAATATAGGTCCTTATATGGTTTGGTAATTTTTAATCCCAACTACTCCATGAAAAATAGAGGCATCAGGTTGTGGGAAGCACCTGAATCCAACATATAATTATGTAATAAGAGGTCATGCACCACTAAAGTAACATAGAAAGGAGCAATGGAGGGGCCTTATTCTTCAACATGAAGTCTGAACACTACCATGGGTATCTATTCTTGAAGGTTCAAACTATTAGGCAAGGGGATTGTAATGGGGGGACACATGAATTGAGACACATGGGCCTTGTAATTCGGTTGTTTTAGCAGTTGAGTCAATGGGACGGATATTTTTACCCTTTCAAGTTTCTTTTGGAGATTAAAAGTAGTAGGACCTTTTTCAGCTAGGATCACTTCGGTAGTCTCTTTTTATTTATCAGAGGTTGGCTTGGGTGGGAGAAGAGACTTTTCTGGTTTGGAGACATTAGGACTATGAGAAATGGGATCTGGGGGAACCTTTTTCAATTGGTGTCACGGAATATAAAGGGCTCTTCCCTTTTTTCTGTTTTCTTGGGAGAGTTTTGAGGGGAGGAGTCTCCACTTGGGACTTGCATCCTAGACTCCTTTTTAGAAGACCTCAGATCATATTTCTTATGTAACTGTGCCTGCATGAAATCAACAATTTGTCTACAATAATTTTCAATTTCACCATCATATGGAGGTATCTCTAGATCATTCTCAGCCTCTTGATGCACTTCAACGTCTCATTCTTCATGAGAGAAAACAGAGAATTGGTTCTCTTGGCTCCCTAGAGCTTCTTCTATATGTTCTTATGGATCATCCTCTAAATATAACAGTGGCTGGATGTGATCTTTCTGCTCCTTTCTCTCCTTCTGTAAGATTTTCATGGAGGTTTCCTATACTAAGGATTGAAACCTCTGTTAGGGGGTAGATTATTTTGACAGGGAGGATTCTTTCTTTCCAAATCCATCTTCACTTGTTTGTTAGAGAGACTCTTTATTAATTTATTCATTTCCTCGAGCCTCTTCTCCTGAGTTTATCTGCCTTGATTTGATGGGCCGACTTCCTTCTTACCCTTTCTCCTTTCTCCATAGTCATTTCTTGCTCTCAATCTTCGTGTGGAAGTGAAATTGGACTCAATTTCAAAAGCATCTACCTATATCTGGTCTAAGGTCTAGGGCTTCCTCTCCCTCAGCATGAAACCAAAATATGGCTCAAAATCTCCAGCAAAAACTACTTCGGCCACTGCTTGCAGAGGCTTAATTTCCGTAGGGATACTATTGTACAACTTATTGAACCTTTTTATAAAATCTGGGACATATTCGGTATGTTTTGTCTTCATTGCATTAAACTCTGCGAGGATTTATCCGCGATCCATCTTATCCCCCAATTTATGTATGAAAGAGTTTTCCAACTCTTTCCAGATGGTGATCGAAGCGTTTGGTAGTGACTTAAGCTACTTACGAGCTTCACCATCCAAGGATTGGAAAAAGAGTCACAACACTACATCAAGATGTTGGACGTTTAGGTTCTTTGCGAATGCACAAAAAGTTCCAATGTTTTGAGAAGTGGTGATATCTCCTATAAACTCAGGCAAAAGTTTGAGATAGTTTTGTGGCATATCATTCAAAATCTGTGGTAAGGCCAACAGAGCATATTTATTCAAAAGGATACCTGGGACGACCATATTGCGAACAAGAGCAGGAGGTAATTGTACCATAGATAGATGTAACAAGATCACCTGAGGAGATACAGACATAATCTGAGTAGGGATGATATTAACACTGTGAGTAGGACTATTTATCAGGATATCTTTGACATCTTCTATTTCAGGAAATGGATGAAATGAGAAAGACAGGGCACTGAAAAAATTCTATTCTTTTTTTGACTCCAGAGAAGAGCGTATCTAGGAGTTGGGAGTCTCCTTCTTGAGAAAAGGCCAACACCCTAGACGGAAGTTTGGACAATCTCTTACTGCTCTTTAAGAAATAGAAGAGGAGGATTTTGGGAAATACGACATGGGAGTAGGAATCACTGGGGTACTTCCTTTCCATATCCTCCGCAATATAATTCTTTCAGGGTCCAACACAGGAGGGGTCTTCTACTGAGAGGTGTCTAGGTGGGTGTGTCACATTTTGAAATCCAGGTTGTTCAGTTGGAAATATAAACAATGGATTCGCCAAGGTGAGAAATATTAAATCCACACCCCTTTTTTCTCACCTTATGAAAGGGTGTACACATGTCGTACCCAGGGAAAATATTCTAATTCATCCCCGACAATGGTGCTAGAAGATGTTGTAACTCCTAGAGATAGTCCCCAGATTGATATGAGACTAGTGCCTAGGACATCTTAAGTGAGTGCCTCAGGTTGTTTCTCTGAATTCAATATCACACTCATCATCCATTCAATACAATTTATTAAAGATGGGTTCAGGACGATCCTTATTTGAGGCAATACATTAACTCATAAGTAAATGAATATTCAAGTAAATAGTAACATATAAAACTACAAAGGTCGGTATCACTAGCGTATGCAGTCAAAATCTTAAATCATAGATACAAATGGGTGATATAAGAACAATAGAGGGGAAAAATAAATGTAACAATATTAATACTATAATAATCCATTAAATCAAGCTCAAAGCAAGAAAGCTGAAAGGAGTGAAGCCAGAGTGTGAGGGTATATGGAGCACCATTAAGGATTTTAGTTCTTATCAAGTAGGGAGGGAATTTTTGATCAATTCTTGAGCATAAACGAATCTGTGATTTTACCAAGAACAAATCTCGCAGCTTCAATTACATAATACCCAAGAAGAAATATGCATACATATATGAAAGATACACAGAAAAAATACATACTATAAAACACAGATGAGCTAGAATCGCCATAGATATATATTAGTCTTCCATGAAAGAAACATTCAACAATGAGACAGCATATTCCTCTTTCAGGAGAAAAACTCCTTGCCAAAAATTATGAACCTTATTTCAGTCTTACATTGTTCTTCATATAACCCCTCAGAGAGGGTCCGTTATCAAAATATTCTTTCTTAATTTTTCCAGTACATAATCATTAACAAAATCAAGTGTGCTTCATAGCACAACTAGGATAACTGAAATTTAAACAAACTGACAACAAACTAAGTAATTACATGAAATATAAAAGATAATATTAAAAAGTGTCATTTAGACATGATCCATAAATTCTCATTGGTGGTGGTGCGACTACGAAGTCTGTGCTGAAGGCCCAATGATCCGAATCGTGGGCGGAAAGACAAGCTCCTCACACTTTTTCCACAACATTGGAGATGGCACATGAGCATGTGAATAGAGCTGATACATGATCCAGAGATGAATCAGCTCGGAATAATCCAACCTGGAATAAAACAGATGCTTTAGCAACCCCAAGAGGTGAAACTCCCTCCTTAGGTAAGTCACTATCGTTCTTCCTTTCAGAATGGACGTTTTCTCGTGAGAGGAATCCACCATGCACTTTTCTTTGACTAGCCTCTCACTGTATTTCTCCCACAACACTAATCCTCCTTCTTGATCCCAGCAGTTGGAAAAACCCACTTCTGTGATCCTTGTGAACTCAGTATCGAAGACCCTGAAACTTTTGATCACTGCATTCAAGCATGCCTTGGCTTTGACCCTGACCTACTCTTTGTATATGGACCTCATGACTTCCATGAAAATTCTCACTCGATCTACCACATCTATAGGCCTCAAGTCACTGACTAGCCTCTCATTAATGAACTGGATGTACTTCTCAGTGATCATGGAGTTCCTCGCTCCAGCCTCCCTGTTCAACACGAGATTGAATTCGAACTCCTTGATAGTGGCCTTCTTTTCGTTCATCAATATTATGTACTCCCAGTTACACTTCATCTCATCAATGATCTCATCCCCAGACCAATTTTTAATCTTGCAGCAGGGACATATTCCCTTTTAGCTTTGCTCTCAGGTCAGTTATTTCTTGTTTAGCAGCTTGTAGATCTTGGAGGTGAACTCAACATTCGCTCTGGCAGCTTCTAGAAGCTTCCCTTTCTGAACCAAGCCTTCTCGAGCAACATCTAAGTCCCTCTGTATCTTCTTGTGTTCTCCTTCGAAGAGATAAAGTTCGGTTAAATCCTTGGTGAGATGATTAGTAGGATTTGGGGATCTTCAGGAACGATTACTGTGCAGACATTTGTATCCATATTATGCTAAATATCTTCCACTTATTTTCAGAGAGATATAATTTCATCGTTCTTGTCAATGAGTTTCTTGGTCAGAACCTCTTTTTTTGCTTCTACTCGTGCCAATTCCTGGGTGTGCACATGTTCACTACCATGCATTTTGATATTATGCCTCAACTCTTGGTTCTCCTATTGGGACCTTTTCAGGATGGTTTCCACAACTAATTTATCTTCTGGGTTTACACCCATATTCACAATCATTTCTTTGTAAGTATCCTTTTTCATGGTGAGGGACCTGGAATTTGATTTCTCCTGCTTCAATCTAGTGGCAACTTTCTCCAACAACTTTTCTGCTTTATCAATGGTCATTACGTTTTTACTGAGTTCATTATACAACATCTATCCTACCTTCTTGTGAAGATTTACCTTATCCACGAGTGGGATACTGGCCAGATCCAGAGAGAGATCCAGTGCTTTGAACTGTGATCCTGAGGGTTAGGATTAAGTTGATGGATGATGCAATGAGAATTTCATCTGATCCCGCTCAAGATCCATAGCGACCATGAGCCTAGTGTGATATGTCACAGAATGAAGCGATATTTTCTTTATCATCTCATCCCTGACCTTCTTGTTTCTTTCATTGATATTAGACCAATCTATCTTGTCAGTAGATGTACTTTCCCTGTCACCCAAAATAGTTATCTTAGTGGAAGTTGATGTTGCAACTGATGGAGGTTCCTCCAAGACAACATTGAAACTTGGGCCCTTTGATCCTATTGTTACCAACTTAGTAACAATCTCTTCATCTTCCTCTTCCTCTTTAGGTCCCTGAGTCTTACCCTTCTTACTTATATGTACCTCTTCTTCCTCCTCGATATCTTCAGCTTGGTCAATGATCCTTTTGGGTTGCTTGTCCCCGCTAGTAAGGGTCTCAGTCTCCATCTTTGTATCCAAAGGCCACAAGTCGGAATTAGCTTTCCATTCAATATCAGGTCTGGGTTCATGTATATAGGTTGAATCTTTCATCTTTTCTCTCCTTTGGGAAATAACACCCTTATGATCCGAGTTCCATACATCTCCCTATTGAAATTCCATTTTTTTTAGAAGCTCCTTAATAGTTTTGAAGACATATCTTGAATTGATAATAAAGGGGCCTATAAAATTTCCCAGTTTAAACATGTATCCTTTCTTTGGCAGAACAAAGCGGATATTGTATGCATTTATGCTCTGTCTTATGAATTCTAGTGCAAATATCCTCATGGGAATGAATACTGGAAGATGATAAGGGCATAGCAAAAAAGCATAGATCTTGATTTCTGTGTGGTCCTCAAACAAGTACCAATCTCATACGAAAACATCCTTACTAAGCTGAAGAAACTCTTATTGTTGTGGGGAGATGCAGGGTGGAGGTGCACCATGAATAAACTGGCATAGAATGGACATTAACTTTGATGTGAAGTTAGAATATCCATTAGTGCTCGACCTCTTTTTGACTGCAACAGTATAGTCAAATACAAAATTTACCTCCTTTCTACGAGTAATTTTACTCAGGCCTACATGCTCAAATGCCTCGGCATGTGCGTACATAAACAGATAAAAAAACATAGAGTAATATTGGTATTTGGATGAAGTGGTGATGTGTTGGAATTGGAATTTGATGGCCTCAGATAAGTAGGATGGGATATCGAAGAGATGGTCGGGCTTCATCATCATGTCCAGAAACCCTATGAAGGATTTGTTGAACAAATTGGCGTCATCTTCCCCTAGCATACCTGAGATTACAGACAGAATGGGTTGAACATGTTCAACAAACAAGGAGAGGGGAAATTTTCCAGTTGGCGGAAGATTGTGTGAGTCTGGGACTAATATTATCCGCAGTAAGGATTATTGTATTTTATTCGAGAGGTCAGAAAAAAGGTAAATGAGCGTAACATCAGTGAAATGTTGTGGCTCGAAAGACGTAGGGTAAACCAAGGTGCTCTGGATGAGTTTGGGGGTAATTTCAAGTATCTTGTTTCCTGTGGAGGAGACAAAATACCCTTTTTTATCAATGTAAGCTTCTGTGAGCCATGAGACAAACTTGGGGAAGTAATGTACAGTTGGAGAAATATGGTAATATAGGTTGGATTCGAATACTTGGAAAAGGTCTTCACCCCTCCAATGATAACCCATCAAGTCATGACGTAGGTCAGCGATGTGGTATGGGTAAATGGGGTTGCATATCTGGGCTTCTGTGTCCATGAAGGGTTTAAGACTGGGAGTGGACTTAACCTCGCAGGTTTTGGGGGTTTCTAGAAAGGAATTTTTCATTTTAATAGTGTTGGAAATCAAATCATAGGTGGACATGGGAGGTAGAAATACTTGGTGACTGCGTAAGAGGCTGAAAACGACGTCGTGACTGGTTTTGGAGTAGCTAGGAGACTGTGGAATTGTCTTGTGCAGGCACCCGACTGGAGGGAGATTTTAGGGAAAAGAAGAGTGAAAATGAGGCATTTAAGGCGGGAGAGGTTAGACACTTAGTTGGAGGACAACAATAGTTTGGTGATGAAATCATGACGTCAATGGGTCTGACACATGTCTTAACCGGGTTGGGCGGATACAACGAACATGCAACATACAGGTGGCGGGCTGGTGGCAGATAGGTGGTGGGCAGGTGATACCATTATCTTACCATTTTTATGTCGTGCTCACTTGCTATAGGTAGTCGTTGATTCGGCACGTGGTGAAGGTGGCCCCCGCCGCTTCTCAGCAGGTCAACTGGAAATCAGGAGGATGGAGGTTAACCCCCCATAATAGATCTCAACCGCTAATCTTTTGGTTGGCTTTTCAACACCTGGTGGGGGTGGGTTGGGGAGGGGGGGATTATGGTTAACCTTTAAGCACGTTGATCCGCTGATCCACTTTTAGATTGGCCCTGGGATAGGATGTAAGATGAAATTTTTGGAAGATGCACAGACTTTAACAGCCCCTTGTGCACTTATAAAATATTTTTGCTTTGATTCCCCACCATGCATTAGAGGCTCCTGTGGGTTGGCCTGAATATATTGCATGTACGGTGCTGCCTTCCCTATGAATGCTCAACCTTGGATGAACTTATGAGGTGGGCAAGTTAGCCACCCTTAGCCATATTTTTTTTTTCACTAAATATTAAGGTAGGCAATAAAAATGAGTATGTGTGGGAGTCAAGAGTCGAACAAGAATCTGCGATGGAGGATGACTCTCTTCCTTCCGCAACTCTTTTGCATTATCCTAACATCTTCCACGATTATGTCATTCTGGCTGAGTCATGTGAGAATTCAGTTTCTAATATTTTTAATACTTCCAATCATTCACAGAATTCATGGAATTCCAGGTTTTCATCTAAATGCGGAGAGGATGAATACGATATCACTGATCTTCCCAACTCCTCATCATACCTTTATGGAAATGTCGAGGGTGAAATTTATGGTTATTCATTTCTCCCTCTATACGATTCATCGTATATTGAGGATAATCTCGTTGGTGATCTTGAACTTTTTGATCGTGGGTGTCATTTCGTGTTCATTTTTTCAGCTGGTCACGATGCTGATTTTTCCACTGTTGATTTTTCGAAGCCACCTATCTTTGATGATCTACCTTTCGACGAGTTGGAACTCCCTCTAGCTATTGAGACACTTCAAACTGAGTTGGTGGTTATGTTAGGTTCTTGTAGCCTTGAGGTCAGTTCCACCTCTGATCAGAAGAATGTTGAATCTATTGAGGCTCCTCATCACTCTACCAAACATATTGAAAATTCTTCTATTTTATAATTTCTCATCCTTCAGATGTTTTTCACGATCTTATCACTCAATCATTGGAGGAGTCATATTTGGTGAGCACCACAGTGAAACACAAATTTTCTTCTTTCTTTATTTTTTCTCATTCTCGCAGTTCAAAGGTTTGCATGTGGAAGTCTTTGGCTCGTAGTGTGTCAGGACACTATGACACAACCATGGAATGTCTTCCTTGCATTTTTTGTTCTTACGTTTCCACACATTCATTCAAACTTTGAACGTTTTGGTTTACATTGTATTATCTTTATTTTTTCATGCTTTGCTTTCTTATCTTTCCTGACATGTATTCCCTCGCCCACATAGGCCAACCAATGCGTCGGTGGCTGCATTAGAAGTATCACTTCACGTGAGTTTGGCCTATATTATTCTTAGGTTAGGAGTAGGAGTAGTGTTTGCTTTGATTTTCTTTCATCTATTTGTTTTTATTTTTCTTATTTCATTTATTGGTTTTCTAGTCTTAAGTTAGTATCTGCATGATACTATGTTTGGATTTGAAGCAAGCATGGTGAAATATGAGAGGAAGTTGTTCTTCTTCCAACACTTGGTTTTCTGTCTATTCCCTCTCTTTGCAAAAATCTTGCATTTATTTTGGTTTATGATACTCAGATGGAAAATATGTTCCTTATTAGAGAGAGTTAGGGTGAAATCATGATATCCAGGTTTTAGCTCGTTCCTCCTACTCTAATCATTTTTTATCTTTTCGGTTAATATTTGTCACTCTAATAAAGTAGAGTAAGGAGGGTAGGAAAACATTAACAAGTATGTAAGAGGTGTATAGAAACATCCTTCTCCGAAGGGAAAACCTATTATTCTCTCAAGAATTTGGGATCCATCTTCCACCTTATGGAATAAATAAGTGCTTATGCACAATTTAAAAAAAAAAAATGAAAAATGAAATAAAGGGCGAAAGAAGAGAAAGGATTCATGCGCATAGAGGTGAAGAAAGAAAATCCACCAGGGTACTATCCAGGCTCGCTGGCAACGAAGCAATGCTTGTGTTCTTGAAGTGACTGCCTTGGGGTGTTGTCTAGGTTTGTTGGTAGTGGAGCAACACCAGAGATGAAAAAAAAACTAATCATTTTCTTTTACTTGTGCATCTCAATAATCCTCATCCCCAATCGAAAAAACTTAGTGTGACTTGGCATGGTTAGTGTTCCAATGATGAATAGGATGGAAGGGGTTATGTATTTAACTCAAAATAATTGAGGGAGTTATGGTAATAAATGAATTAAACAATACATTCGGAAGGGTGAGACCAGTTTTACATGAGGCAAGATTCATTCAGAGAGATGAAGTTCTACAAGTGTGTCTCTAATGTTGTTGTAGAAATTATACAACAAGCATGTATATCATGGATTCACCCGATCTAAAAATGTACTAAAGTTAAATACTGAATCGATTCTACAAATATTTTGTGGAATTAAAAACACAATCGCCAATCACATGAAGTAAATAATAATCAAATCAAACCACAACACAGATAATTTCCCGTGGAAAGCTTGTTGCTCAAAACCCCACTATCTTCTATTTTATATTCAACATGGATCATGAAACAATTACATACAAAACTCTTCTTACAAGAGCCATCCAGTACTAAGCTAATTGTATCACACTGTCATACATAAAACAAACCAATACTTAGCTAATTTACTACCTCCATACAACCTTCCTTGCTTGCGCAATACCTGATGAATGCAATCCCTAAAGAATAGGAATTTTTGCCTTCCTTGGTTGCGCAAGTATCATGGGCACTCTAATGGGTGTTTGGTTGCATGGGTGCAACCCAATAATCCTATAATTGATACTCAACTTCCCTTTCACCTAGATCTCAACTGGGTCTCCACTGGATCTGACATGCATACAACTAATAATAGTAAATCCTCAGTTGCATGTGAGATCACTGATTGTGAATTAATTAATATTTAATTCACTTGATCTCTCACTAGTGTATCTAACAGTTACAACTAGCACAGCTGAGTTTAACTCACTTAATTGAGTTTAACTGACTACAACTTGAATTAACTAATGCACCACTGCACTTCGAACTCTGTTATAACTAGAATTACTCTACATGCCTCACCAACTACCTCTAACTCGAAATCCACTAGCTAACTGAGTTTATCACTCTCAGCTAACTATTACAATTTATTTTGAGATTTAGATTACAGTTTATTGTCCATCTTAATAAAGGGATAACTAAATTATAGATGCACCAAAAATAGCACTTTGGGCCCCACCCTAGTGTAGGTGCTTAATGCACTAGGCGTGGGTGCTAAAATTTTCCTGTTGAATCTCAACACTCCCTCTCAACAAGAAATGGATTATCCTTCACCCCAATCCTGTCTTTATGGTATTCGAATTTGCTCCTGGTGAGCGCCTTCGTCAGAATATATGCATCCTGATCTTCCATGGAAATGTACTGAAGCAATATTATTCTTTTGTGGTCACAATCTCTGAGATGATGGTACCTGATATCTATGCTTGGACCTATGATGAAACACATGATTAATCGAAAGTTTAATGCAACTCTTATTATCACAATGGATCACTGTCGGATCCATCTGAGAACCAAACAAACCAACCAAGATCTTTTTCATCCTGATAGCCTCACATGCAGCTTGACTTGCTGCCATGTACTCAGCTTCCGCTGAACTGAGTGCCACAGATCACTGCTTCCTGTTGTACTAAGAAACTGTTGTCGATCCAATGCTAAAGATCCCTCTTGATGTGCTCTTTCTATCTGATGGATTGCCAACCCAATCTACATCCGTGAAGCCTTGAAGCTTCACTCCCTCTGTCCATATGTACCATAGACCATACTCTGATGTGCCCCTCAAGTATCTCAAGACATGCTTCCCCGCCTTTCAAAAGAGCTTGGTAGGCTTATACATAACTTGACTCAGTTGGTTAACTGCGTAGAAAATGTCCGGTCTTGTGTTCACCAAATACATTAATGAACCCACTAAATTCCTGTAGACAGTAGCATCCACTACTTCTCCAGAATTAGCATCCTCCTTCCTCCAATTTCCTGGAAAAGGAGTCTCCATGGGTTTGTAGCTCTCCTTTTGAAACTTACCCAGTATATCCTTTGCATACTTGCCTTAAGACACAAAAATTTCACCATCTCGCTGCCATATTTCCAAGCCAAGGAAAAAATGAAGGAGTCCCATGTCCTTCATTTCGAACTCCCTTGCAAGATCCTCCTTGCATGAGTGTATCAAATGTTCATCACTAGTCAAAATTAGATCATCAACATAAAGAAAAATAATCAATAGCTTACCCTCAATCACAATCTGGTATAGGTTTGCATCTGCTTCACTTTTGGTGAAGCCCAGTCCGGTGAAATAGCTGTCTATCTAAGTGTACCAAGAACGGGGTGCTTTCTTCAGCCCATACAATGCTCTTTTGAGTCGGTACACATGCGACTCACTGTTGAAGATCTCGAAACCTTTAGGCTTCTCTATGTACACCTCTTCCTCAATGATCCCATTGAGAAACAAAGTTTTCACATCCATCTGATGAATGTGCCAGCCCATCTGCATTGAGAGTGCAAGGATGGATCTTATGGAAGAGTACCTTGAAATAGGTGCAAAGGTTTCATCATAATCGATCCCCTCGATCTGTGAGAATCCCTGGGCCACAAATATGTCCTTGTATTTCTCCACACTCCCATCAACAACTTGCTTTACCTTGTAGATCCATCTCGATCCAACCACTGATTTGTCGACCGGTCTTGGGACAATCTCCCATGCATTGTTCTTGACAATGGAGTCATACTCCTCCACCATTGCATCAACCCAAGTTGGTTGCTGCACATATTCCTGAAAGGAAGATCATTCAATCACAATACATTTTCTCATAAGAGCCACGTATCCAGTAAATCAGTCAGGAGACTGTCTCCGTCTGCGCTATGAAGTAGGGGCTCCTACATTCTCCGCAACATCAAGTCTCAATCTATCAGCTTCTCTGGTGCGCCTTTTGCCATTTCTAATGGATGGCTCTGCATGAGTGTTTTCCTCCACTCCATGATCCTTCGCATGTGGTTGATCCACATCTTGAGGCTCATCCTTGGGAACCAACAGTTCCTCCCCTGCATGCAAGTCCAACTCCCTCTCAAGGGACAACCGCATGGCTTTCTCCTCATCAAATTTTATATCCCATCGCACAATAGTCATTCGACTGTTTGGAAAATACATTTGATAATTATGGGGTGTTTCAGTGTACTCCATAAAAATCCCGATCTCAGCTGTCAGTTCGAGCTTCTTCCTAGCGTCTTTGGTCACATGCACATAAATAGATGAGCCAAAAATCTTAAAGTGTGAAACATCAGGTTGCTTAATAGTGAAAGCCTCTTCAGGTGTACTCATGCCAAGTATCCTATGAGGACAATGGTTCTGCACATGTACCATTGTGTTGCATGCCTTTTCCCACAGATGCAATGGTAAGCCCTGATCATGCAACATTGCTCATGCTGCACCCACAATCGTTCTATTCTTTCTTTCAACAACCCCATTCTACTGTGGGTTATGAGGTGCTATCAGTTCTCTTTGAATTCCTTCTTTGTTTCATAAGTTCTTGAATTTGTTAGAGATGTATTCTCCACCATTATCGATCCTAAGAGCCTTCATTTGCTTCCCCAACTCTTTCTCCACTAGTGCCTTAAACTCAAGAAACTTAGAGAATCTCCGATATTTCTTCTACATGAAGAAGATCCAACACTTACGAGAAAATTCATCAACAAATATTACATAGTACTTGTGTTTTGATGTTGAAGCAACAGAGAATGGTCCACACATGTCTGTGTGAACTCTCTTAAGGAACCCTGAAGCTCGGTTCTCCTTCTGATGAAAGGTGGATTTTACATACTTCCCCATGGTAAGCCCCTTACATGTATCTAACTAAGCAAGTGTTCCCATTAGAAGTCTAGTAGAAATCTGGTGCATGACTTTCAAGGCTCCATGGTGAATATGGTCCAATATCCCGTGCCATAATTCGCCCTCATATCGGCTCACCACTTGATCCGCCTTGCCCATCATTTTTGCGCAACCATCTACCTCCATATTGTAGAGATTCTCAACTCGAATCCCTATTATCTTGGCTTGTCGTGTTGTTTTGTGTAGCAGGAAATCTTTTCCTTCACTAAAAACAACATCATAGCCTCTATCCTCCAACATTGCGACTGAGACTAAATTTTTCTTCAAACCTGGTACATGCATTACATATTTTAATTGAAATGGTTTATCTAAATGTCTCTGAAAGGTAATAGTACTAATCTCGGTAGCACTGTACCATCCATCATCCCCCATTTCGATATGCATCTAGAGATCCTTCTCCTCCAAGCTACTGAAAAGTTCCTTGTCTCCCGTCATGTGAAAGGAAGCGCCACTATCCAAATAACACACAAATCCTAATGCACTTGACACCATGCATGCAATTAATGAGAAGTTAAGATCAAATTGTGAGGCCAAAGCTTCACCAGCTGCAGATCCAACAACCTTCTTGTTCTTCTTCTTTTGTGGACAGTTAGTAGCAAAATGCCCATGCCCGTGACAATGAAAACACTTCACCTTGGACATGTCCTGCTTCTTGCCATTCTTAGACTTAGATTTGGAATGGAATTTATTCCCCTTCCTCTTCTTTTCCTTGGAAGCCAAAGCACAATCTTCTTCATACTCATGCTTAGATGAAGATCCATCTCTGGTATTCTGTCTAAACACCCCCTGCACCAAATCCGACCATAGTCATTCCGAATACGGAAATTGTTCCCGTACATTGACAAAGTCTTTGTAACTGTGCAAACTCTTAGGAATTCCTAGAAGAGATAGGCTCACCAAATCATCATCCGCGACTGTTATTCCAAGGCTCCCCAGCTCATCTCGACATTAGACAAACTTTGTTAGATATTTTGGAATGGTTTCACCCTTTTCCATCTTGATCTTCCTTAGTTTATCTTTGAGCGCCAATTTCCTATGGTCGCTGCTGCTCTAGAATAGATCCGTCAAAGCCTTCTACATTGCATATGGTGTGGCTTTCCCATGGAGGCTTGAGACATTGTGGTCTCGTACTCCCTCCAACAGGTTCCTCCTCGCCTTTGCCACTTTATTTTTCCATGCATCAAGATTTGCAACATCTGTCACAATGGGTTTAGGAATGTCATTATCGATGAATTCCTTCAAGCCATTGTCTTCGAGTACTGCCTCCATCTTGTCCTTCCAAGACATATAGTTTGAGCTGCACTCGAGTGCATACTCCAACCTCAATCCATTGAAAGCCATTTCGATCCTGAATCAGCTGTAGCACCAAGAAATTCTTTCTACAAATTCGAATGCTATCCTGTCACAAACTCAACTCTTCCTTCACAATTGTGATTTCCTGTGCCCTGATACCATGTAGAAATTATACAATAAGCATGTGTATCATGGATTCACCTGATCTAACAATGTACTAAAGTTAAATATTGAATATCTTCTACAAATATTTTGCGGAATTAAAAACACAATCGCCAATCCCATGAAGTAAAGAAGAATCAAATCAAACCACAACACAGGTAATTTCCTGAGGAAAGCTTGCTGCTCAAAACCCCACTATATTCTATTGTATATTCAGCATGGATCATGAAAAAATTACATACAAAACTCTTTTGACAAGAGCCCTCCAGTACTCAAGTAATTGTCTCACATTGTCATACATAAAATTGACCAATACTTAGCCAATTTACTGCCTCCATACAGCCTGCCTTGCTTGTGCAATCCCTGATGAATGCAATCCCTAAAGAGTAGGAATTTTGGCCTTCCTTGACTGTGCAAGTATCATGGGCACTCCAATGGGTGTTTGGTTGCATCGGTGCAACCCAATAATCTTACAACTGATAGTCAACTCCCCTTTCACGTAGATCTCAACTGGGTCTCCACTGGATTTGACATGCATGCAATTAATAATAGTAAATCCTCAATTGCATGTGAGATCATTGATTGTGAATTAATTAATATTTAATTCACTTGATCTCTCACTAGTGTATCTAACAGTTACAACTAGCACAACTGAGTTTAACTCGATTAACTTAGTTAAACTGATTACAAAATGCATTAACTAATGCACCAATTCACTTCGAACTCTGTTACAACTAGAATTACTCTGCATGCCTCACCAACTACCTCTAACTCGAAATCCACTAGCTAATTGAGTTTATCACTCTCAATTAACTATTACAAGTTATTTCGAGATTTAGATTACATTTATTTTCCATCTTAATTAAGGGATAACTAAAATAGACATGCACCAAAAATAGCACTGTGGGCCCCACCCTAGTGTAGGTGATTAATGCACTAGGCATGGGTGCTGAAATTTTCTTGTTGAATCTCAACAGTTGTAGCAGCTACAACCGCCCTTCAAAATTTTTCCATTGCTTAGATTTTGGAGCCTAACCTTCTTTTCACATGAGCTTACCTTGCACTGCTATCAGGTATTTGTGCTTTGACTGATTTTTAACGTTTAGTTATAATTGTGTTTACTTGCGCTTCACTTAGCAAATATTTTCTAAGTCACAAGCTAACCTCCTGTGTAAGCATTATGTAGTAGTTTTGGGCTTGCCTCAAGAAACTATGCAATTCATGGAGTCGGACTTGACCTTGATGTTCAGAATTGCGCAGTCATGACTGGCAGTCAGCCTTGAGCTCAGAAATTGCACAATTATGATAGGCATCCCAGCACAGAGCCTAGAAACTGTGCAATCTGTCACTCAGCTTAGAAACTACACAATTCACTAAGTCAGAGAGCTGTTAGTTCCCAGGAACTGCACAATCCTTCCAATGATGTGCATGGCAGGTTTTCCTGAAAAATCAGAAAAACTAAAAAAGAAAAAATAATCTCTAGAATCTAGGGATCTATTTTTAGTAACCTAAAGGAAGTACACCTATTATTTTTGGAAACTATTTCCATGTGCTGCTTTTCCCTTGATTTGTGGCATGCACGTTATAAACCCTAATTTCTCAAATCTATTTAATTGATGCCCCTAGAGCTTATTCTCACAATCGATCTTAGAGATCTAACATTCCCAAGGAGATCAAGGAACCTTCGGTGCGATTATCGTCACTTTTCCGGGCGAGTTTCGCAATTACTGCTTGTAGTCGCTTTTTCTGTCATTTTTTTTCCCATTTGGCTTGTGTGAGTGGTGTTTTTCTCTTTTCTTTTCATGCATGTTGATGTTTTAACTTGCTTTAACTTGTATAAGTGTTGTTTCAAGTTATCATTTTCCTTTCACAAGTGTCGCATTGGTTTCTTCGTTTTTCACCGATGGTCATCGTTGCAGTGACTTTCCTCACCGATCTCGTCACTTCTTGTTTGTTCACTTTCTACACTCGATTTTTCTTGTTTCAATTACACATAGTTAAATATGCACTCAAGCCTTCACTATCTCTTATATCTGCTCATCTTTCACACTTCCCTTGGGCAGATATTCCTTTCCCTTGGCCAAAATTCAATTTTAAAAGTTGGGAATTGTGCAATATTGAGGCCCAAGCTCAACTTTTAGTCTCTAAAACTGTGTAATGCACAATAAATGTTGCCCTCACTGCACACTGTGCATTCCCAGGCCTCAACCCACATCCTTTTCCAGTGAGACTATGCAATGCACAATCTCTCCCGACTCACTTCCCAAGTTGAAATGTACATTTTGTAGTCTCAAGCCTCAAGGTTTGACACTAGCTACTGGGACTGCACAATGAGTAATTCCCTCAGCCAGCCAGACCCTCTTCCCACCAATAATTTCATAATCCTTCCATTAAGTTGCCCGATGTGCTGCATGAACATGTCCTGAAAATAGTTTTTCTTATAACTGATGTTTTCTTGTTGCCAATGTCTTTTATTTCCCAAAGGTACAACAATTATTGACCATCTCTCCAACAATCATTGTTACAATGGAACCCAAGAGATATGCCTCGAAGGAAACCACTGAAAGCAGTATTGGGGAAGAAATTGAACAAGTTCCGGTTAAATTTCCAATTTATGCAGACACTCAGTTGTTTGTTGAAAGGATTAAAAATGACATGACAATAGATCAAATATCATTTCACCAAGGACTTTCAAGAATACGTAGAGTACCAGTAGGTGTATATCAGCATCAGGAAGTTAGGACTTTACAAGGTTGCATGCAGGTATCCAACCTTCCCATGTGAAGATGTGATCAACTGGGTTGTCTCAAACATTGATGAGAAAACTATGACTTTGAGTAACACCAGTGGGAAAAATCTTTCTACATTCCTAGCAACAGATTTTTAGTAGATCTATCATCTTCCTGAGCTAGTGAAGATCATGGAATCATTGTTCTATACCACTCACAACTACACAAACACCAAAGATATCATCAAGAGCTGGGTGAAAGAGCCAACGAAGTTTAGACATACGCCCACACACATGTACAATACAAAGGCACTCAGGAAAGCCTTTCAACTCTTGGTCATACTAGTTTGCAGAATATATGGCCAACCTAACACAAAGAGCTTTCCTGAGGGGTGGGCTATCCTATTGAACCAGGTAGGGAACGAGGGGAAGTCATTCAACTAGTTAGACCTATTGGTTCATCAATTGAGAATCCATGTGACACAAGCCCAAAATCCACCCAAGGGTGAGAAAGCACACTTCTACATGTCTGCATACTTATTGGATGCAATATGTGCACATAATCAGTTTCCTGACATGAATTGGACATGGACACCGAGAGAAAATTCCGTACATATCTATTGCAAGTTACTATCGGATTGCTGTCATCGCGGAGTCATGGAGAAGCTTACCAATCATTTCATCATCCCGCTTTACAGAATTAAATTTTAGGAGGACCAACCTTGCACGTCATGAGCAACTATGGAGGCGATATAAGAGATCGCATATTGGTTCAACTTATCGGATGGCACATTGATTAGAGTATTTGGCGGGCGGAAGCTGCCACATATTTTTCCAATATATGCCACCGACAAACTTGTCATGCAAGAGATCTCTTATCACATCTCCACTGGGTTGTCAGCAACACTGCATAGGACGAAGAAGGCACCTTATCAAACTCTTCCTTTTTAGTTTGGATTATACGAGATTAAGAATATCAAGGTTGCAGATGTTTATGCAAAAGTCATAGTCAGATTCAAGTTTGGCACAAAGAGCTACAATCTGTATGATCCGAGGGGAATTTGCAAAGACCACTTTACGAGAATATATTACAACAGGGTCAGCGGGATATTCCAGTGGCCAGAGGAGGAACCATGGAAGAACTATTACAAATCCTCCTGACCTCATGATATAATCAATACGACTAGGAATTCTCAAGTTGTTTTGCAGATGGTAGCAGTTTCAGAGGAAGAAACAACAACAGGCAGTGGTCACATGCAGGACAAAGGAAAGAGGAAGGTAGATGACAATGCAGAAGAGGAAAAATGCTTGAAAATGAAAGCAAATCCTCTCACTGAGAAAGTATCTTTGGTAATCAAATCAAAGAGGGGACAGAGGCAAAAAAGAGAAGAGCGGAGGAAGAGAGAGAAGCCATACTTAGAAGAATAAGTGCAGAGAGCGCAAAGAGCTGAACAAGAGTTGGAGGAAGAACGAGATCTTAGAGGAAGAGAACAAGAGGAGAGACATAATCAATAAAAGGAAAGAAGGACAAGTGCCAAAGTCGAAGAGACGACACCCATACATGTTTAACAATCAGCACAATATCATCCGACAACAGAAGGAGTGAGCGAACATATGCAAGAACGAGAGTTTACTCAGGAGCTTGAGTAGTTGATTGAAGTCACGGACATGGAAGTGGGGCCAAAGCCACAAGATGAAGATGTGGACCTGATGCCCAATGCACCTGAGGTCACCTTTCAAACTGCACCACCTTTAGCTGCAGAGCAGGCCCTAGGCGAGGAAGGCATTAAGGGCATTTTGAGGTCTAAAATGGGCCTCATAAGAAAAATGTACAACCAAAATAAAATTTATAAGAACCAATAAGATTCAAGATGATGATGTCAACCATGGGGGATGATTCACCATTTTTGGAGTAAAAAAGTAAAAATATTAAAAAATAATAAAATAATAAAACTACTTTTCCAACTCGTATTTTCAACTTATCTCCCTAAGCTTTTACTCAAATTTCGAACGGGAGTACTCGTTGGATGAAAAATTTAATACTTCATCCAAGGAGTACCCATGTTGCATACTTTCGATGGACCCTTATACATGAAAAATGAGAAATACATGAAAAACATGATTGTAATCACATTTTTCATGTATTTCTAATTTTTCGTGTAGCAGGGTCAATCTAAAGTATGCAACATGGGTACTCATTGGATGAAGAATCAAATTATGCATCCAAAAAGTGTTTCCACTCGAAATTTGAGTAAACCCATAAGGAGATAAGTTGAAAATACGAGTTGAAAAATTAGTTTTTTCTTTTTTCCCTTTAAAATTTGATGATGTAATCAAATATTATTTTATTATTTCCACTATTATTTTATAATTTCATTAGGAGGCCAATTTTAGACCTTGAAATTCCCCTAATGGGAGGTAGTTCCCCTTAATGATGATGGATGTGTCATTCTGTCATTTGACTGCAGAAGAAGATTGTACAAGCAGGGAGAAAGTACTTCCTAGATGATCATGCATCTCTTGCATTCATGGGAGAAAGGGTGATTGTGGCAGACACCAAATGAATCCAAACACTATTGTCGAAGCCAACATGGCCTTCATAGGTGCTGCAAAATCAAACACTCAGTACTTGACAGCCGAGAATAGGCAGTTGGTACAGAATGTACAGGCTGCTCGACAAGAGATTGAACAACTTCGTACATCAACACAGAGTGAAGCTTCTGCACAGTTCTACCTAGAATAAATGAGAGCAAAAATACTTGCTTAAGTATCCACACTTAGAGACACTATGCGAGACTTATATGAAGAGCTCATGACTGTGCATAAGGTAGTTGTTCGATTGGAAAACTTGCAGCTTCAATGCAGAGAGTTCGTCACTGTCCTTAATAATGTGCAAGCTGCCATTACTTATGTGCATGATTGTACAATGCGCTACAAGGTGACACTACTCACGTTGGAAAAGATGATGAAGCCGCAAGTAGAGATAGAGAAGGTAAAGGTTCAAATACTAATCCAGAACAAAAATCAGCTTGCCTCATTCATCAGAAACATTCAGGCCACATATGCACGGTTGTACAATATTTGGACTTCATGGTGAGAACACACAAAATCCCATCAGTCGGTTCACTCACCCACACTAAACACAAGCGCCAAGTGCGACAGGAAATTGATGAGTACTTGGAGCTGCTAAAGCATATCGCCACCAAGGAGGACTTGGAGCTGAATAGACAGAATACACAGAACTAAATTGGTGGCCCTGTTTAGATCCGAACGATGTTATTCCTAATTGAGAAAGAGGTTCAGACCAGATCCAAGATATTGTACCTAAATTCTATGGAAGCAAGAGTTTGCTTGCAGCCTGACACCATCACACAGTTTCGGGATTTCATCACACAATACCAAGCTTGGCATGAGTTTGTTACCGAGAGACGTCAAGTTGAAGTTTCCCGACTTGAGTTCACCCAAAATCCAGCATCATAATGTTTTGTCTTGTTAGGCTCTCAAGTTGTCTCTACCCTATTGTGTCCTATATGGGTATGAGTGGAAAATGTATATTATTTTGTAATTATTGTATAAGTGAAATTCCATGTGTCCATGATGGAATGTGAAGAGTCATATGTAATGTGAGGAGTCATGAGGGGAGTTCAAGGGTCACAATAGGGGCATGCAAAGATTCACCCCCCTTTGTTATAAATATATCCTCATAAATCTTGTCGAGGGATTTTGGGAGCCAATATTTTGGCTAGGCTTAGGCTTAGAAAGGCTTTTGAGTTTTGTGTCAGCCTTGGATCTCCACAGCAGGGAGGGAGTATACTTCTTTGGGAGGAGCATGTGTTGTTGAATTCATGTTCCACTATTGGGGTAAGTGGTCTGTCATGTTGTATGTATAAATGAAACTTTCACCTATAATAAAATTTGAGCCGTCACATTTTCATGCATATATTGTAAATGTAGTTGGACTACTCTGGTTATGTTTGCGATATATGTTGTTTAACTTATGCATATGCTTATGAACTATTTCCTTTGCATTTGTACGAATATTGTTGAATGCGTGCTTATGTTTTAATCCATCACCTTTAACTTGTGGACTATTCTGCCTGTTAGATTGTGTGATGTATTTCATCTCGTCTGTTCCTTTCAAGTTGCATACTATTACAGGCTTCCAAGGAGTGCACTTCCTTTCCCCTTCACGTGTTAGAATCGCTCATGCATCATATTGACTTTGCACAGGGTCACACACTTGATTTAACCAAATACATCATGCAACACTTTATGATTTTTACAATCCAAGGCAAATCATTAAACACCCCACTGTTGGGACTCTGTAATATCCCAAAATCGGGACAGCTCAGCAACGCTGCTAAAATAACGCACTTCTAAGAATTTTGTGCATAGAAATGAGTTTGCAGCTCCTGGATCCCTTATATCAGCTCATCTAAGATCTAAATCCAAAAGGAGAGCAAAAACAAATTAGACTAGGTGGGTTAAATAAATCTCCCACAAACTAGTCTAGTTGAAAATCACCCAAAGAGAGGGGCCGCAACTATATGCAAAGGACTGATTCAGAAATAACGCAGATCCACTGAAGCACAATAGGAGGCTGATATGGAGGTTCATAAATCAGATATATAACAGAAAATCAGATGTTCTTTACAGCCCATACATTATACAAGAGAAAGAATGAGATTATACAGCAAAAATCCTCAGAAATGAGGTGCTACAACCATAAGAAAAGACTGCATAACCATGAAAGTGTTATTTTCAGAGGCTAAAGCAGCAGTTTATTAATCTTTAGATCTAGATCAGATCTGCACATAAAAATTTAGATCTAATATAGGTCCATGTACAAGAAATGCTAATCTATACATTCCCCTTGGGGTTTTGTGCAAAACATGAAGCACAGAGAGTAGATCTGAGATCTAAGGTTGCAGATCTGCAGAATGATTCAAAATTTTCTAAATAATACAATGGTACAGCAGATCATATCTGAAACTAACATGGATTGGATGGCCAATCCATGGATCACCACAGTGAGAGGAAGAATCCCAACACCGGAGATCTCTCCTCCAAAATGTAGACAAAACACCCTACAGCTGTAGATCTGCAAATAACGTTGTCCAGGGAGAGAAACAGTGACGTAGGCTCTGAGAATGATTTGGCCTGATTCCAAGGTCTAGATCTGAAGCACAATCAGCTAATGAACTCTTCCAGGAGGTTAAAAGACACACTCACTGAGAAGAGCCACTAGTATAAGCTAGATCTGAGCAGATCTAGTGTCTTCCACTGCTGCAACTCATAAGGAGAACCCAACCCTCAACAGGATTAGCTTTTTAGGTGTAAGGTGAGCTTGGCCTAAAATCCTGATGTGGAAAAGATAGCACAAGTCTCCTCCAAGAGCTGCTCAAGGAAGGAGGTGGGATTCCTGAATAGGAAGACCCAACAAGGGATGTCTGAGCAGACAATACCTTCAGAAAATGATGATCTTAAACAACCTTCTCTTGTTGCTCTCCTCCTCCTTTTATAATATTTGAGTCTTGGAAAAACCCTAAACCCTTCATTAGTTTAGCCCTTTTCACATTTAGAGTCTTCTTCTAGAACTGTGATGTCCCTCAAGGAGGTTCAATGCATCTAGACTGCGATGTTGACTTGGTCAAAGGAGACCCACTCTTGTGATTTAGACCCATTCACACCTACAGGAGTTATTTACATAGCCCAGATATGTCTCCGTTCACATAGGCATTGATTTGTTCTTGGTTTTTAGGAGTTTTACATGTCCTCCTTTACAATTTATTTATAAATCATGAAATGAAAAATAAACAAGGAAAAATTAATATTCCTATTAGCCGTGTGCTATTTTAGGAATATTAAGGCTTCCTCCTTAAATTTGCCTGCCTCTGCTGTGGGACCCGCAAGGGTGTTGCAAAATCTCCCCTTCCTCTCTTGTGGCCTCTTCATCCAATAGGCTCCACCATTGCTCTGAATCTTCTGCAATAGTTCTATCTTCCAATGGTCCTTCCTCAATGTGCAAGTTGGCCCTTGGTGAGTAAACCCAATGGCTCTCATCATGAAAGAATGGAAGGTTTTTATGGAAACCTTCTTGCTGATCCATGGCCTCCTCAAGATAGAAGTGATGACAATCATGGGGATTTTCATGATTCACGAAAGTCTCCCATCTCCATGCTATCATCCAAATGAAGTGGATCACCTCCCAGCTTGGAAATCCATAGAAAAACTCCTCCCCAATACATATGAGAGGCATGTTCTCAACAAACATATGGCTCACTCTACAAAGAGGCAAGTGATTAATCATAGTGGCCATACAATATCTCATGCTCCCATGGAAGCATGTAGTGCAAAAAGAGTGGGGAACTCCTTTCCCCAAGGATACATCACACCAATGTGACTTTCCCCTAGCCATGTTCTCAAGAGTAAGAACATTCCCAACATAAGGAATCATGATTAGAAGCATGCTAGCTGCCATGTATGATAAAGGAGAAGGAATATGTTCCCTCATGTGCAACCAATGCAGTTTTATCCTTAACTTCCATAGAATAGGATATGATAAGTGCCTTCCCCAACACTTTTTTTCTTCCTCATCCCTTCTGAATGCTTGGAGAAAATGCATCATAGTTGGTGTAAAGTAATCACACCATGAAGAATATAATAGCTTTCCAAGACCCTTCAGGGAATGGCCTGCATCAACATAGTCCATGGCCTTGAGTGGCCCATGAAACCCATCATAAATAGTGCCCCATCTTGGCACAATATCCTGCAAGTGAGTGTTAGAAAAATGTAAGCATATAGGAGATACATTACAATGCTCAGAAAGACAATCCTCTCTATATACTTGTTTTACTTCAGTGGGGTAACTCATGGATGAGTTCCCTCTCACACTCAATGAGTAAGGAGGTGTGAATGGTGGCTCTTCCCAAGAGCTAAGTTCCTCCTC
Organism: Pinus albicaulis; assembly: GCA_034641835.2. Taxonomy (NCBI): domain Eukaryota; kingdom Viridiplantae; phylum Streptophyta; class Pinopsida; order Pinales; family Pinaceae; genus Pinus; species Pinus albicaulis. Next base: position 1,047,476,977 of record CM076572.1, read on the forward strand.
CTCTACCAAGTATTCCATGCACATCTTCATATGAGAGTGCACCTCTTCCTTGAAGCCTTCCCATATGAATCCACCCAAGAGAGTATGATAAGCTTTAATGAGACCGGTGGGTTTGGAAAGTAGAATCTCATAGGTTGCATCTAGCAGTCTCTCCTTGAGCTTGGAGTCTCTATTCAAGAGGATAAGATTATAGAAATAGATGACTCCATAAACTACCTTGAACCTTTCATCCTTTACTCCCCCATCAAAAACCCCACATGTGAAAAGGTCCTTGGAGTACTCCATCATGAGTTGGGAATCCCAATAAGGATCCAAGCTCTCCAAGAATGACAACGTTGTAGAGGTTTGAAATGTTGCTTCTGTCATATCATGGCTCCCTCCTTTGACATTCTTGATGTCAAAATCACATGTTGGAGCTTCATAATCTCCCTTTTGCTGCCCCATTTGCAGCTGATCTTGCTCAAGACAAGATTGAAGCATATGGAAATCAACTTCCACTTGGAAGGTCCTTGTCTTCCAAAACGTCCTCATTTTGGCCCATGTATACAAGAGGGTTAGCATCCCATTGCCATGTTCAGAAATCTTCTCTGTGAATGAAGAAATCATGGCCTACCCCAAATACATGGAGTTTCCATGTGTCCTCATGCTCATGCCATCATAGATCTCTGGTTTCTCCTCTCTCAGCACAGATATCTGAGTGGGAGTTAGCAATGCCCCTTTCAGGAAATTGTTCATCTCTCTCCTGAATTCATGAGAGATTTTCTGTGTTGTGCTGGCTTCTCCCAAGGCTCCCAACTTAGCCAAGTATGTATATGTTGCCCATAGTTGATAGAACACTTTATGCTTCCTCCTATCAAGAGGTGCTCCTGGTAAAATACCTCCTTGCAAAGAGGTGTCAAGGCATAGAGTAGAATGTGGATGTAGGTAGACAGATTTGCCCCTTCCTTTACTGCATAGGTTCTCTTGCCTTCTTTGTTCTTCCAAGCTTTGAAACAGAGAAAGGTTCATGTTCTTCATATTGTGATGCTCTTCCTCCTCTTTTCCTCCTTCTATCTTCAAGATCTCATTATTTAACAATGATGGTAATGTTGCTCATGTGTTATGCCAAGAGCTCTATGTGTGAGACCTTGTGGAACTCCTTGAAAGAGTGCAAGAGTTTCTTTCCTTGGAGCTAGTGCTCCATCCTCCTCTCCATGAAGTGCTTGAGGTGCCTTTGTTGTGACTGCGTTATCATCTCCTGTCTTCTCCTCCTCTTCAATAACTGAAATTTCCTCATCATCAACAAGAGACCTTAGATCTTGGTCATCTATTGAAGGAGAAACCTTCATGCTTTCCTCTTGAGAAGAGGACCCTTCATCCAAAAGAGATCTTGCCCTTGGGAATGCATCAAACAAACTTACACCTTCTTCCATGATCTTCAGAAATGGAGTTGGATTCATAGACCCTTCCAACTCATGCAAAAGATCTGTCTGATGTGGTTTGATAGTGTCAAAAGAAGATGTTACACATGGAGCTTCATCAAACCTTTCTATTAATCTTGCATTAAACCTTGCATAAGTAGGTGTATTTTCATTCTTCAAGGAAAAAGACTCAAACAACCACCAGGCATATTATTTACCTTTAAAATGCAGCGCTGCTGCTTTGATGGCTTCAATCTCTGAAACTTGATGTTGTTGCACAAAGTTGTCTAGCTCCTCCACCCAAACCCTAACTGGACATTTAGGTGATCCATCAAAGGTAGATAGATAGAATCTACCCATACCATGCTGCTCCTTCTTTGTGACTTTTCTCTCCTTGATCTTGCAGAACCCTTGGAATTTCAAATTATCTTTGAACTCCTTGGATTTATCTTCGTGCTCCTGCAAATACTCTCTAAGAGTCTCCTTCTCGGGTACACCTCCTTTCTTCCTCTTCATGAAGAAATCACAGACAGAACGTTGAAGCTTTGGTGATATGGTTGAGTGCACATATCCATGAGATGAGGATTCAAAATTTTCCTCATGTATAGATCTTGTAGATCTGATCAGAAGATCTTCTTGTTCTTGAAACTTCCTGGGAGTTTCACTGCTTCTTCTCTCTTCTTCTTGTACAACCTCCTTGGAGAGGTTTTTAGATCTGAAAAGTGATGAGAGTAAACTCATATTCTTCATCATTCTGACCTTGCTCCTTGCTGTACAACACTTTGGCTTGAAGACACAGTTTGAGCCAAAGATCTTGCTCTGATACCACTGTAATATCCTAAAATTGGGACAGCTCAGCAAGCCTGCTGAAATAACGCACTTCTAAGAATTTTGTGCATATAAATGAGTTTGAAGCTCCTGGATCCCTTAGATCATCTCATCTAAGATCTAAATCCAAAAGGAGAGCAAAAAAAAATCATACTAGGTGGGTTAAACAGATCTCCCACAAACTAGTCTAGCTGAAAATCACCCAAAGAGAGGGGTTGCAGCTATATGCAAAGGACTGATTCAGAAATAACATAGATCCACTGAAGCACAATAGGAGGCTGATATGGAGTTTCAGAAATTAGATATATAACAGCAAATCAGATGTTCTTTACAGCCCATACATTATACAAGAGAAAGAATGAGATTATACAGCAAAAATCCTTAGAAATGAGGTGCTACAACCATAAGAAAAGACTGCATAACCATGACAGCGTTATTTTCAGGGGCTGAAGTAGCAGTTTATTAATATTCAGATCTAGAGCAGATCTGTACATAAAAATTTAGATCTAATACATATCTGTGTATAAGAAATGCTGATCTATACATTCCCCTTGGGGTTTTGTGCAAAACATGAAGCACAAAGAGTAGATCTGAGATCTAAGGTTGCAGATCTGCAGAATGATTCATAAATTTCTGAATAATACAATGTTATGGCAGATCAGATCTAAAACTAGCATGGATTGGATGGCCAATCCATGTATCACCACAGTGAGAGGAAGAATCCCAACACCAAAGATCTCTCCTCCAAAATGTAGACAAAACACCCTACAGTTATAGATCTGCAAATAACGTTGTCCAGGGAGAGAAACAACGCTATAGGCTTTGAGAATGATTTTTCCTGATGCCAAGGTCTGGATCTGAAGCACAATCAACTAATGAACTCTTCCAAGAGGTTAAAAGACACACTCACTGAGAAGAGCCACTAGTATAAGCTAGATCTGAGCAGATCTAGTGTTTTCCACTGCTGCAACTCACAAGGACAACCCAACCCTTAACAGGATCAACGTTGTAGGTGTAAGGTGAGCTTGGCCTAAAAGCTTGATGTGGAAAAGATAGCACAAGTCTCCTCCAAGAGCTGCTCAAGGAAGGAGGTGGGATTCCTGAATAGGAAGACCCAACAAGGGATGTCTAAGTAGACAATACCTTCATAAAATGATGATCTTCAACAACCTTCTTTTGTTTCTCTCCTCCTCCTTTTATAATATTGGAGTCTTGGCAAAACCCTAAACCACTTCATTAGTTTAGCCCTTTTCACATTTAGAGTCTTCTTCTAGAACTGTGTTATCCCTCAAGGAGGTTCAATGCATCTAGACTGCGTTGTTGACTTGGTCAAAGGTGACCTACTCTTGTGATTTAGACCCATTCACACCTGCAGGAGTTATTTACATAGCCCAGATATGTCTCTGTTCACATAGGCATTGATTTATTCTTGGTTTTTAGGAGTTTTACATGTCCTCCTTTACAATTTATTCATAAATCATGAAATGCAAAATAAACAAGGAAAAATTAATATTCCTATTAGCTGCAAGCTAATTTAGGAATATTACAGACTCCTACTCCAAACGGTGTGAGGTCTAGTTGGGACTTCATATCGGGGATATCCCCTGAATGTTGGAGGGTCCATCACCGTCTACAAAACAATAACATGCACTTATAATCCATTAACAGGGCACATTGTCACGCTCTTGAATAATATTTTCTTTTGAGGATTGAATGCAATGATCCAAAAGCAAACACTAGCCAAGGGAAAACTAGGGCAGTAAATGGTCCTTGAGCTAGGGTTTGCTATATCTCGGGATCCCACCATTGGAATTGCTTCAAATTTGGAGGGCCTCCAGTGGAAACCATAGCACAGTTATGGACCAAAAATCGAGGTGTTTTGATTGCTACAATGAGATTTATTTGATGCACTAGATTCCATATGGTGGCTAAGCCTAAAAAGAGAGAGAGGAGGAGTCAAACCTCTCTCCTTCATTAAGTCTAACAATATGGGATGGAGCAAAGCATGTGATATTATTATTTCCCTGGATGGAGAGAAATATTATAAGTTGTTAATGTTATGTTTAAGTTTTAACATGATTTTTATTTATCTTACATTTTGAGATGAATGATTTACTATTGGGCTCAAGATTCTTGGGCCCACTTTATTTACAACAGTTTCCCATAAGTCATGAAACGAAGTAATAATTTCAATCCTTTTTTTTTATTGGGTCCATGGAGTTGTCTCAAGTTTGTTGGGTGTAATCCTTTTAAATTGAATCGTTATAATATTTTGGTAGGAAATGTGAAAATAGACCCAAGATTTCACATTAAAGGCTAGGCATCCAAATTTTCTACGAAACTATAAATTATTAGGTGGTTGTCCACAATGTCTATAGGATACTCCACTGAAATTGATTTAAATCACTGGTGTTAAGAGTTAGGCCCAAGTTGTAAAATATTAGATAAGGTGGGTTTCATGCAAATCTAGTGAGAGGTCTTTGTCTAAAATCCATATCTTCTTATATTCACAATCAAAGAAATTGATGATCATCATGATCAACACAATGAATTCTTATTAAAATCTAGTAAGGGACATTTGTCTAAAATCCATCTCTTCTTTATATTCACAGTCAAAGAAGATGATTGTCATCATGAGCAACACAATGAATTCCTATTAAGATTCTTGTGAATAGATGAGAATGATCCTTGAGACCCTGAAAAAATATATGTGGATGCCTTGGTTTCCATGTTTGAAATATTCAAATAATTTGTTAACATCAACAGCAACAATAATTAATAAAGAAGAAGTCGAAGTAGAATGGTTGCCTCTTCCTTGCCTTTCTATAATTTCCCACACTCATGAGATATAAGACTTGCATGAAAAGTTTGATGCAAGTGTTCAAATATACAAAGATAATAATAATAATAATAATCATCATCATCTAATTTAAGGTGGCAACCAAGCCAAAGACTAAATTGGTGCATGAGACATCCTTGTTTGTGTGACAAGGGATTTTCTTCTGGGAAAAGATTTAACTGACTACTAAAGTCTATAGAGATGTACATACTCTACCTTCCTCTGGATTTGAACATGTGGCCTCTATAACAATGTTGCCTTATTCGTTTCAGCATGTTAAGGTAAATGGTAGTGGTTTGTTGCAATTTGAGGCATATATACCTTTGAATTTTGGATAAAGGCTTCTATATATGAAATTTCAAGAGCATTCAATCTATTGTTTTTTCTATATTAATTTTTTTTTGCACATTGGCTATTCTAACCATAAGTCATCTTCACCGAATATTTTATTAGATAATTTAAAATGATATGGAAAAAATTGATAAAAGTATTGCCATAAATAAAATTAAAATGCTTACTCTTATAATGCATGAATTTCTTCAGACCCAAGGGTTAGCTCAATCGGTTGAGTCCTCGATGTTAAGTACTTTGCCGGTTGGGAGGTCACAGGATCAAATCTCCTTGTCACCCACGGGGTTAGGCCTCGCATGTATGACTGACGATAGATGCCCTCGAGAGGGTCTATCAAGATTTTTAGATCGTGAATGTAACAGGGTTCATGTGTGCAGACACATGGATTCATGAACCACCGTTAAAAAAAATAATAATAAATAAATAAAAAGAAAGAAAGAAGAAGAAGAAAGAGGAAAAGAAAAGAAAGAAAGAAAAATGAAAAAGAAAAGAAAAAGAAAAAGAAGAAAGAAGAAAGAAAAAGAAAAGAAAAAAGTCCTCAATGAAACTATTCAAATTACACACAAAAGTTTTCAAGAAAATTCCTTAGCCTTATAAATGAGTGTATAGCACTTATAAATGAGTGTATAACACTAAAAAGAGTGTATTATATTTGTTCCTATTTATTGATATTAAATAAATAATTTGCCCAAGTGGTGAGAAGACATATATAAATACTTATGAAAATGGAATAGTTGTTACAACGTGGCAAGAGCTTTGTTTTAGACTATCTTTCTACATCATGTCAACCAATGACAACCATGAGACTACTAGAGCAAATAATATACATGAAAATATTGTATGTGTGATGAGGTTGGATTTATTAATTTGTTTGCAGGACAACGTAAATGATATATATATATATATATATATATATATATATATATATATATATATGGTAGTTTAGACTAATCCTAATCACCCATGGGTTTCAAACTAGTAACTTTGCATACAGAGTGCCTTAACAATGCACCCTATCACCGACTACTCTACACCATATGCTTATTTTAAAAAATATTACTTAAATTAAATCTTTACATTTAAACCTAGTTTGAATAATTAGATTTGTTATCAAATAAAAAATTATTTATTTAAAATAAATCATAAATCAAAATAGTACTTATTTGTAAATACACATCTAAATATTAAAAATAATTAAAAATAATTAATTAAAAGTGTAATAAACTAAGCTTCAAATTTATGACCATAATTATTTAGTGCAATAGAAGAATGCTTATGGGATCACCCACAACACACTAACTGAGTTTTGCCTTATTTTTCACTTTCATCTTATTGAAAAATATGAAAAAATTATAAGCTCCTTAAAAAGCATGTTAACCACATAGTTCATTATCTTTAACTAAATATAATTCATTAACTAATTCACATATACTCAAACGCTCAAACGTAAAATTATCATTAATTACGTCGTAAGACGTTTAATGAAACAACTGTCTAGTGCCACCGTGTCAATGTCTGAAGTCATTGGATCAAATGTTAGACGATTGAAATGTTTTAGGCCATTAGATTCACAAGTAAAAGTTTCATATATTTTTTTTATAATGTTAGTTTTTTTTTAATAAGTGATTGAATTTAGGTTTTGGTGACTTTGTCAAATTACACAAAAATCAAAATAAAATTAAATTAAATAAGAAGATTGACATATTGACAACCCATGGTATTGACTCATGGTATTCATGTGGAATGTGGTTTATCTAAAGGGAGGAATTAAGATGTTCTAACTCTAGATCTACCAAGAGCCAAAATGGATCAAATGTCTTGATATGCAAACGTCATTGATCCCTCTCATCAAGAATATAGATCTAAACTAATTATTTAATAAAAATATTTACTAAACTATAAAAACAACCCATGGTATTGACTCATGGTATTCATGTGGACTGTGGTTTATCTAAAGGGGGAAATTAAAATGGCCTAACTCTGAATTTACCAAGAGCCAAAAGGGATCAAATGTCTTGATATGCAAACCTCATTGATCCCTTTCATCAATAATATAGATCTAAACTAATTATTTAATAAAATTATTTTTTAATGTTTATAACCATTATTCTTTTAAAATTTCACTTAATAAAATGTATCTAAATTTTTATACATCCAAATATACATAGTTTTTCTTGTTCTATATTATTTTTGTTACAACTATTTTATTATTCCAAAAATACATGGTTTTTATGTTATATATTATTTATGTTACAATTGTTTTATTATTGATGAGTGGTATTTCTTAATATCTAAAAAATTAAATTAATAATGATTTTTTTTAAAATATGTGATATTTTTAAATTTCCAAATTATTTCACAAGACATGATTTATCTTGAGAAATAATGATGAATGTTCATAATTCTCATTTCTTAAATAACACTAAATTTACCTTTAATTACTTAATTGTAATAGTTTGTAACTACATACATACTCTTTCTTCCGTTCAAAAAAAACTATATACATATCTTTGATTACCTAATTTTAGCTTAAAAAATCTTACATGTTTTTTACTTTATAATCATAAAAAAATTTCATATTATATAATGTCAAACTTACTCAACTTTTTATTCTTAAATTTTAAACAATGTTTCTCACTACATAATTTTAGCTTTTATAAATTTTTTTTTTAATTTTCAATTCCAAACAAAACTTACAAAAGAAAAAACCCACTTAGTCCATATTGTAGATTATAGTTTTACAAAATTGACACTATGTGATTAACAATAGAGTAAGTTGATACAACCTTAAGTAGGTTTTTTACAATTTTTATCATAACCTTTCCCTCCATCCAATATATAACGTAGAGCCTTCTCAAGAGAGAGTATATTCTAGTTTATAACTTGATCCACAATCAATAACCTCATAATATGATAACTCATGGGAATTTTAGTGCACACAGAATCCTACCCCAATAATTCTATACTCTTGATCAATTTAGAATAACTTAGGATGTGTAAAATATTTTAATAACATAAAAACAAAATAGACAACAAGAAAGTCAATATTGTGGTATGATAACTAATTTTTGAATCATTGTGACAAACAAAACATCGCATTAGCTCACATAATATATATAATGCTATAAGGATCTAAGATGATAACAAAGTTTTGAATCATGATAACTAGGTGAAAACCAAAACTAAGTTGTAGCCACAAGCAAAAAATCACAACAACTCACAAAATATATCCAAGGTTGCAATGAACCTCATACATTGTGATGGACCTCATGGGAATTTTAGTGCACATAGAACACCACCCTAATAATTCTATACTCTTGATCAATTTAGAATAACCTAGGATGTGTAAAATATTTTAATAAGAAACTAGATTTGTAATTATGAAATATAAAACTATAACTTAAATTTGTGAATTTACTTTGTACTTTTTTTCTTATGTACATAGAGAAATAATAAACCGAGTTTGGGGTTAAGAAAATAAACCATAACACAAAGAAAAATATCTCCTTCCAAAAATGTCTCCATATTAAAATGACATTCACTTTCTGTATACCAAAACTGTTGTTCTTCCTATACAATTTTTGATAAGCATGCAATTGGCGCTCAGATATGTAGATGAACTTGAAGTAAACTCTAATTTTGTTAATAAAAATTCTCTTTATTTATATCTATGCTGGATAGATTGTACTTGAATGTATTTAAAATATCTTATTTGAGTTACGTGCTGGATTATTAATCACCAAAGGATTTTCACCCTCAATTTCCTATTTCAATATCTATAACAAAATTTGTATATATGTGAACATATTATCTTGGTTTACATATATGTTTTCACCCCAAATTGCCTGTTTCAAAATCTATAACAAAATGTTTTGGTTGATAACTCTTATCATCAATATCTTTGAAACCTCCACGACTAGCTTCCATGGAAGCAAAGTTTTCCTTTCATTCCTTCACGATGACTTGTTCTCTGCAATATCTTATTTCTTCTGAGCTACTCTTTCCTATACTATTGCCTTCTTATTTCTTATAGACTACTCTTTCATATGCTATTGGCTTCTGACGTTTCTTGCAACATATGAATTGCAATTGCTAGTAATAACCAATTCATTAACTAATTAAAAAATAAAGTACAAAACCCTAAAAAGAGTTCAAAACTTGTGTATGTGGCATAAATTTCTCTCTATAGACAATATATACCCTCAATAACACCACAAAAATAGACCCCCCGGGTAATTTGTTATTTAATTTCAAAGATTCCAAAACCACATTTTAAGTACTTGTAAGTAATATAAAACAAAATCATGAAGTAGGATGTGATTCTCAAAATATTCCAAGGTGGCCAGGTGGAATCACTCAAAGGATGTGTCCAAAGGATGTGTATACGCGTTTGTTGGGGGCTCGAGGGACTTTAAGTTGTATTTTCCCTAATCTTGACATATATATTTTTTAAATAATAAAAAATAATTAATATTATGTTTTTAAATTTTAATATATTTAAAAATTTTAACAAGAAAAAAAGATTACTGACCCCAACATTATTGTGTAATTAGCATAATTATTCTTCGATATATTTTTTGATTTATAGTGATTGAGCACCAGGTTTAGATTTAGGACAATGGTGTTACATTTCTTAAAATCATTAACAATTAGAAAGTAGGTTCTATCGGTTAAAATTATTAACAAAATATATTTTTTAATAGAAATTAAATTTATATAGATAAAAAATTATTTATCCAAATTTAAAAATATATATATTAAGATAAATATGATATTTTTTAATATAATTTACTATTTATATTATTTAACTTTCTATATTTATATGCATGTTTGCGCTTAGATCATATGATCTATACATCAAGTAGTCTATAATTAGTTTAAAAAAAAAAAAAATCTTGGGGCTTTTTATCTAGAAAAACTACAAATTTTTCCAGAGGAACTCTAAACTGAATACCAAACAATGGGTTTTGTAGGTATATATCTTACAAAAATGACACGCCGAAAAACAAAATTTACATTACATACTATTACTGATTGATAATGCAATTCTTCATAATTGTGCAATGCCAATCCATTTAGCTCTAAAGAATAGGAGATGCCCTCATTCGACCATTGATTTTTATATCTCCCAATATTAATTTACACCCTTCATTAGCACATAAGTCCACATCTTTATTGAGATCACAGAGAACATGGAAATACGCTATTGAAGAGAACCCTTCCCTTACTTTCGTAATTCTTTCATAAGACTTTTTAATTTTTGTCCCTCAGAGAAGAACTCTTCACCAAATTCTTAATAAGGAGGAAGTCTCCCAAAACAGTGAGGGAAACTACATGTTTTTATTTGACTAACCAAATCCACTAGTAGAGGGCATAAACTTTAGCTTTGTTGTTTGTCATGCATCTTATCACGACCCCAACGATGTTCACACCACTGTGGGCATGCGACACCGAGTTTTCATATCGAGAAACTCAACTACTCTCTCTCAGACTACGCCTCTAGCCCACGTGTCATATGAAACAGTTATCAACTTTGCAGAATTAAGTTTTCAAAACAATTCTAACACAATAGCCCTTTTTTATTCAACACACAACCAATTATTTAAAGTTCACTTCTTTAACTTAGCCAATAGTTTATATAGATTGTGATATCATAACTTCAACAATAAACCAACAAAAATATAACCAACAATAAACATACACAAGAGTCTACATGGGAGGGGGAACTCTCAATAGTAGTTCCCTGTTACTTCTTTTTATTAACTTCAAAACTTCAATTTACAATAATTTCCAAAGGAAAACCTTGGGCCAAGTTCCTGTCGATTTGTTGTCTCAAGGTAGCTTGACTTCAACAACATGGTTCCTTTGCATCGTGTAACCCTTTGAGCTCGCACGCCCTTGGCAACCACAATATAACAAAAATCAATCCAACCAAAATGCGAGGTTCGTGCAACCCCTTCCCACCCAACCAAGACCCAACTCAACATAAATACCAAATTGCGCCCAGAAAAACCTCGATCTGGTTAGGCGAGCCTTATTGCCTTCTGCAATTTTGGCTTCCTTCATTGTAGTTCTGCGCCCTCGGTTCCCTTTGTTTCTGTCTGGTTTTCTCTCTTCTTTCGACTTGCTTAATGCCTCCTTCCATCATTCCTTCACTCTATTTATATGTGTTATTTCCCGAACATTTAGTCCAATTGATGCCCCTTTGATATGTTGAGTCGACCCTTCGTTTAATTTTGTTGTGGAGTTGGGGTACCTGCTCCATGGGCTGACACCCTCCCAACTCATCAAATCGACATGTGTTGCATGTGGGCGTGCCCACCCAACTCACCTGCACTCGCCCATTACCTTTCGTGCATGCCAAGCAAATTCTCATCAGCGCCTGGGTGCCCATTCTTCGTGCGAGCACACCCAAGGGTGCATGCCTTGTGCCCAACACAATCTCCCATACTCACTTCTTCATCTTGTCACTTTGTCCATCGCTCGGTTAGCTCATCTGACCGACACATCACGTCTTGTACTAGGCGCCCGATGCCCCCCCTTCATGTGGGTGCGCGACCCATCCATTCCACCGTTCCCCAATGTGACATATATATTACGTTCTCTTCATGTAATTTTACTTCATCATGGGTGCACCTGCCTTCGTGTAGGTGTTAGGTCCCTATAATACTAGTGTAGCTCCTTATTGTTATTGTTAGTGTTGCCCAATTATTGTTATTGTTGTGCCCATGTAGTCCCCATAGTGTTATTATTGTGCCCCATAGAAGCCCACTAATGATTGTGTTATTTACATTTTTATTTTTATTTTCTAGTTGGGAGTTTCTATTAAACGAGAGAAAAATATTTACAGCAGACCAAAGCCTGTACATTGCTCTATGCAGTGGCATTTGAACAAAAAACTCCTGAGGAACATTGCCCTGCAGTAGGGAAACCAGTGTGGAGCCGTATTCAAGAAAAAATCCCTCGTAGGGGAGATATGAACTTCAGTTTTTGGATCACAAAGCTGATAACAAACTGAAAGGTAGACAAAACATTGAAATAACAAGCTGATAACATAGACATTAAGACAAAAAGGATAGGCCCAGTAGTGAGGGCCGAGGCAGTGCGCAAAAAGCAGTAGGAGAGGGTGGAACTACTCATTAGGAGCTTCTTCAACGACCCTGCACCAGAATTCATCTGGTTTCCCATCGGCTTCGTATAGGTCCGCAATAGAATGGATCACTTTCCCGGATGAAGAAGGAACCATCCCCCCGCTCTCATGACCATCAGCGTTCCGCGCCGAGCTCATTAGACCACCAATAGTCTGCACCTCGCTCGCTTGACCTCCAGCATTCAGCATCTCGCTTGCTTTACCAACATGCTCAATATTTACCATCGTCTGCCCCTGCTGGGCAAAGCTGCCAAATCCCTGCAAGTTCAAATTGTCATTGTGCAACGGCCCTTCCCGCAGGCCAGAGGACGACACCAGTCCAGAATTAGGATCCACGCTCTGAGGTTCATCATGGAAGGCCACCGTGATGGAGGCGGTGACCCGAGGTCAACTGAGAGAACTAATGAAGGAGAAATGCGCAGTGTGAGTCTGAGCAGGGGGAGGAGAAGGAATGGGAGAGCCAAGGCGACGACCTGAGCGAAGCCTGCGACCACGAAGAGATCTTGACTGATTGTCCTCATGAGAAGAAGATGCAGAGGAGGTGCTAGGAGAGGAGGAAGGACGCCGGAGCCGACCACGAGAGGAACCTCTGTGACATCGCATTCGATGCCGGAGGCGCGGCATGAGAACAGACGCAAGGGGGAGATCAGAATGTTGAGGAATAGCCAGCTGAGAAGAGGATACTAACGTTTGAGGATGCAACGAGAAAGACACAAACATACAATTACCTGCGAGAGAGAGGTGAAAATTATTACCGAGGTCAAGACAGTAGTTCAAACTACTTCTCTTACCAGTGGTAGTGCGATGGCAAGAGATGTCTGCATCCAGAGAACAGCTCTGAGCAACAGGCGTGGGAACATTCTCCATATCAAAGAAATTCTCCATAATATCTCCTGTCTTGAAGAATCCGAAACAACGGACACCTTTTTACATTATTATTAATATATAGCCTCTGATTCTTTTGGACCCATTAGACTCTCTATATGAGGTAGGTTGTTGTCATTTGAATAATCCAATAATTGTTCATTTATGTAATTTAAAAAAGGTTTCCTCCTCAAAGAGGCTGATTTATAAGTCGTTGATATTTTTTTTCTTCTATTTTGTGAGCTGGTTGCATAGCATTTGGTATCAGAGCTTGGGATTCTAGGGTTTTGCTTCTTCAAACATGCCATTTTGGAAATTTTGCTCTAATTTTTTTTTACAAGGCTTCAGAAGATGAAATTTTTACCACATGGAGCTGAAATCTTAATGAACTTCATGCAAAAATTTCAGACCTTGGTTCACAATTTTTTTCGGAGATATGATATGTGGAAGTTAGGGTTTTTGCAGGCTCCATAATTTCATCTCAAACATGTGACCGCAGGAAAATTGTCATAACTTTCGTTTCAGGCATCAGATTTTAATTATGTAAAAAGTGTCTGAAATTTCTTTTGTATTGATTTCAAAGTCAAAGGTAGAAACAGTGACATATTGCATGTCGTACAAGTTTGCTCTACTAAACCAATTCTGTAATATTTATGAATTTGCAATTCACTTTTTACATCAAAATCCATGTAACCATGGTTAAATTCAATTCAAAAGTTGTACCAAAATAAAATTAATAAAAACATTGTATTGATGTGACAATAAATAAGAATGAAATTTTCAAGAAAAAAGCATTATCATTGCACAACTAATGCATTTGTCATTTGTACTTAATAATTTAAAATAAAATATAAATATAAATTTATAAATTCTTAATTATAGAATATACTATTAATGAAAAATTATATTATTTAAATTATATAACAACATGTAATTAATATACTATATAAAAATAATATAATATAATTTATTGTTTTATGCATTAATTTTATATTACATATTGAATTGATTTGATTTATAACATAAAATTAAATAATATATAATATAAAAAATATATAATATATATTCTATAACATTTACATTATTTTTCATAATATAATCATAATGAAATGAATTGAGTTTTATTTAATAATGAAGAAAAAAAGTATTGAAATAAATTTAATTTATATTTATATGTATCATATAAGATTTATATACATTGAAATTTAGTATTTTTTTGCCCCAAACTATGTTGAACCTAATATATCTTTTTCAACATACAAAACTAATATGTCTTTTTTTCATCTTACAAAATTAAAATATTTTTTCCTTTAATTTTAATTGCTATTAATATAATAATGATACTATTTCTGATTTTATTTGTCCTAAAATTATAAGGTTACATTTTTATTTATTTTTATTTCATATGTATAATATATATGGGAGGGTGTTGGATTTTATAGGTAAGGTAAGTAAGAGGAGCAGAGATAAAACAATGTTCTTCAATGGATGAAGGGTTTATGGAGCTCACTTTTCAGTGGTGAAAACCCTGTGGTCATGGTGCTAGCCCCCCGATTTAGGCACGAGGCGGGTACCGGCCGGGCGGACAGCATACACCATTGTCGCACATCGCAAATATCCGGACCACCCCTGCTGGCCACGAGGCATACGGAAGTGGCCCTCAAGACCGTCCAACTCTAACCTACAGTTAGATGAAGGTCAAGGTTTTTTACCATTCTTTTACGACGGTGGTTCGATTTTTAGGGTTTTTGATCACAGCTTCTGATATCTAGCTATCGTGTGCTGGATAAGAAGACTCTTTAGCCATTGGTGAGATGGGTTTTGATTTCGAATACGTGGACATCGAGCCGGCGCCAGAAGACATGCTTACAGTTTGGGGCCATGAAGTCTCCGAGAAGAACCCCGGACTCATTTTTTCCCAAAGCCCGTAGCAAATTCCCTTGTTTCGTTGAGGAAGAAGGAGTAGGGGGCTTTACTACTGTAGTGTCTTGCTAGAAGAGACGAATACACTATGTAGGCGTTTGAACGTTGCCGTATCTCGAGCCGTGTTCGAGTGCAAAACCCACGGTCGGCGAGGTTGGTGGTCCGCAGAATCATGATCGTTGTTCCAATAACCCTCTTTCCGTGCCGTCTTTTCCATCGTTTACTCTGGGTTAGAAGACATTGTGGTCATTTATGGATTGCATGGTCAAGCGTTTTAAAAGCCATAGGAGAAGCAATGGTGAGGAAACCAGACCGTAAAGAGCAAGAATTAGGGGGAAATCCCTTGTAAATAGAAAACCTCACCGAGTCGGGGTCGTATTTCTTCTTTTGCCCCTATTTCTCTTACAAACGAAGAAGCCGGGCGGAATCGTCTGCCAGTGAGCAGTTGGGGCCACTGGGCCTCGTGGTGGCTCGGTGTTTAGCCAATTCAGTGGTTTCTTCAATGAAGAAGAGAAGGGGAGCCGAAAAGGCTTGTGGAAGAAGAACAAAGAGAGCTTGGATTGGATTAGAAGCCGGGTCCGGCGAAGGGAAAGTACCGGAAAGGATTTGTAGCGGGACTAATAGAGAAGTTGAAGCAAGGTGACAAGGGTCATCGGTCAAGAGAAAAATGCTCCCGCCATCGATTTTGGAGGTGGCGGTGGAAGAGGCAGAAAAATAAAGAAGCGTAAGCCCATCGTAAGGTAAGCATGTCCAAGTTGTGCTCTTCAGTGACACAGACACATGAAATCATGGAAGCGTTGGTTGCGCAGTTCGTGGAAGGAAGTTCTCGAAGATTACATTTCGCACCGGGGTTCAGGATAAAATGGAAGGAAGCTCCTTCGGAAATCAAAGTGAGATCAAAGTTATAGAGGCTTCATGAACATATTTGGAGCATAAGGATCATAAGCCGACCGGGGTGCTTGTGCGGAACCGGGTGTTTTGGGAAGAGATCGATCTTGTTTCGCATGGACTCGGTCGACGCTCAAAAGGAAAATATGGCGGAATCACCAATCTCGGGTTAAACTACCAGACTTCGATACCTTTCTTCGACCAACTCGCTTCTCTCTATTGGAAATACTGTGGTACCTCGGAAGTCGATGGTCGTTTTTACAAACGACAGAGATCCGAGTGGCAAGGATTCTGGTAAGCCTCAATCCAAGAGAAGGAGACCTGCGTATGCAATGACTTAAAGTACAGGGATCTAGAGTTCGCAAACACCGGATTATGAAAATATCCCTTTCCGTCATTGCCGCATGCCACAAGTATGGTCATCCGGCCAAGGAATGTCCGTTTCGGCCATCATCGTAGAAGAAGACAAAACAAGACCGAAAAGGAAACCTCTCGTGGAACCACCTCAAGCAGGGGCAAGTAGGCGGTATTCGATTTGAATCCCTGAGGGAAGATTCAGTGGGGCAACTTCCGGGAGAAGGTGGAGTCCTTGGACCCGGTGCTCAAAAGACTCCGTTTTATCGCCACCCAAGAAGCTCCGCTCCGATGTACCTCCGGCTCCTCTTCGCCATCGAGACCGATGGGGCGACACAAACGGGTATGAATCTCTCTTTCTCCTCTTTCCCTTGCTCATCCACTTGCTTTTCCCCTTGGTTTTGTCCGAGCTCCTGGCCCTCCGTGAAGCTCCAAAATGATCTTTTAGATTTGGAATATTATTCAAGCGTTCATTGGATAGTATTATCATGGCAATCCCACCCTCCCTCTATGTCTCTTTCTCCCCGTTCTTGAAAGCCCTTTGATCCCAAGCCTCCAGGTGCCTCCCCCGAAGCTACCCTATAATCTTATACCTCTGCTAATCACACCGGGAAAGGGCCGGTCGCTGGGGACCCGGCGTCGGAACTCGTAATCATAGGGACTGGAAGGGGAAGTTGAGAGGCGTAAAATTGGACCTCTCAAAGGCTCAGCGGAAAGAAAAGTTAGATATAGTGATGGGAAACATAGATACTTGTCCGGTGCTTAAAGCAAGGCGGCCACCCCTCAAGGTTGCGATGATATTTCTTTCTGCGTTGTAGGGGTTTAGCTAGTCGGCCCACAAAACTAGCTTTGAGGGAGTCGGTCAAAGACCATAACCCGTGATGTTATTATGATTTAAGAGACGCTGTCGTGGAGAGGAAGTTAAGGGAATCCTCTCAAAATTGTTCCCCGGGTGTGTATTTTTCATGCACTTGATGCTAATGGCGTATATGGGGGAGTGGCCTCTCAAGCGTAAAGCTTGGGAATTTAAAAGAGATCTTTCCTAGGGTTTGAAAAATACCTTGGCCTTAGAATTATACTTTAAGGAATTGTGCCATCTTGTCCTCTCTTCTCCTAATGTGTATGGACCCCGTCTGACAGGGAGTAGTTTTGGACCCCCTTCTTCTCTTGAAATCTTGTCTCAACCATCCAAATCTCATTACATAGGAGGAGACCTCATTTTTTTCTCTAGGAGCGCCTTTGGACCTGGGGAGCTTCCACAAGAGCAGACCCCTGATGCAGTTCTTTAATAAGATGGCAGGCCTCTCATCCGATGGACGCTCCTTACTTAAACCTCAACCCACCAAGGAACAGAAGAGTGGGAGATGCTTGGGGTGGGAAAAAGCCGGGATCGTTTTCTATTGAGAAAAGATCCGGTGAACAAACTTTCTTGCTTGTGCATTGGGTGGGGGAAGGGGGCTTATCCGACCACCTTCCACCCCGTCAGAAACTAAAGGAGCTTTCAAAAACCAGGGACTCCATCTAAATTCAACTCCTCCCGGTTACCGCATGATACTTTCATAGCTTTATTCCATTCTACGGGAGAAAGATAGGTTCGTAGAAGGAGCTAGCAGCAGGGTCACGAGCGAGAATAATCTTAAGAGACTGAAGTAGAAACAAGAGTGGGTTATCCAAAAGAACTTGAAAGAAGAGGAGGAGTCGAGGAATATAAATGTTGAGTTGGATTACTTGGAAGAACTCCGAAGGAGATGGCTATCACTCTAGAATCCAGGAATAGAACGGAATCGTAAGCCGCAAGGAGGAAAATTTCAAATGAGAGAGGAAATTTGGTGCTTAAAAAGTGCGCAGCACTTGGTTCAAGCAGAGATGAAAACACTAGGTTCTTTCATATCTATGCAAAAGGAAGGAAAAGCTTAAACACGATCTCAAAATGTAGAAAGAAAATGGAGAGATGGCCCACTTCCTTAAGATATAGCCTCTAGGGGGTCGATCATTTTGGGGAACCTTCGCAGCCCCGTGAGGAAGTTTCTATCGTAGAATTCATTAGAGTGGCTCAATTTTTTTCCAAGTTACATTGATGAGTAAGGGGAACGAAAGTATTATGGACCCCGTTCCCCGAGAGAAGAGGTGGAAGATATCCTAAAGGCGATGTAGAAGGATAAAGCCCAGGGGCGGATGTATCGACTATAGAATTTTTTCTACATTTATTTGAATCTCTAGGGAGATGAGTCGGGTTGCGATGATAGAAGAGTCTAGGAGCACAAACATCATCATCACCTTTCTATGCCACATTCTTAGCTCTCATCCCCAAGTCTCATCACCCCGTCCCTTTTAATGAATTTCTGCCTATATATTTGTGCACTGCCATATGTGATAATTGCAAAAGTTATAGCCTCCAAGTTGAAACCTTTTCTCTCCAAGAATATATCTCTGCTTAAGCAATTTGGGATTCCCATGGAAGGAAAATTCATGAAGTGTTGGGGTAACTCAAGAAAAATCTCCACAAGCCTCAAAAGAGTGGGAAAAAAGGAGCAATAGTAAAAATTGACCCTCAAGGCTTATGATGGGATTAGCTTCTGTTGATGTACTTAAGACTTTTGGCCGATGCATCTTGTTTTCGCATTTGAATTCGTAAGATAGGTCATGGGGTACATTACAACATCCTCGATCGCCATCCCCGATAAATGGTGCAGCATCGAGTTTTTCAACCTCAAAGGGGTCTTGCCAAGGGTGCCTCTCTCCCCTTATTTTTCCGTCGCGTAGGTTGCATAAGTTTAATGATTCATGAGGCAAAGAGGTAAGGGGAGCTCAAAGGAATTGAAGTGGTGGTCAATTCGATAACACATCTACTCTTTGTGGACGACATCTTTCTATTCAATAATGGGAGTATCGAGGACCCGTCGAAGTTTAAAGAAGATCCTGAACTTTTCCTAAAAGCCACCGGGCTTAGCATACGGGCAGAATCATCCTCGACCACGTCAAAGACTCTCAAGGGAGGAAGTGGGTAGATCGAAGGCTACCACTTTAAATTCAACCTACATGATTCCTTTAAGTATCTCGGGCTTATTTCTTAAGCCATACAACTACCGTGATACGAGATTGGAAATGGCGACATAAAATAGAGAACAGATGAACGCAATTGAGTTCAAAATGGTTTTCAAGAGCTGAAGATCGGTTCTAATTAAATCTCGTGGTGATGGCAACTTGCCATCGGACTAGCCTTATTTGGGTGCCAAAACCATTATGTTGTCCATCAACAAAATATGTAGCGTATTTATAAGAACAAATATGGAACATGTGGACCCCCCGGGTTGCATGGGAAAAAATTTTCGACCTAAAGGATGGGGTGGTCGGGGGGAAGAAATACTTTCCCATTTTAAAAGTCACTAGCTGCCAAACTAGCCTAGAGAATCATCTCACCGCAGAATCTCTTGACTTCGATAACCAAAAGGAAATATATAGACCCATTGCCAACCTCGATCGCCAAAATCAAGCCTAAAAACCTCTAGAAATTCTTCTCGGTGGAAGGCTTTGGTGGTAGCGTAAAGATATTGAACAGGATTGGCTTGGAATGTAGGGGATGGGAGATGAAAGAGACTGTCAGGACTCTGGTGGTTTTTTCTGAGAATTTTCAGTTCTTCATGAGATCGATTAGTGTACTAATAGCCGCAGGTTTGTGCATCATCGAAACCATAATGGACTCTTGAATTCTATATTCTGGAGACAAGAATAATGTCAGGAATGCTTTATTTCGGAGGAAAGATGGCTTGAGGAGTGGGTGAATTACGTATTAGACCTTCTAACTCCTGTTCGCATAATTGACAAGAATGATGAGCGATGCGTGCACTCGACAGAATTTATACGCCTAAATTGTGATACACTCTCGCTAATGACTCAAAATGGGTGAGGATCTGTACCGTGGAAAAACTCTTTATGGAAGTTAAAAGGGTTTGGCCAAGACAAGTTTGTTCTTCTAGTGTATACTCCAGAAGAAAGTTCACACTTGGGATTTCTTACAAAGAAGGGGGAAGATTGGACCAGATGGTGCTCGTGCAAGGAAGTGAGGAAATGTTGCACCATGTTTTTCATCTCGTCCTTTCCAACATCGCCTTTGGAATGAAAACTCGCTGGGTTGATTAAAATTCCGCAGAAATGGGAGGGTCGTGTTTTCAAGCTTGGCAAAGGTTGTATGTGAATCCCCAAACGAAAAAGCAGAGATCTATTCCCTTTTTGATTGCCCGGGAACGTGGATTGCAAGGAACCGTACGATCTTCAAAGACACTCATTTCCCATTAGGTAGACCTGGCCGCAAGGGGCAGCTATTTTTGAAAACACACCCGTCTCATGTACACTCACAAAGAAAGGCAGGCTCATATGGGCGGGTTAGGGGAACAATTCCTTGGGCTTATTTTGGATTCGGGCGTCGATATAAACGGAGGTGTGGAGCCAAATTTTGGCTATTCACTTTCCTTTCCGGAAAAATCCTTAGAGCATCGCTAGCTTAGGAATTGGGACCAATAATTTTAACTAAAAGCTCGCATCTTCTTCTTTGGTTAACACATAGTAATGAGGTGAGGCTCGTATTTTTGGAGACTCTTGAATATAGTAATGTGGTTCAATGGAACTCAACAATGCAAAAACTACATTTTAATTCCTTTGCTTAATGAGATTTCCCTTCTAAAAAAATTTTACCCGAGCCATCTATTTTCCATATTTATAGGGAACGGAACAATGAATAAGACCGCCTTTCTAAAGAAGGCTCTTGAATAAGATATGGAGGCTTGGGATAAAGGGGCAGAAGGAGAATGGATTGGCTCGCCCAATCGCACAACCTCGTTTTTGCTTTATGATCGAGATGTTAACTTTTTTTTCCATGTTTCGTATATAACCGCATTTCTTTACTATCTCGTCAAACGATATGACCGAACCCAGGGTTGTTTTCCCGTCTGAGGAGGTTCCGGGTCCGCCCCGTAAATGACACTTTAATTTTTTGGGTCAAATCAGCAAAGGCTTGTTACCTAGCTTTCAACCGGAAGCAATATGCTTCATTGGAACCTGCTTCTTCTCCACCGTTTTCGTTGTCTCCTTTAAAGTGAAGCCGGGAGCTTGGAAAAGGATAGGAATTTATTCCCCGAGAATTTTTGTCTCGAATTTAGGTGAATACCGTGTGTATTTACAAATAGTTGAACCTGCTTTCTCTACCTACAAAGAAAGAAATGAGTTTTCGAATGCTACACATGCTATGTAACTTTCTATATTAATGGATGGTTCACTAGAAAAAATAATATGTATGTATAGATATTAACTTATAATTAATTTGAAATTGTAATATTAAATAATTGATATGAATATATAATTTAAAATAAATATTTGAAAATATACAACACAATATTTATTAGTGCAAATACATGAAGCTTGTGTAGGACATACATTGTTTATTTCAAAAAATACAAATGAAAATAATAATATTTTATTCAAAAAGGTAGGAAATGACATTTATTATGAGTACTTTACTTTATGACTTAAAAGTTATTTAGAGAAATACCACATAACTATGAATTTTTATCCACCATTGAGAATGTGACAAGTAAGTACAGCTAACTCAAGCAATGCCACCTCAACCATTAGAGATGATGTCATCCCCTAAAAATGTGATCGTTCTCATAAAGTGAATTTTAATTGTACATTTTTCCTTTGGAGGCTCATTTTAGACCTAAAAATTCCCCTAATGCTATGTCTCTCATCGTTTCCATGTATTCTTCTTCCTCTATCACCCCATTCAAGAACATTGTCTTGACATCCATCCGGTGAATATCCCATCCCATTTGCGTTGCTAGAGAGATGACGAATCCGATAGAAGTGCACCGAGCTGCTGTGGGCGAAGGTTTCCTCATAATCTATCCCTTCCTTTTGTGCATACCCTTAGCCACAATCTATTTGAACTTCTCTATGTTGTCGTTCAGGGACACTATCTTGTAGATCCACCTTGATCCTACAAATCCACCGTCTGTGTTCAGGGACTACTTCCTGTATATTTTTTGCCATGATGGAGCTATACTCCTCCACCATGGCATCTACCCACACCGATGCCGAGTTGCCTCCCAAAGTCAGAGGGTTCTCCAGTAACCCGAGCTACCATAGTCTAGTATTTGTCGCTGGCTCTCCCGTATCCTCTTCCCATCTCTGTGGGCTCACAAATTCTTCGCATCCCTCAAAATTTATTGGAGTTCTCTCTCATTTCGCCTTTCACTTGTGGTGGGTGGTCTTACCTTACTCTCCTACTGCTCTTCTTCGTGAGGAACTCTCCCTAATCCTCAGGTCAGCAGAGAGAGGCACTGACCCCATCCTCTATAGGTCATTGAGGTTGGTACTAGTGATCCTCCTCAATCCGTGTATTTGTAGCCATTTCCAGATTTTATGGAGGCTCTCTCCATAAATTTCACGTCTCGCCTTACTATGATCTTCCTATTTTTTGGAAATATAGATGTGATATGCTTTCGCATTTTCACTAGCTCACAAGATAACCCTTTCTCAGTCCGATCCAACTTCTTCCTCTTCTAATCCGGAACGTGGCAATACACCATGCCGCCAAACATTTCGATATGGATTACCTTCCGACTAAGTTGTCTGTGGAACACACCTTTGAGTTACCTTCCCCGTCTTCGTGGTACTTACTACATACACAACCGTATTGTAGGCTTCGCCACATAAATTTGGGCGTGTTCGTCATATAGCATTGCCCTCCTCGTTTCTATAATGGTCTAGTTCTTCCTCTCTCGAAACTCCATTCTCGTCCGGATTGTATGGAGTTGTCCATCTTCTTGTCGCTTTCCTTTGGCAAACCGGGTGAAGTATTTATCAATATATCCACCATTATCCGACCGCAACTTCTTGATCTTTTTTTCTCGGGTTGAATTCTCACCACGTCTTTAATTTGAAATTTCAAAGACTTCGTCTTAGCAGATACAAGTCTTCCCCGGGAATGGTTATCAATGATACAGTAAAGCATTTTGCACCACTTAGAGCAAGCTTGTGGACATAGGACCGCAAATATCCGAGTGTATCAACTCCAACAGCCTCTTGGCCCCGATGCTTCTTGGAAGTGTTGCTTTGGCATTGTTAGCGAAGAAGTCACTCCTTGAATGCTTAAGGAGTAAGTTTACACATCATAGTTCATTTCAAATTTTAAAGGGGTTATTTGAGTGGTAGGATGTTTTCTTAAAGATTTTGAAATGATTTTATCTTCTTTAAGACATTCATGCATTTGGCAAGCTTTTTACAAGTATAATCTGTGTAAAAGGTAGTATAGGGAGTAGAGTACACAAATGGAAGAAAGATAATAGTTGTACTCATTCTCAAAGAAATATTCCTATCCTAAGTCAGTCACACAAACCTATGATTATGGCCTTTAACACAAACTCTCACATAAAGAAAACAACACTAGAAATAGATTGCATGTATAAAGTATTCCAAAAATCCTTTATGAAACCTTCATCACATATTCTATTACAAACATATAACTTGCGTAAAATCGAAAGTAGATAATTTAATGGTAAAACTTTTAACAACTTCTCACTCACACTTCACTTGTTGTTGCAATTTATATTTAGAAGAAATTAACAAAGAAAATATAAACACCACACATTGATCTCTTGAATGCAACCTCCAAAGATGAAGCAAAAAGGTTTTTCTTATTATATTCAATCTTTCAAGAGACTAACAAGTGGTATATATAACAAGAGAGCAGAACCAACTCCACCTCTTCTAAAAGGAATGAAACATTAATTCTAGCATAACACATGTGTCAAAAGACATTACATCCCTATCTCCTCTAAATCTAATAAAGGACATGGAGAAAGAAGAAGAGAAGAATTATGGGCCGGAATGTTGAGTGTGTTGTCACGTTGCCCCTTTTTCTTCGTCAATTTTATCATATGTCTCTAGTCTTTAATAACCATGTAGCTTCTTTTAATAAGACTCGAATAACCTACAACTACCTCTCACCATCACTTGTATTATCCATTTAGTTATGGGTTCTTATCCATCCTTAATCGTCTTTAAAACCTTGCCGATAGGTGTCAAAATTCGGTTTATAAGAGGTGTCACGCGGGAAATTCCGCAACACCCTCTATTTCTTTTTCAAAATACATAGAAAATGCTGAAAACTATGTGTGTTGACTTATATTCTTATGACACCTAGGTTGTTTTTCAACATTTATAACCGACAAGCAAAAAGGAATTAGTACCAAAAACCTTTTTACCTTTCCTCTAAGTGTGCCGTAGCTTTAGCCGCTTAGCTAAATCCTCGCCTTTTGTCGTGAGCATCTAATGTTCTGGGACCCGGGTGGCTCTTGTAGTTACCTCCTTGATAGGTTTTTTGTCTTACTTTGAAATTTTCCTCGTGTTTTTCTTATTTTTGTGGGCTCGAGTTCTTTTCAAATGTTTTTGTTCTTTCTTTCTTCATTGGATTCTCCGGTTTCTCCGCTTTCCGAACCTTCTGCTTTTCTTTTTCAATTTCAATAACTTTTGTCAATAGGCATGGCTTGAGAAGGAGCCTTAGATTTTAGTCTAAAACTTATTGCTTTCTTCTGTGCTCTTTCTAATGCTAGCAATAGGTTTAGCCTCCTCCTCCTCCTTCTTGTTGCTAATGTCATAATGAACATCCTTAAGTAGTTCTTCATCCGATTGAGTAGGTCGATACTCCTTCGCAATTTTTTTCCCCGAATAGTGCTTCGGAAATTCCGGTAGCACTTGTGCTTTTTGACTTATCTATTGTTGCATACCTCCTCTTTTTCGATCTATTGTATTCATTTGGAAATGGAGAAAATTGTGGTACTATCTTCATGTTCTTGGGCTTGCTTGCCGATGAGCTTCCTCCTTTTTCCATCTTTTCAAATTTTTTCGTAAAAATTCTCGCCTCGTGGCCTTTTTATGAATGTTTTTTCTTCAGCCTTTTCTTTTTGTTCTTATTTTTTGAGACTATGGGCCTCGATCGTGAACCGGAGGTGTAGGTGCAAGTTGGCCTCGCCCTATAGAATAGAAAATGGTCCCAAGTCCGGTTTCCTTTTCATCTCTTCTTCAACTAGCAATTTTATCAAAGCTCGATGGTACAAGTTGTACTTAGAAACATCATTATGGGTTCAAACCTCTTGATGACATCTTGATCATGCTTTTCAACGTAAAAAATGCATGTGATTCATTAATTTCATCCCTAAAATATGAAAAAGGAACCTCATGTGATAGAGGAATACCATAATATACTCCCCTTTCACATGTGAGGTATACTAATAAGCTCGTTCTTTGCCCAAATATTCTTAAGGTAGAAAATTGATGCCTTTTCCCGCCTTGATCTCAATGATATCCTTGAGGAAGTTGTTGAGATCACCTCCCGTGATAACTTGTCTCCCTTTAACCACCTTTCACCTTCTTGAGGAAGGTTGAAGGCTCATGCAATGGAGTCTTCGTAACTCGCAAAGTAAGGCCAAAAACTATAGCCTTATCCATTAAATTATAAAACTCTAAGGCAACTCCTCAATGTGAGCTACCCAACTCCGGTACAAAGAGGATACGATCCCGACTACATAAATGAAGTTCTCACCCTTGAATTACCATCAACCAAATCTAAACCCCGTGGCTCTATTTGATTTATCT
Source organism: Pinus albicaulis (assembly GCA_034641835.2). Taxonomy (NCBI): domain Eukaryota; kingdom Viridiplantae; phylum Streptophyta; class Pinopsida; order Pinales; family Pinaceae; genus Pinus; species Pinus albicaulis. Next base: position 1,047,503,225 of record CM076572.1, read on the forward strand.
TACCACCTCGTTTTAGTCATTTTCGCAGAAGTAAATGAGGATGTCTTCAGAAAATTATAGGTGGGAGAATATGAGGAGCTTTTACCCACAGTGTGTTTAGACGCCTGGGATCTTGCCCG